>JWHW01037121.1:192765-227862 GCA_000931545.1 Papilio glaucus | reverse complement strand
AGTCCCTACCTAGAGGGTTATTTTGATATTATTGAAATTCTTTACCCTTTTTTATAGGGTAGATTATGGATAAATTATATACAGTTGAATCTAGGAAATTGACAAATCAAAAATTATCTTTCATTTATTCATTAATCAAAGCTTCTTTTCATGTAATATATTATTACAGGGATTTGTTATACATATGCATGGATTGAAATAACCTGTTGACATTACACCTGATTTCAGTATGGGATTAAGGGGAACAATAATAACTATGTACTGTCCTATTCTGTTACCTTTTGGCTCTGTATGAATCTATTTAAGAAAGTTAAATACTAACTTTAATGGATTAATATGAATATGACATTTGCTTCAGATTTATATAAACATATGAGATATCTACACGTAGCTCTGATTTACTGCTTATTCGTTATTATTGAGAAAGTTATATGATAAAAGCATGATATGCTTTATTATACTTTAAAAGCATGATATGCTTTATTATACTTTAAAAGGAAACAGCTTTTTTAATTTACTTTTTCTTATAATAAAGGATGCGCACGACGGTGAAGTAAATGCAGTCAAGTGGAGCCCCACAGATCGAATATTAGCAACTGGTGGCGCGGATAGAAAAGTTAAACTTTGGGATATGTCAAAAAGTAAGTAAGGTTTGAGTACAGTACCTACGATATTTATCGTAAAATATTGTCGTTTTTGATACAATAATTGTTACAGAAGCGCAAGCACATTACTAATCAAACAGACTGCAAAAGTTAAAATTATTATTTTCATAATAGGATTAAAAATAGCATTCTACGGAAAAAGTGTGGCTTAAAAGAGGATGTTGTGACTAGAATTGAGATAGGTATGCTTCGGTGGTTCGGGCACGTTGAAAGGATGAATAAAAGGAGAGTAACGAAACAAATTTATGTTGCAAAAGAGAGTGGCAGCGATGGCAGGGGCCGTCCACGGAGAACTTATATCGATCAGATTAGTGACATACTAAAGAAGGGCGATATAAGGAGCACTCGTAACGGACGAGCTTGTATGCGTAGATATATGGATGTAGAAGAAGCTAGAGAGGTTGCCAGGATCGCGCTAAATGGAAATCCATAATCACTGCCTACTTCTGCGTTACGGGCGTTATCGTATATTTAATTATATTCTGTAAGTTCGGGCTCCCGGATCAAGTCATCCCATTATAGCAATAAGTATTGCTGCTACGGACTTCTACTGTTATAGACCAAGATTCCAAAAATCGTGCGATGTGAATGACAATGATTTATTTTTTCCCCTAGTAGGTGTTGTCGAAAGCAGAGGTGCGCTAGTGGGGTCGAACGCGGGCGTGATGTCGGTGGACTTCGACTCCACGGGCGCGTACATCGTGGGTGCGTCCAACGACTTCGCGAGCCGCGTGTGGACGGTCGGCGACCAGCGGTTACGGGTAAGTCGGAAATATGAGACTTGACCTTTTTTATTTCTAGTTGGTCAGATGTTGTCGTGTCGATCGTCGATCGCATTGTCAGTAAACTTATTGTGTACATGGAATGAGCTGATGATAATATGTCAAAAAGTTAAGTATAAAAAACGTAGTTCTTTGTCATCGTTCTTATATAACAACATAATGATATAACATTCACTTCTGTGAAAATAGAAGTTATAAATTTTGCGGTTTATCGAAATTTTGGAAGTAATGTGATAACTCGCTTAATATTTTTTTATAAACTTAAAAATAAATCTTTTACTCGATTAATTTTTATATTTTTTTTATTTTAATAGATTGTTAAAATATAATAAGGTAAACAATCAATGAATAATGAAATCAACTGAAAAATTTCCGATTCGTTCTCTCGACATTGGTCTAACACGGCTGAGTTCATCTTTAAGTTAACTAAGTACTTGGGTATGTGTATTGTACACGGTTAGAACCTCGAACCGCATAACGTATAAGTCTAAAGTTCTAAGCGTATTATCGTATACAAAAAATGTTGGTTTTAAATGATTTTCTTGTAGACTCTAAAAAGGCCTATAGTACAAAATTGGGTGCCATCGGATTACAGTATTTTAATTAGAAAGGAAGCCTTAAATTGTCTATAGAGTGCCCACTGCTTGTAAAAATAGTGTTATAGTGGTAGAGCCAGTAACAACATTCGTTGCACGAAGGAGCCAGCTCGACCGGTGAAATACCACGACCTACTTCTCATGAAGTAGAAGTATGCTTCTGCATTGCGTCTGATGAGTGAAGTGCCGATGGCCCAATTTCTGTTCTCTACCATATCCTGGAGAACTAGAAGAGGCTTGGACGGGGAGGGGATGAATGGAGAAAAGGAAATATCCTTTTCTTCCACTCCTCTGTGGATTAAAGGTAGGCAACGCCTCTGCATTTCATTCGTTGTTGCGGATATGCCTATGGGTCACTTAACATCAGGTGACCCGCTTGCTCGTTTGCCACTTTCTTCCATAAAAAAAAGATAATAGGGGTCAACATCAAATTTGAAAGTGTAAAATGAGCTGCAACCATGAAGAAATTAATTGTCCAATGACATCCAGACAGCCATTGAAAACCTGACTTATATTGACGAAATTACTGACTTATTAAGGGAATAGCTTAGGAATAGAATAGCTAGTAGCTTAAGGAACCACCCTGTGTCAAAGGCGTACATTAAAGGCAAGTCTAAATAAAGATTCCGGAAAGACGTGCGATCCACTCGACATATTCGTGCTTTAATCTCGTTTTAGCCTTTGTGATCAAATTTACAAATTTAGTGTGGGATCTTTTATTGTGTCTCGAAATAAAAGCCGATATGATTTTATTTATTTTGCCGACTTAAAACAATTCTTAATTAAACAAGGTCATGCGCACACGCCACTCGACTTTCTCGCCAATCTGACAATGTCAAACTCTCAATGTCCTCTTCCGTCCTTTCCCCGCGCATCCGTTCTGTTTCATACTAACCTCTTACGTTCCATTCCTACATTAATAATAAGAGTTTTAAAGTACGAATCTTCAACTTTACACACTAAAATGTACTGTTTAAAAGATGAGAAAGTTATAAAGTAATTGGTTCCCAAACGAGTTTTAACGGTAAATTTAAAAAAAAATGCTTTTAGTCGTGTTATTTTTTCGTATCACTGACGAGCACCCATATTCTTAAAACTTTCCTCAAAACTTCCTCGACTCTTCTTCCTCACTCGAGGTTCCTTTATCCCATTTCCTCGAAACTTCCCTGAAAACGGTATTCTTAGTCCTTTACTCAACATATTTCGAGGTTACTCGAACAAGGAAATCTCGAGGTTACGTCATAGATACGTCATCAATTCGAGGATGACATTTTCTATTGTTGGTAAGGCCTTGTTAACTATAAAGATTCGTTTTGCGTTGCAATTTGGTTATTTATAAATAGATTTTTAATGTATATGATAAATAAATGTATGATCTAATTAACAGTTAATTAGTTAACAGTGGTAGAGCCCGCATCAACAACATCTGTTGCACTAATGGGCCCGCTCGACCGGTGAAATACCACGACCTCACAGAAAACAAGCGTGAAGTAGAAGCATTCTGCGTTGCGTCTGATGAGTGAGGTGCCGGAGGCCTTATTTCAGTCCTCTTCCCCTTCCTACCCTTTCCTCATCAGGATAGGATGGGAACAGGAAGAGGATTGGAGGAGGGGTTAGCGGGGAAAAGGAAATATCCTTATTCCTGATTATACCCTCCTCTGTCCATTAAAGGTAGGCAACGCATCTGCAACACATTTGCTTGTTGCGGATGTCTATGGGTAGCGTTCACTTAACATCAGGTGATCCGATCGCTCGTTTGCCACCTTATCCCATAAAAAAAATTATTTAAAAATAAGCATTTACCTTTTATACAATAAAAAAACAAGTTTTCTTTTATGACTCCTCCAGATATCTTGGCTTGACTTGGCTTCGCCTTTTTTGCATGTTCATAATTTCGTTATAGTTGTGTTCTTGTTTGTATTTCTTATAACTCAAGGTTGGACTAAGACCTTAATTTGATCAGTCTTGAGCACAGACGCAAAGTGGCGTGTGTGTAGGATTTACATGAATTAATTTCCCCCATCGAACGTTTAGACATACGGCAGGTCTCCATCCTTTCATAGTAGAGATACCGCGCGTTCGATCGAAACGATTCCAATATTCGTTTATCGTGCGTACGGCAAAGGATTGGAATAAATTGCCAGCGTCAGTGTGTCCGTCCGATTATGACGTGAGTACGTTCAAGATAAGAGTGAATAGGCTGTTACTAAACTAGTGCGTATCTTCTTTGGACAACGTTACCGCTTAATATCAGGTGGGATTGTGGTCAAGCGCTATTTTATTCGCTATAAATTAATTATTAAATTATAAAGTTCTTTACATTCAAAGCCTGACACTTCTACAGAAGATCTTGTAGATATCTTGAATATCACTGATATTGAAAAACATTGTGCTATAGATAGTGACTGTATTCCCCAAGAGTTAATAATACAAAGTAACCATCTGCTTATTTAAGCGGGATTTTAATAAGGTTTTAGATTAATTATTTTTATTTCATTTTAGTGCTAGTTTAATTATATATAGTACTAGTATACTATAAATTTCAAATAATTTAAACGGAACCTTTTCTGAAACCCATCGGAGTCATCAAATACCAAAGAACTCTCTGCATCTCTGAAGTGTATTAGCCTTGCGAAAGAGGGAGTTGTAATTAATGATGTATATTGTGTTTGTTGCACGCACCGATCTATCATCCGAACAGTAATTGTCAGACTGAAAATTCTGTCTAAACTTGTAAAAAATTATTAAAGTGCGCTCTTAAAGAAATCCAATGTTTCAGTACAACAAATAAACGAAAAATTAATGGATATTTTATTTGAATATCGCAATATTATATTAAATATATATATTATGTTGCGCGGGCGAGTCACCAGCTGAGCCGATGTTCGGTCGGGAGCTGCATAATAAGTTGGATCTCCTGATTCCTCAGTCGGGCAGTCCCCGGCGGCCGCGGTTAGCTCTAACTATTAATGAAATAGTACATTAATGTAATTTTTTATATATTGTCATTTTATTATTGATTTTTATTGGAATTCCAAGTTAATATGGGAGGAGAGAAGCGTATTAGCCTTGCGAAAGAGAGCGTTGTAATTAATTATGTATATTGTCGTTGTTGCACGCACCGCTCGTCCTGTGCGTCACTCTCGCTTTCGGCATTAAATAAGTAACACATCTACGCGTTTTATTTACGAACATATTAATCTCGCAAATAATGCCTCGCCAGAAAATTGTATTAAGCCTCAAATACATAATCAATAAATTCTTCGAAATCACACATTTTACACTTCAAATTATTTTATAATACCTATCAAAACAGTCTCGACGAAGTTCTAAGGTACGTCTCCACGTACCTTTAGTTTGACAATTGATTACTCCACTCACGCATTACATTGATAGTGAGGAAATACGTCGACTCAATGAAATTTTTACGTCTAAAAATAGCGTTTCGTTTCCTTGAGGTCGAGTCGAGTGGACGAATTTCCGAGGAAAGCACTTAGAATATGGGGGTTATTTTATACAATGTGATGTCAAATGAGCAAGCGGTACGCATGATTTTAAGCGACCATCGCACACGAGCATACCAACAAATAAATGAGTTGCACGTTGCCAGCCTTGTTGCTGATGAAGGACAAGGAAAGGACTAACCTTCCCCTGTCCTGGTAAGAGGAGGAACATTTTCCTTCTCTTAAAACTCATTAGTTTTACTAGCTTCTGTGTCTTCACTTCACTCTTCGGTCGAAACGCATACGTTGTGCAATAGTGAAGCCGCTACTGAGTACAGTAGAAGGTTTAACACCACACGGGGCACATAAAGATACTTATGCTTTAGGTTACTCCTACAACAACTTTGTCCTCTAATTCGACTTGTTGTAATTGATCTGCCTACCTCATATATCATAATACCTAAAATACCTAACATTTAAAAATGTAAATACTTCTTAGTACGTTTGCTCAGTATTCGAACAAGCTTTTTTTGTGGGGTTTTTATTCAAACTGGTAAATGATATGTTTGTTTTTTATGGGTAGGAGGTGAGAATCGTGCTCATATTACTTTATCTACTTTATATTAAATCATCGCCACGACCCGTACACTTGATATTTATTCTCGATAAAGTATTATGGCGCTAGTCTGTCAATGGGAATAAGATTGAATACCTCGTTATTAGTACTTTGGTCCTTTTTTCTCAGTCCAGTGAAGACACCAATTTATTTTTATCGACAGCCAATTCATTCGCAATACCGTGTTTTTCAGTTAAGTTTCGTAAGGACCCAGGACATATATACTTATTTATCACATCAGCTTACAATGCAATTGACAGACAAATGGTAACGAATTGCACGTACGGCTTATTTGTTTTTGTGTTGCCTTTTACAAAAACAACACGACCCAGATGACAAAGGAAAGTAGTGTGCTAAAACATGTTTCAAGCGGATATGCAAGCAATTTATTTTGTGCATTGAAAGTGTTGATGTCACCGTGCTACACAAATATTTGCACGTTTTCTTTCGCTTTGAATCCAGCTCCGCGAAAGTCTGATTTTGTTATTTTTATATTTAATTTCGCTGTCTCGAATTTTGTTTTTATATAAATGTCGATGACATGATGCGTTAGTATAGACAAATTGAAGTTGCCATAATTAATTCAGATTTTGTTTTTAAATTCAGCGACATGCAACCCTTCGTAACACCATCAATCCGTACTCAAACCCACAATGAGCCGTACAACATACCAGATCATGTTTACTAACACACAACTTACATAACAGTTAGCTCTTTTCAAGGAAAACAGTGTACTAAACCTCTAACGTTATAGAATAGTGAGAGCTATTATCATTCAATGGTTCGAAGAAAGCTGTTACAGCTTAAAGGAAATATTATTAAGCTACATGTTTATTGTTAACAAATAATGACATAATCCGTCAGTCGGGATAATAATGTCGAGCTGGGGCGAACCAGCGAGTTGGGGATGGGGCGTGTCCGACGAACACGACCGCTATTAGTGCATCGTTAACTCGCGCGTCGTGACCCTGCTCTGATTTCCGATGCGCGGCAACGCAGTTTCGTTTATCGCTCATATTATTATTTGTACTCGACATTTATTGTTTATTTTTCAGGTGTCAGAAACATGGAATAAATGATTTAATGACTCGTGTTTGTGCAATGTTTTTAAAATAATCTATGTTTTCATTCATGACGATGATCGAAGTCCTGACTGAGTCCTGAGGTTTCTCCTGTTAGTTAATTTTTGCAATCAGTAATTAAAAAACTGAAAGATGATAAAACGGAGAGTCCAGAAATACTACACAAAATATTTTTCACATTTCAAAGCGTTTTGATTCCTTATTAGTAATATCCAAAGGTATTTATCATATTTATTTATTTTGGGAAAACCAACAGTAAACTTTACAAAATAATTATTAACTAACAAGAAACAGATACCCAATAACAGGTCGTCACGATTAGTTGACATCTTACAAAAACATTGTTGTGTGAGATACACACATAAGTTTTACAAAAGAAATTTAATTGATAACCATTTCTGTTACTTAATTTTTTTTCATAAAATACCCGTCTTACTGATTTAATTTTTGAATTAAAAGTATCTGGATCTGATCTTTTTGAGTGTTTATGAAGAAGGGAGCCAGCGCGCCACATAAATGAATTCTGGCGATAGTTAGAGGACGCCAAGGGGAGATGGATAGGAATGTGATGGCGTGCTGATTTTCTAAGTTCATTAAATGATATTTTTGAGAGAAGAGAGGGGCAATCAATACCTTTGATGATATTTAGTATATAAGTTACGTCTACTACTTCAAGAGGGTTCCACACTTGTCTAGCATAATCGAGAATGGTGCGGTGCGGTGTACTTTTTAATTCTTAGGCTTCTTTGTGATGTACTCACTACAAATCCTAGCGCCTTATATATAATTTAAGTTTAATGGCGTCGACATGATTTTTGGAAGTTAATTTCTGACCATGGACAATACCCAGATCTTTCACTTTAGGACATCTTTACAACCTCAATGAGGAAGGCAAATGATGATCGCAATGAGCTTTCAGCTATACGTTACAACCGAACACTTCGAGGTATTCAAGTCTAGTTTGTTGCGAATCCAGTATTCCTTTTGGGCGACTTAAAACCGATTGCAACGCGATGGCGTCGTCTATCGTAGAAACGGAAGTAAACATTTTCATTTAAAAATAATAAGAAACCGAGCAGAGACCCTTGGGCTATTCCGCTTAGCAGTACGATCCAACTAGATATAGAATTGTTTATAACTACGACCTGTGATATATATGACGAAACCCATCTAAGGAATCCCCTCTCCCCCTTATACCCATCAATTTTAATTTGTATATTAGTAGCTCATGGTCCATCCGATCAAAACACTTACTATAGTCCTACTTATTATTTATATTTTAAAATGTACTTTTAGTACAATATTTCTTTTTGATATATAAGGATTTTTTTTGTCTGTACCTTCAATTTTAAACCTGTAAAAAATCATCAAACATCTGTATTCTGTATGAAACGTTTACGTTTTAGTTCCTACAATTTCAACTCCTTAGACATTGATGGAATGTAATTAATAACATTCCTGTATGGCCACCTCCAACGACTCGGTCATAATTCTCGCTCATTGCAGGTAATTCACTGCATTGCCATGTACTTATTTTTGGCTAGGTGATTTAAATTTATACTTTGACTCGACTTAAGCACTCGCCTAATATTAGTTATATCATGATCTTTAAAATGAAGATGATTGAAAGTTTAGCTACGGCCATACTGTGTCGATCCCACCGCGGGGCACTGCTAGTAATGAATAAGTTCGTTAACCATTTAATATTAACATTATGCTATCAGACATCGATGGATTCTATGGATGATAATATTCAGGCGTTGTTGTACACCATTTACTAGAAGTGGATGACGGATTTGACTTTATCTTGTCTCTTTATATCGAAGCATGCCGCCTTAAACAAAATAAAACTAATAGATATTTATTTCGTGTGTTGTATTTGCTTCATATCCTCTCAACTGCATTTGAACATTGCTACGATTTTAAAGCCTCTGAATGATATTGTAAGAAATGTGGTTTCACAGTGTGGTGGTGCTATCGTCACATGATCGGAAAATGATTAAAGCGTCATTATAAGAAACATTGTAAGTACCCAGAAGATGGGTGGTCAGCGTCGTGTGGTACACCTTCCATTATCACCTGTAGAAATAGTTTCTTTACAAATTGTTTTCATACTTAACTTCTAAGATAATGTCCCGTTGTTTTTTTTAAAACATTAAAATTCAATTAACATTTATTACGCCGCTATTATGCTAATAGCCCAAACTGTAATAACATTAAATATGAAAGGACATTTCTCTGCCTAAGTGGTGGTGGTGCTAAGTGATTCCATTATGTTAATGAATAAAAGTTCACCCAACATCGCTTTTTACTAAAAAGCTTTTTATATTATTATTTTTTGGGTCGTCGGCATTCACTTTACATGTCGCAAGTATCTGTGCAGAAACAGTTCAATCGTTGAAACAAAACTAAGCGTTAAAAATAATTCTTTACACTAATTTTTCGGGCATTGTCTACGAAACCCTTATTATTATATAAACAACTGGGTCTGTAGTTACATTTACTCACAAGCATACGTAGGTAATGTTGGTAAACTATTTGTCGAATCTATCGAAACCAGATCGTGACTGTTGGAGGTTAGGTTATATATGACTGTAGGAGGTGTATGTGAGACATGAAATCGTACGGTAGATAAGCAAATTGCCTGATACAAGAAGATAAATTCCATGTTTAATACAGTTGAACTGGAAACTGTGCCATTGAAATTAAATGCAAAATTTACTGCCATTGTTAATCCGACTACTAAGTTCGGAATAATCGTGAAAAGAAACAACTGTCCAACGGTCTTGTGTCTATATATAATACAGTACATACAAATCAAAGGCGCCGCATTAAGTTAGTGGTGTAAATATCGTAAAATCTGAAAAAACAACATTTACTAAGAAAAAAAAATCTTTGGGTTTAATAGAACTTGATTATTATATTACACTTAGTCCATGCCTGCCCTAATGAAGATCCAGGCTACCTTACGTTTTAAGGCAAAGTCCAATTCTGCTGTGTCATATTATATGTGCCCATTAATATTTTAAATAGCGTTATAAGGGAAAAGTGGATGTTGTGACTAGAAATGAAAAAGGCATGCTTAGGTGCTTCGCGCACGTTGAAAGGATGAATGAAGGGAGAGTAACGAAAGAAATTTATGTTACAAAAGTTCGTGGCAGCGTTGGCAGGGGATGCCCAAGGAGAACTTATATCGACCAGATTAGTGAAATACTAAAGAAGGGCGATATAAGGAGTACACGTAACCGACGAGCATGTATGTGTAGATGTATGGATGTACAAGAAGCGAGAGAGGTGTGTCGCGCCAAATGGAAATCCGACATCTCTGCCTACCTCTCTGGGTTACGGGCGTAAGTGCATATTTATTTATATTTTTGACGGAATTGATTTACTAAGAGGCGATTTAAGGAGTTTACGTAACTGACGAGCATATATGTTGTATGGATGTAGACGAAGCGAGAGAAGTGTGCGAGGAACGCGCCAAATGGAAATCTATAATCTTTCTACCTCTCAGGGTTACGGGCGTGAGCGAATATTTATTGATATACTAGTACTCATAACAAATGAACCCTTACTTCTAGTATTAGTTAAACTATTTCTGCGTGACCGCGACCATAAACGAAGATTACCGATACAAATAAGCAGACAAATTGCACCACGAATATCCATAAACGGAATAATCAAGCAAAAGTCATTCATACATAGTATTTCGAGAAATTCTCGCCAAAAATTTAAGTATTCTACTGTTATAGAAGGAAAACGCCTACGCCTTTATAACTTAAGTTGAGTGGGCAGAGAAAGCAAGTGATACATGATTTTTAATTATCTTATTCGGACCCGAAAGATCACGATTACAAACATATTTTATTATTTAATATTGATTATATTAATGTATTTGTAAAAAAATGTTGAGTGTTTTGTCTTAATCTTACTTGGGTTCTTGTCATCAAACTGAAAGTTGCCGAAAGGGATTATTTTCCAGTCCGGTATTGTCCTCGTTACTTTCCTTTCCCAGTGAAAGTATGTGCTAGTTTGTATCAAAAAGGCTTGTACCCGAGATTTACCACAACAATGTGTTGTCGATGTACTCACTGCGATCAGCTTTTACTTTACAGATTGTGGCTAGTAGTGGCGTTTTGTTGTTTTATGCTTACATTACAGTTTATCCTAATTCTTAATAATATTTCTTTTTAATATTAAAATTAAATTAAAATGTTTAATTTCTCTTCTTCTTTCTAAAATAGGTGTCAGGTAAACTCACTTATCTTTACGTGTCCAAAGAGATGATAAAATTAATAAAAAAAAATAAGCAACACAGTACACCAGTGTTAAAAACGCTTCGAAAAGGGCAAAACGAAAAACTCAAATCTGAGTATTTAAGCAAATAATTCGTTTGATTTAACAACATTAACTTATTTACTATGCTATAATTTACAATTGAATTACTGTCATTAAAACTTAATACCATTTGTTTTGATCGATCAATTGAATATCTTGTCTGAACAATAATTGTAAATTATATTAATGGTCTTTACCGACTTATTATAACTCGATTTGCCGCGCTCGCATAAATCATTGTTTTAAGAACACATGCTCCTTTTGTATTCACGATAAATCCTGTATCCGTAGTGGTCAAGGATTAGCTCTGTGAATAGATAGTTACCATCGGTAATATTTCATTTGTGTCCCGATGCCGCACGTTAGATACGACCTTTAACTATTCGCTCTGTATCGACGGAACAAGATCACATAAACGAGGCGATATTATCGAGCTCTGGGATTACTTGTACTTGTCTGGCTATCTGAAGGATGTATGACCTGTGACCTATTTGGAATACTATTTACGATAAAACAGCGTGTATCTGACCTTAAGTACTTTTAAAGAAGAATACACGAATATAAACTTAGATTATATTGGGTTCAAACAAAAGGCTAAATTAAATGCCAAAAAAATTTTAATTAAATGAGTATGTATATATTTTAAATGCCTAACTAAATCGATGAAAATGTAATCATTTTGCCTATGTGCGTAAGTATATTTTTTTTCAATTTAGTATATCTTTTATTTTAAAAGGTGACTTTCTAAAGTGGTTGTGTAAATTTTTTATGTAAAATTCCTGAGTTTCTGAATATTGTCATGGATAAGCTTATATTTTGTCGTATCTGGTGCATTTCCGATCGGTTCAAAGCTTTATGCTGTAAAATAAAACAAGAAATCGCTTTATGTTCGAGTTGCATGAGTGTTGTAAAATTTAAGGTTAAGATCTTATCCTTTTACAATTTTATAAAATGACGTAACATGTGCATGTGCCTCTTTACAAAGAATAAACCCTTCATATGCAGCTTTAAAAAGAATAAACCTGTCATATGTAGCTTTAAAAAGAATAAACCGTTTATAACCCTTCAGGTGCAGCGCATATGAAATGTGCATCGTCACAAACACATCAACTACCGGAAATCGTAATAGTATTGTATGATTGGTAAAAGATTTTATTGTTCCTACAATGTAGCATTCAATGTCTTTTATGGCTTCAAAGGCGAATTCACATCGTTCACGAAGCAACGTAGGTGGTTGTCTATCGACATTTTTAAGAATTCCTAGACCGTGTATGGTTTCCCGCATCGTGCCAATAGCGGTCGACCGTGATCTAAATCTAAAAGCGTGCCAGAAGATTAGATTCTGTAGTGCGGCAACAAAGTCCGCGGCGCGTGCCTTTGGTCGCGTGCCGTTGTCGCCTCAGCACTGATTCAATCTGGCGCACGAACGCTTACGTGAGGTGTGCCTCTTCACACGTGATTGTTTCGCGCTCGCTCCACTCAGAGATTGCATCTGTTTGATGTGTGTCGTGGTCGGACCGGTCGAGAGCTCGGTGAATCTCACTAAGCTATTTTAGTTTTAACAAGTTTTAAGCTTCTTCGCCTAAAACTTTCGCGTTCCAGTTTCCAAATTTATATACATGTTTTTGTGCGCGAGCGTCATTGTTTTAACAAGCTTATGTAGAATTCTGACGGAAAAGTTCAGATATCTTAGAAAGAAGAAATATGTTTTTACGTCTTATGAACATTTTTAGTAATATAAACCATACAATCTCCAACTTGCCTTGCCTCTTTTGGTAGCGAAGCAAACAAGCGCAAGCGAAGATTCACAGCGCAAGCATTGTTTTACAACGTACACCAATTTCTAACACAATTTAATATTTAATTTCACACATTCATACATTTATATATTTGGATAAACTAAACCGATTTTTAAATAATGGTTCCACTTCATTATATTCTATGAGATGGTGGTCTCGGGTAAGAAATCTGATTTGTAACAGACTTTAAATACACAATATGTCGAACATCCTATAGTATAGTCATGCTTCATTGGCTTTACTTTTATATATTCCACAATTAACGAAAAAAGTCGAAACAAGGGGACGATATAGATATATTTAATAGTGGTAGAGCAACGAAGCTGCAACAGACGTCGCTTTAGTAAGTCGGCTCTACCGGCAAAGAGCAAAAACAGAACATAAGCCTGAACCAGAGAGAATTTATATGGAGAATCATTTATAGTCGAGACAAGATGTCACCATTTAAGAAATATTACGGAGATCGTCCTCGTGTTGTCTATAAATCAACACGTGGGCTGCGCGGACTTTCGGAACAAGAACAGTGCTCAGCAAATACTTTGTTTCATATGTTTAGAATACATATATGTATATGTCGTTGGTAGGAATTGTTTCTGTGTTAAAATTTGTATATTCTTAGCAAAATACATATTGTTTTTGTAATTAAAGTTATCTATCTGTCCAGACTACTATTTTTAGATATTACATTTTTAGATTTACTATTATTAGACAGATCTCGCCTTGTCCTAAATGAATTCACCGCCCATTACCATCCATAGCACCTGTGCTATGGATGGTTGTTGCATGCATTCGTGAGTTACACATTTTTCTTAAACATCCCTAGTTCGTATATATTCAGAAAGAGTATTGATAATTCTTAGAAGCCTTTCGAATAGAATTTCGGCGATATGCCTAAGTGTGAATTGCTAATAATCAAGATAGAATTTGAAGTTACGATCCCCTTAATTATTCAGCAATTTTTATAGCTGTGTAACTGTGTATCTAATTTTCTGATGACTATTTAATAATAAGTTACTTCTACTTTTCTTAACTAGGTCTCCGTAAGTGAAGAAAAATTGAAAGTAATTCATAGTAGATTCAATTTTTAACGTTAATTTTAATGGCATGATATGTATGATGAGTTTTGGCGCATTTCCTATTTTGACTGTTCTGTTAGTTACATTGTCAACAGGATTTTCAATAGTAGGTATCTGTAAGGAATAAAACACAATAATTGTTTAATAATTTTATTACGGTATAATGACAAATTAGTTTACTGAAACAAATTAATAAAAAAAATGAATTTTATTGTCAGATTTAGTCAGTAAGGCAAACTATTATCGTGTAAAAATACTTTATTAGGTCTAAGTCGAAAACGACTTGTTTTATTTTCTATCTTAATATTTTATTATATAAATATGTTTTGAAATCAAATATAAATAAGTAATAAACTATTCTAGATTAAATAAATTACGATGTTGGGACGGCCGTCAATCCATCGCTTCTTGACTTAGGTCGCACGTTCGGTTAGCTACTTAAAAGGTACTGAAATTTTACTTTCAACTTAATCCTACTGTATATTAAATTCAGGCTTATGCGCTAGTTTAAAATATGGTACAATACGGCATCGGGCTTCATCGAAGATGACCGACCGTAAAGTGAACGAATGAGCGACGTGATCTTGATAACGACTCACGGCTGCGTCCCATCTGCAACTCCGGAGATGGGGACAAGCGGGCGACCTCATACAGAAATTTCAATCAACAATACAGACCACATGATGTGTCTAACATCCATCCACATTCGCGCACGCCCTTGTGGTCGTCCCCGTCTCCGTGTCACGCCAGCCGATACCTCTGCTCGTTCGTAGTATGTGATGCGAGAGCACTCAGACACTACCATTAAAACCGCTATCTTTGTCTTATGCTACATGAAAGGCCACTGCAAACATTTTTCACACCACCTTTCAGAGCTAGGACTCGACGGGGGTACTTATACTAACGTAATATAACTATTATTGCGGACGCAACTGTCGTTGACACGCCTTAGCTACTCAAAAGTGCCTCTGGTGTGCACGGGAAAAGCTAGGGTCGTAGACTTTGCAAAGAGCGGATGGAGCGTTGGGTCCGGGAAGAAGCTCAGCTGCTTTAGCCGCGGCACGTCGTCGTTGCCAGCTGCAAGTCCATGCGGCGAGTACGACCAACTGAGCGGCTAAGAACGCCGCCGCTGCTAGCATAGCTCCCGCTGCATTAACGCAGGTGGCGTCGGTCTCTCTCACGTATACCGAATCTTCGGTAGTATTCTTGGCACGTTGCTTGTCGAAACCAAATTTGTCGGTGACTTGAATATTTTGGACGAGAAGCATTTTTTCTTGTGGAGAAGCCGGAGTGGAACGCCTCTTCCTACGACCGTACGACATGACTGACCGAAGTTCATTGGGTCCGCCATCGCACTGAACTGGTTCGCAAGTTGGCATACAAGGAGTTACTAATGCACGGAATTGTACAACCTCCGATGAGGGGAACTTGAACGCGTCGAAGTGCGACAACAGCATCTGAAAAGGAAGACGAAACTGATATTTATTTGAAATCATAACAAATAATGTTAAAAATGCAAATGTACGCTTGCTTATTCCGATCGTCATAAAACTTTGCATACTGCACATTGCCATGGGTACAGACAGAGACAATTCATACCTTTTACCCCGAAAAAAAGAACTGTTTCCGAGGTATATAAAAATTGACACCAAAAAGCCCCCGAGTAAAAGCTAGTTATAATATGAAACAAGCAAACATCAAGTGACGGTTTGTTCTAAAAATTGTCTTCAAGGTTCTGAAGTTCTATAAGTCCATACAAATATGCTTAAGAACAATTTTGCAAAATAAATACCTTTCCGTTTGGTGCAGTCTTGAACAAGGGTCCCATAATGAAGTGATCCGTTGGGCAACCATCGCTGTCGATGAGAGTAATTTCGCTGGAATCGACACCGTCCATAGCAACGAGTTCTCGGACAAAGATTTCGAAAGGAGAGTTCTGGTCCATGATTTCGAAACGAAGTGCCTGAAATAAAATTATATTAGTTCAACCGCTATGTATATACATATTTGAAAAAGTGACCGCGGCAATCTCTATTAAAAATATTACGTACCAAAGGATCTCCAACTTCGGCAGAAGCAATCGTATCGTCTCCATTCCTATCGGTAATTCTCATAGCAACGTTGGGTGAATCGACAATAACCTCTTCAGAAAGACCAGTGTGAATGTCACCGTGGATTCCAAGATCGACTTCATTTGCAACGGTTTTGTTAGTCAAATCGTATTGGCATGTGACAGCTAGTCCAAGATCAGATGATGTGACGATAGTATCGTGATGTTGAATGACGACGTCATTTAAATATCTGAAAGAGTAATTTTGAGTTAAACATTTTGAACAAGTAGAATTAATTATTTATCAGGATATTAATTTTTACCTTCCAAGTCCGTTTTGCTTAACGTTACATTCAATATTATCGTATCCCATATGTAATTCAAACTCGAGGCTTTGCTTGACATCAACAACGCAGGAGTTCGGACTACCTTTGGCATAGATTTTACCGTCGAATAGTTTCGATGTCTGAATTCGAGCTACCATGTCGCCTGCACGACAGTCGATGGAGACATTGTAGCACGAGGACAATTCATACGTGGCCGCTTCGGGAACTTCCAAATATGGATCCTGTACATAATTTTTATTATATTCAATTTATAACGTTAAATGAACAAAATTTAAAAACACTGAAATATTAATAATAAATACCTGAATATCAGCAAGAGTAGCACGAGAATGGTGAGAGAGACGGCAAACATGGTCACCAGTGTCTCCATGATCATACGAATGGCAGCGGAAAGGCGAGTTCAGACATAACTCTCGGCATTCCTCGATCGTTTGTACGTCTTGATATACAGAGTCTACAGTTTTCAATATGCGTCCTCCCATTTTCTTGAACTCGCACAATTTGGTTGGTTCCTCCACACAATTGTTTTCCAAATAGTCAGTGTCTGCAAAATAACATTATAATTTAGCTATAATCGTTTCGAAGTTCTCCGATCTCTTATTATAGTAGTACAAAAATTTACCTTCATTAGGTTGGAATGAATTAGTGCCCGCCAAAGTGATTCGATCCATGTTAGATAGAACACATTCTCCGGTTTTGTTATTGTAGTTTGCCGATCTGTAAGAAAATTTAATTTCCATTACTCGGGATTTAAATAAGTAATGAAAATTTTATATTCATATTAAACATAATGAATATTTTATTATATGTATTATCGTTCGTTTATAAATAAAGTAAAAAAAGGTTATTTTACGGTGTATACATAAAATGTCTGCAAAACCTATAAGAAAACTCTTTTATTAAATATTATATAAATGCGATAAGTGCAGCTTGTACTTCCAATTCTAAACTTTATGTTGACCTGTTACCGAAATACTGAAGAAAAAATCTTTTTTTTGAAGTCATTACGTTTAGGGTTAAACTTGATACAAGGATAATCCAACATGCCGCTTGTTTAAACGGCGTGAAATCATGACTTCAAATATTTTTAACCTGTTTTATTTATTATTTCTATTATTTGGAATGTATTGTGAGAATATTTTTGAGGGAAGGGCTTTAATATTATAATTAAAAAAAAGTTTGTCATTATTTAATATTATTTTCAGAATCCATCAGAAAAATTAATTTTTAAGAAAATTCCTATTACAGTATCAACAATCTTCATATTGTTCGCAAGTTATTTTCTTTTCCCTTTATTTTACTGACTGATTTAAATGACCACAAGCAATAACAATAATTTTTCCGTTCATATTATTCGATAGATTTACAAGCAGTCGCGATCGAATGACCTCCTCATTGACCTTTGGGAACATATTACAAAGAGTTGATTTTAAACTGTCCGTATTCTTATTTAATAACTTCACACTCTTTAATATTAACAGCAATGCAAGTAATCCCACTGTATTTCTTGTCTGAGACATTTAATGCTTTTACTTTTAGTTATATTTTCCTTTTTAGTCCTACAAAACTGCTCGGCGCTATTACCGAGAGACGTTTATTTTAAGTGGTTTTCAGCTTTATAGTCGAGAGCGTCTTTCTTATTCTTTAGTCGTTTTCAAATAACATGTTTCACACTTGAGTTGCCATATTTTACTTTAACATCGACTTTAGTTGTTGTATATTCTGATATCTGATTTATATGATAGGAAGATTTAAATCTTATTAAGGCTTTTGAGCGGTTACATCAAAGAATATTATTGTTAAATTAATAATCGTTGAACAGTAAGTCAATTATTTACATGTTGTAGCTCGTTGTAGTATTACTCTGAAATAAGGCGATATAAGGAGCACCCACAACCGTATCTGAATGTAGAAGAAACGAGAGAGGTGTGCCAGGATCGTACTAAATGGTAATCCATGATCTTCGCCTACCCCACTGAGTTACGAGCGTGAGGGCATATTTATTTTTATTATTCTGAAAGTAGTTTAAATACTTTCTTAGTACACCATTTATCCGCAAATTAAATTTCAATAAATTTAAACTTTTTATTAATGTGTTCAAGAAATGCATGTTGTTACGGAGCTGTGAATTTGTGATTTAGTAGTTATTGTATTGTGAAAGTAGGAAGTGATAGGGCATAGCGCTCCCACACCGTGCCGCATATCGTTCGCCACGTCGGGGAATATTTGCCAAATGTCGTGACTGTCGAAGATCGCGATGCGCCGCCCGGGGTGCGCTTGGGCGTTCGCCAGCCTCAATGGAGATACGACGATTTGCACCAACGGTACGCGTAGCGAGCGGCCCTCCCTGCGCATTATCCTATTACTAACACGGTTTAAACGAGCAAACAAGATCATTATATCGTAAAGGCTTATCATCGTATAGTTAAGCTATCCATTTGATCTATTCTATTGCATTTACGTTTGCTGGAGATACCTTACATTGAAATGTCACTGGTTAATTACCTTGTTTTATAACGCAAAAAGATGAGATGTAAATGAAACATCAAACTCATAGAAATTATAGAAACAATGGAGCATGTAGACATAGGAATACCACCCTGTTTATATTATTTATATCCAGTCATGAATTGTATAATCTTGGTATACAACTGTACTTAAATTGAAAATATTACTGTTCTTTTCTTTGAGAAGGTTTAATTTAACATTGTGCTTATAATAAAATATAATAATAAATCAGCCTTTTCTAGAATGTTCCCCACTGCAGGGGCACAGGCCTCCTCTTCGAGACAGGGCTTAATCCATTTAAAATATTCTACCAAACGAGTTTTGTTATACACATTAATTTTAATACAGTTTTAATTAACGTAAAGTATTTTTATCCTGAATGGTTGTGCGATTTAAGTGGAACGGCAATTGTACAAGTATCTCCGGATCGCCAATTAGCTATTAGAATAATCTGTATCGTTCTGTTTAAAAAATGCATTATCTCCTTTATTTATTAAATATGCCAATTAGCGGCAACTTTAAAGTGTTTAACAGTTATGCTATAAATTAATGGCTTACTTACAACGTTTTCTTTTAGGTTAGACAATGCTCACAAAATACTGGAGAACCCTAATGGAATCTCTTTTAAAATAACTTATTCCAATATATCGATACATGGATCGATTAGGACGTCGATGGGGAGCTTATTGAATTCGTGTAAAGGTCTTTTGGTGTTTTGTAACGTACCTGCATACAAATTCATTTTCGCCTAGACAAAGGTCCAAGCACATTTGCCTTGATCCTACTGTGTGCGTCCTTTTGCCTCTTCCCTTAAGATGGTAGCCGCGAACTCGGTCGAAGCACCACGCACGTTCACATGGTCGCACACCCAGGCATGATTTTTGTGCGTAGATCGTGAAGACGGGGAATTGTGACTTTGTCAATGCTCCTGTCGAAAACAATATAATGTTTATTACTAGTTCAACTTACAAATTTAGAGTTTTCAAAATGTTATGTATACTATACTGGGTCATTAATCATAAGACTAGAGCGGTGAGCATGTTGAGTGGACGCAACACTGTTATCGATAAAAACGAGTCGTTGTGTAGACGTGATGACTCCGACGATTCCGATATAGAATTTTATTGCAGTTTTAGATTACATTTTAGATATATAAATATTTAATATAATATTAAGTAGTTTTATACTAAAATATTGTAAATAAAATAAATAAATATGCGCTCACGCCCGTAACCCAGAGGGGTAGGCAGAGACCACGGATTTCCATTTGACACGGTCCTGGTACACCTCTCTCGCTTCTTCTACATTCATACACCTACGCATACATGCTCGTCGGTTATGGGTGCTCCTTATATCGCCATTTTTTAGTAAACCGCTAATCTGATCGATATAAGTTTTCCTGGGGCGTCCCCTACCAACACTGCCACTCACTTTTGCAATATAAATTTGTTTCGTTATTCTCTTGTAAAAATAAAATTAAATAATTAACTCTTCCTTAAAATATTGTACATAATTATTATTTTTGATAACATAGTATTTGTTTTAATTTTCATACTATTATTCTTTTTTTAATATATTTATATATGTATATTATTTTTACTCATTCTTTCTTTGTACTTTATTATTGACTCAAATAATAAGAACCAAATATACACTATCGATACCGCTTATCGATAGCAATAATGCGCAATTACTATCCTTGCAGCTAATACTGCGCTCTACACTATAAGACCCCGTCCCATGAGTGGGAGAGAGAGCGAAATGCTCTCTGTACCGCTGCCACGTATTACGAACGCGTATGCAACGTGAATAAAACTGTGCCATAGTAGAATAATAATAATAGAATAAAATGTCTTCAGCTGGATCCACTGGTCCACTGATCACTAAACAATGCGTTAGGTTGTTTAAGTGAGGTTTGTTGAAAATTTTCCGACTTAAAAGTCTTTCTACCGTACCGTAATAGGGTAATGAGGTAAAGTGTAATAATTCACACCCACGTGAATTATCTACTTTCAATAGTGTTTGATATATGTATATTACCAACACTTGTGTCTATTTTATTAAACATCACTTTCCATTCATAAATCGCCGAATCATCTTTTAAAAAAGTGAATCCCACATTCAAAGCGGATCGCACGTTATTAATCATCATTCAGATTTTTTTATGACAATGGCGTTAGGAATTGGGTCAAGGAATACTCTTTATAACATCAATACACGTCGAGCATGTTTTTTTTACTACCTCGCTGGCAAGTCATGCCGATATTTAAATTATTTGTTAAAGAAAAAAAAATTACAACTATATGGTAGCTCGCTTGTATAAATAAACATGAGAAGAATGCTACAAGAAAAAAGGCGTTGTTATTTTGAAGTGACGAATTTGTATCTCACCTGGTAATTGATCGGCATCAGAACTAAAAAGCACACATAGGCCGGTTTCGTAGTTGACGGCGCGGCAAGTGTCGTTGGCCTGACATTGTTCCAAGCAGTCTGTCAGCATGAGGGTGCCGGGGATATCATCAAGGATATGGGATGGCGCCGAAAACACATATCTTTCAGAAAAGAAAATATATTAAAAATCTTACAAAACTAACGGAACGGAAAAGTTAAGACTAAATTTTCAAATTTTGGAAGAATTATTCATAATTATTTACCCAGTAACAAGCTCGAATCCAATCATCTCCGGGTCACATTCCTCAAGCGAGTTTGCAGGTGCAGATGGGGCCGAAATACCGCTGGGAGCTGAGGGTGGAACACCACCCGATGCGGTTTCGGGGACAGTTGCTGGCTGTTGTGGCTCTTCTACTTCATCTGTTTCGTCAGCTGTGTCAGCTGTGTCAGCTACGTCAGCTATGTCAGGTTTAAGAGGAGGAAGGGGAGGTGGAGTTTCTTGGTTCTTATATTCTTGAGGTGCATCAACCACAGCGGGTTCTGGTGATGCAGATTCTACAGCAAGGTTGTCTTGAGGTGGAGCGTCGGCCGCTGACCTCAACGTTCCCTCAAATTTCTTCGCAGCATTAGCCGCACACACCACTATCAATAAACTAAATAGAATCTGCATGGTTTTCTCGGGGATGAACCTTTTCTTCATTAACTGTAATAATGAAAAAAAATCATGTTAACTGGTGTTTCCACTCTAAGTAATCGCATTAATTTTAAGGCAACATTGTATTCACAATAACAGATAAAAAATTAAAACAATGTTGTTAGTGCAGTTTTAAGTATAGGGAATTAATGAATCGAGTTTTATTCTACAACGATTTCAAGTATAAAAGCGGCCATAATCACGGCAATGGCTTGATTTGTAATGACTATAGTAACAATTATTAAGGCTATCATGAATCGACGTATTTCATTTTAGTCATTACGTTTACGTACCTCACTTTTCACAGATTATATCTTGCCTTACTCAACATTATTTAAAAAAAATATTTTGCTTTCTTTTAACCAAGTCATACCAAGGGCCAGGGACAGAACAGAAATTTCACCGGTTACGTAAATAGGTTCCTATGGGTATATACAGATTTAAGTTTTCGCTTCCGCCCTCGGGCAACGCCCTATTTGTAACACGGTCAGAAGAGCTTGATTTTTTTTATTGCATATCCTTCATTCCTTTAGTGAATATCCTATCAACTACTTACAAAATGTTTTCTTTTTGCACCAAATTATTTTCTTTCTAAAAGTAAATTTAGAGAACACTCAACTCATGAAATTGGTGTTTGTAAAAAAGTCGTGTAGCGTATTAGTTCTTTAATAGTTTTTATCGGTTCGGACAAACAATATGCGAGCCGCCGGTAGCGAGCTGCATTACGATACGCTCACGTTCTATACACAATGTCTATAAC
Organism: Papilio glaucus; assembly: GCA_000931545.1. NCBI lineage: Eukaryota > Metazoa > Arthropoda > Insecta > Lepidoptera > Papilionidae > Papilio > Papilio glaucus. The sequence goes on along the minus strand of JWHW01037121.1, from coordinate 204,715 downwards.
GGTGCCCATCTCATCGCTCTGTCCACTTCGCGGTCAACGGTATTACTCTTAGCAATTTTATTTTAAAAAAACTCCTCGGCTACGCCTCACGCCGCATAAATTGTATATTGTTACCGATGAACGACATCTATCCATCACTTATTACTCCTTTTGTAATCTTACTTTATCATTATATTGTCACTCAAAAAGCTTATTTAATAAAGTTACTATACTGATCGAGTCAATCACGAATCGAAATTGACTTTCGGAAGAAGATGAATAGCAGTGATGAAGTTGCCCTGATCGATTTCTATCGGGGCGCCATCTCCTGCCCGTTGCGATAAAGAGACTGAACCTAATATGTGTACGTATATATATTTGCTGTTAAAATTGACGCAGGCATCAATTGCCGTATTGTACTACTGCAGTGCACGTACATTGTCAATTCTCACGAAACATTAAGATTTTACATTATATGTGTATGTATATGTGACCGACCGATTGTCAGAGTAGCCACTTTATAATAGGACTAGGCAAATTCTTAGCGGTTGGCACATTCTCAGTTGAACGAATCATTTATGACGATTACTACGTATCGTAATACAATATGACGTTTCATTTTTAGTCACATTCTAATGGAGTAAAGTACGGTAGGCAGATTGTGAATATGATAAAAATGTCGTTCGGAAAACCGAAAAGTGCGGGCTGATGATTGGTCGAAACTAATTACCTGCACCACTTCTTTTGTTTGACTGGCAAGCTAAACAAAAGAAGTGGCAAAATGTTCTTTGGATGTTTTTGTAACATTAGTAACTAAAATTATACATTACATTTACATACTGAACGAAAATTAAACCTGTTATTTATTTTGAAAACAGTGAGAGTTGAAGACAGTGGTATTAGTGGAATCAACGATATTTTTCTTTTTATATCATTTTTGCAACTATTGTTTTGTTTTATTCATATAGTTTCAGTTACTATAGCTACGAAAATAATTAAAATAAAATAAAACTGATTTGTTTACAAAAATCAAAAAGTGCGTCAAGTTTCGACCAATCAGCGCTCAAAGTTGCCTCAATATACATAGCCTCTTTATAAAGTTCCTAGGAAAGAAACGGCAAATTGTCATTAATTCGTTCAACTGACACTGTGACGACCGTTTAGAATTTGCCTAGCCCGATACAATCGGTCGGTGAAATATATACATCATATAAAGTTTACAAAATCAATTCTGTATAATTTATTACAAAATTGGTATTGCAGTGATTTTTTTATGCTAAATCCAGAAATATTTTTAAGTAAATTCATGTTACTACAATTTAAAGAAATGATACTTATTAGAAACTATACATATTTTATGTAATTTATTTTTTAATTCGTATGTCCCTTTGTATATATCTAGATGAATTTTTATTTTAATAAAGATAATACGTTTTCCCAGATCGATCATGTGTGTAGCACATTAGGATGATATATACCAGTAAAACTTAATTCATTTTATGCATATAACTTTCGGCACGTTGCAGTGTGATTTGATTTGCACGTCCATTAAGATAATTGATTAAGACACATTTTTGAGTTTTTGTTCGTTTCAACTAGAACTATCGACGATTTTTAGAAACTCTCCGACATTTAGTGTGTAGAAAATATGCAAGACTTTAAACGATGTAAATTTTAGTATAGGATACTGTTTTAAAGTATCTTCACACTTCTAAATTATATATTGAAGAGATTTAGTTTTAAATTGAACTTAGTAAAATGTTCAACTGGTTTGTAGCTATCTAAGATATAACAATCTTAGATCAAATGTATTTGTGATAGTAAAACTTTATTTTTATTCAATCTAATGTGTTGTGTACTTATTATGCGCGGTATGGTCTCGATTATTATTTCAATATGCCCAAAGTAAAGTAAAGTAAAGTTGTGTCATATGGATTGTAGATGTAGATAGGGTCACTCCTTGACTCTTGCAAGATATAATAAACCCCGTTAAGTTGCGATAACAAACACTTACTTTGTCTACTCAAGATAAACATGAAAATAATGAGCACACACATAGTGTAGACAAAAGACCTATCTAATAATCAAGTTAATCTGAAAAGTTATGGGCAAGTCGGACAATTGTGATACAGATCTGCCCGAACGAGCCCTGTGCAGGCCGGCTCACTACAATACTCTAGAATGAAATTGGTCACGGTTTAATAAAGAACGTTTGACCTCTTATCATTTTGCAATAAAGTAAAAGGAGTATAAGTATTATTAGATAAACAAAGAAACGCATTGATTGTACAATGAAATTAGTTTTACACCTTAAAGCTTATTGTGTCGACGATCTGGGTTAATCTCGATATTAATAGCCTTTACAATAACACGATGACCTGTATTGGAAGGTCGTGCGACAGAAACATGGCGCATTGCTTCCTTAAGTAGGACGTGACTTTGCGCTATAGAAAGATGGCGATAGTCATACAAGATAAAAACCAATTTCGCTTCGGCGCTCGTTAATGAACTCGACATTATTGCACGATTTATTCTATTTATTGCACGTTTCTTGGTTATTGTGTGTGAAATTTTTAAATCGTTGTTTTTTCGTTATTTAAATTTTCGTAATTTTTTGTGTTTCATAAGGGAAACAATTGCTTATAGGGAAGAAATATTATTGATCTATGGTTATTTACGTGCGCAAACAGTATCTGATTACATAGTTTTGGATAAAATCGATGAATTGCTACTTAGAAGTGTCTCGTAAGACTGGAAGTAAAACTTATACGCCGTAAGAAAATTTGGCCTAGCTAACATGTATGTATGTACATAGTACATACATGTGTATACATATAATATATTCATTTATTTGAAGTATATTCGTCGAATGTGCGGGAACGTTCGATTCGTTCAAGCTCCGATCAGATGAGGTCAGCGTATTCAATGAGCCGGATGCCTTTAACCTGCCGTTTACGATTCCGTATATCGGTACTGGTTGGCACACTATGGTGATCAGCTTTGATTTCTTCTACCGATCGCTTGTAAGACCTACATTATTACTTTATTATGGACTGGGATAGTATAGCCCCGTTGCAATGTTAAGTTTATTTTTATTTTATTGAAACATATTTTCTTTTATAAATATTTATTTTCAAATCTGACCCGCACAACGAATTTTCTCTAAATCATGCAATATATTTGTTCGATGGCAAATTCGATACTTAACCAACTCGCTTTTAATGTCTGTATTCGCAACTACATACTAAACACCTATCCGGTAGACCGTAAAGTTATTCTGAAGCTGACCTATGAATAAATTGTCACTACCGTCAATACGAGGAGAAATTATGAAAGCTTCATCCATTCGTCGGTAAACTATTAGGCGCCTTTGAATTGAAGCATTAATATCTAGCCGAGTTACGACTGCACTTCACGTATTTACATTGAATGAAATAGTAATTTGTTGTGTCGCTTTCCAATGGTCTGCGGCGACTTCCGTATTGGTTGACGTGACATGGGACTGCGCCCAGACTGCGCCGGACTGCACGAGGCGGACGTTCACGGTCAGGTGTCAACTTTGTTCATTGTACGAAGTCTATATTTGAAGTACAGAGATGCTTCTTTTTACAATGATGTATGTTAATGATTATTTCTCTACAAATTTTGTTTTTATTAACTATGGCTTTTGGCCTCAGACTATAAGTAAAAGTGCGTAGATGAATCGATACAGAATAACGGATATAATTGCAATAAATCATGAAATTACATTACAATATAGCATAATTTACACGATACGACCTCTACTATGTAACCTTACTTTCACGTAGTTTCGTATTTGCAAATATACGGGTCAGAGTTTGCATAGTTTATTAAGTAAATAAATTTTAATACGATACACACTGGTTGTCCTGGTTGCAGTCGCCGACTGGGTCAGTATGTTAGACTGCTGGCTCGAACTCTGCGTGTCGTAGATTTACATTAATGAGAGAATCGCGATTTCTCTAGCCTCGTTGAAAACATTGCCAATATTCTGACGCGACGATCTGCATCCTAATTGCAAAGTATTAAGAACATTAGTCTCTAGATAATTATCATTACTCATTCTATCCTAAAACGGCACCATATTGTTTGCACTCAGTCGAAAAGGAAAGTTAAAATATATGTGTTCGACAATTAATTTATTAATTTCTCCTATCGCAGATACATAAACGAGGCCGTAATTCAAGTAAGCATTCCGATAGTTTATCTAGTTTGCCATATTAAGGACAAGCTTTAGCCTGTAAACGACTTTTATCGAGTAACTCGATCTAATCGCGAAGGTCTTAATGGGTAATACAGATATACAACATTGTGCTGGCTTTTACTCTCCGTCACCGCAAGCGCCGCAGAACTGAGATAGGGTCGCTGTAGCGATTTAAAGAATCAAACCACTTTCCGTGGCGTAGCTCCGAGCTCGGCTCCGCATTCCGTCGGCCAGGTGGAATCCCATCGCTTCGCTTGTTATTTATTTATTTGAAATTGTTATTTTCTTATCGAATATCTATTTTGTTGCTTTATTAATAACGTTTGTGGTTTCAGTAAAACTTGAATGGGATATATATATTAATGACAATTATGTTAACATAAAGTTTTATTGATAAATTTTTGAATAAATAATTTATAAACTTTCCGAAAACATTGTATTTTCAGCTATTTATTTAATGAATAAAAATATTATTTTCAAAATCGCTGTCTATTACAAACTCTATGGACTTTATAGCTAGTGATGTAATCAAGTCTATAGTTGTTTTTTTTTCACCATAAAAATTACCTGTATGCATGATTTTATGAAATTGTAAATCCATTCCACACGCGGTTTTTATTTAAAAAAAAAATAAAGACATCGATCGCACTTAGAACGGTTACTAACTACCCGTGCAGCGTAAAACGTGCGATTTCGTATTACCAACGTACATTCCTTACTAGATTTCTCGATAGAACTCAATAAGTGACCAGTGACTAAATTCTATAATTTTGTTTTATTGTTGACGGCGGCCCGCTCAATGCGGCAATCGGAACTAGGTTTCAGGTGCAGCCAATACATCCGCTTCTTCCCCGGCTTTCTTTGAACTCGCTTCTTAACGACTTCTCGCGAATAACTACCGCAATCCGGCACTAATGCGACTCTGAATTCAATTCAGATACCTATTGCTTATATTGTTTCACCGCGTCGTAATAATGATGGATAGAGAAGTTCATTGCGGTCGACCCCTAGTGCATCACTGTATGCAACCAGGCAAATTATTTCTATTTCTGTTTACTACATACTTTGTGGTGTTGCTTATTACACTTATTCGCTTTCCCCTTTGATTGCTTAAACCTTATATCGTCATTTGTTTTATATGGTTTAATGGCACTGTAACAATCAATGGTGTAGTGATGCGCTATTACAGTATGGCTTTGAATGGTACATTAAGATATTCGAAAAACTACTCAATCGTCTTTAGTATACAAAGATATTCGTACTGCATTTTAAATAGGTAATTTAATAACGCCATTATATTACTTACTTTCTTTATTAGTATCTACTCGATGTCTATTTTTACAAGATTTTAGATTTAGATAACTTTTCTAATCAAAACAAGAATAATCGAATTTTCTTTTACCTGTAAGTAATTGGAAGTTAGTTTGGTACAGTTATATTATTCAATATTTTTCTTAATGTGAAAACATTAAGTCTTAAAAACGTTATCAAAATAAATATTAACTTCAGAAGACGTACGCGTGGTGTATTATAAATTTGTCTCGAATTAACAGGTTTTTGTAAACAGAATTCACCGAAGCCGCTTCTCACAGGAGTTTACCTGCATTACGTGTAATTTTCGTTTCGTTTTGCGATGGTGAACTCAAAACGCCCTCTTAACTGCATTGTATTGTTACATCAAAGGCACATTGCCTAAAAACGTAACATTTCATGTAACATACGTAAGCGTGTATAATCGTTTGTTAGATTATATTGCCATGTTTAACCTTTTTAAAGTATATGTATTTTAAATATTACAATTTAAATGCTCATTTTATGAATTTATTGCTCCGTCTAATCCGGTTAGGTATGAAAATAATAATCCGAAAATATTCCATTTCCTAGTTCATTATTAATTAACTAATTATCAATAACATTTTATAAAAAAGTTGTGTAAAATAAATTACAGTTTTAGTTAACCACGCCAACGCTTTTAATTGAAATTGATGAAACATTTTCATAAATTCAAGTTAACCGTTTCAAACGGTTTGAAAGTTTAGATTGGCGGTCATTAAATCTTCATAGCCTCGTAGTATAAACTCTCAATTGCAATTTTGTGAGAGGGAAATTGTAAAATGATCTCGTGTACTTTATTACCACAATTGCTCAACATTCTTATGTTGTTTATAATAAATACTGGAAGAGTGAAAAAAATGTAAAAATAATCTGTTCATGCTGTACAAAAAACCCTTTCGATCTGTATAATAGATCAAACTCCTTGACCATAGAAATAGCTCCACGCACTACGACAGAGCAGTTTATAGTATCAAACGATACATGAGATTTCAATTTCTCTATTGTATGTGTTGTGACATATTTATAAGTTGCCTTGTAATTGAAAGAAAATCACTATTAGTTGTCATTTAAAACAAATCAAAATTTATATAGTTTAGACATCGATGAAGATGGCATTAAACTCAACAGCAACCTAAATCCACAGAACGTTTTCAAGCATAAACATTAACTTCTAAAGCAACGACGTCATAAAGCATCAGACGCGTGAGTCGATCAGGCATTTATTGCCCCTAATCGTTTTATATGGCATACCTCGTAAAATTACAGTGTCGCTGCTTGTCTGGCCGCCGCCGAAGCGATTGATTCGAACGTTTCTGTTCTACTTTTGTCATACATGAATTATTTATCCCAGTTTGTCTAGCGTTAGCGTCGGCATTCGCATGACGAACTCTTCTTGCTTAGTAGCGAATTTCATTACCGTGTGTCTTGATTAAATCTGACTTTAACTGATTTGTCTAACTGTTCATCGGATACGTTTTCAAAGCAACAAATATTGTCATTTATATTAGTACGTGTATATGATTAATAAATGTATGTTTACATGCGTTTCTGTTCTCTGTTAATAAAAATGCGTCAGATATTTCCTATTGTTTTTTTTTTTTCAAATATTTTGTCGAATTCCTATTAGGCAAATGACACGATCCACACGGCGGCGTCTCTGCGGCTACGGGCGTGCCATAACGGCATCATCAATCATCTATAATTTGATTTCTATGCTCAATTATTGCGTCCGCGGAGGTCGACGCTGCCATACACTTCACTTCCCCTACCCGTGTCCACTGTTCCGTTGAAGCATGTGGTTAAAAGATAACGGAATTATCGGCTGATTGTTGTTAATAAACTTCAGCTTCGCAACCTCTGTGACCTACAATTTTATTCGTCGTTTTATAGAAGACTTCCAATAGTTTGTAATTGTTAAATTGTCAGACAACAGATATAAAAGACAGGAAATTTAAGAGTATAGGAACTGCTGCAAGCAGTAATAAATGTTTATTTCAATAACCTTTAACTGCGCCCTACAACTATCTGAAATAAGCTCGAAGTTTCTCAAGATTTATAAATTTATTTTATTACTTTGTAACATTAATAGTTGACAAAGGGCATCGTGACAGACGGTAGGCGCTAAACATGATAATAACAAGAGGCGCATGACAACAGCAGCGCACGCGCATCGGTCACGACCACCGTCGCCCCGAGCACTACCTCGTACAAACTCACAAGGTAGCAAGCTCTTTTAGACAACGATCTTTATCGTCCCTCGTCAATCTAGGTAATGTCACTCGCTTATTTTCACATCCATCATCACGAGACAACGCCGAGTGCACTGCTTACAATTGCGAAAGGGGACGCTAGTTTTACTTAACCACGTAAAGGACGGCTAACGATGGGCTAACGATGTGACTCGGACTTGTTAAATTCGTATCACAGCGTAATCGTGAATCGTTAACGTAACCTCTGTAGATTATTGAAGGGTGTGATCATGGTAATGTTGGAACTGTGCAACTAACTGTCCTACGAATTGGTGCAGTGTAACGGTAGCTGTGGCGGCGAGTTGCGCACGAGCTGCCGCTGACCGCGCTCGCCGGCCCCCGCCGTACCCACTCCAATTGCCCAAATTCAAGCGGCTAATCCGAATTCGTCACCAGACTCTTCTTTTTATGATGACACGCGTCCCCGATTGTTACGTTCAAATCGGCCGTTTTCCGAGAGATACGGTTACCTTTCCGGTCCGTCCTGGTTTTGACTCAGTGTCGGATATCTGACTGAGATTCATTAATAAACGGTATTGTGGAATGCGTTCAACAGTGAACTTTGCAGTACAAAAAAATTGGGAATGTGCTATGCGTGCTATGAAAACTATTAAGAATTAATCTCTAGTAAAATTAAAAATATATTCATAAAAGTTTATCATTGGAATCTTTTAAACAGTTTCGTTCATTCATTAAAATATTTTCAAGCAATCGTAATGTAGGAAAATAATATCTGTTCGTTTGGATATGTGCTTGTAAGACTTGCCGCCCGAGCTATAGACTAAACAAAACAATAGAACGTAAATCATGTTTTTATTAAGACTCACCCGGATAGGTCTGATAGTTTAAGTAGCTCATACGCTTTCACACAACTTGTAAATATTTTCGACGGTACAAGCGCGATAAATTAGAAATATTAAATTATTGATCTTAAAACATTTGTAATTTGGTTAGTAATTTTTGATTGCCCCAATAGAAAAAGGTGATTAAAAATAAACTTGCTTCTAGCTTTAACATACTACTCGTCTCAAGGTGGTTGTGATGATAAGCGTATGTACCAGTTACAACAACTTAATGTCTATTGTAATAGCTATTGAGCTCGTATGGCGCTGGCTGTGACGTGAATGGACCGCTTCCGCCGCAAAGCTGGCCGATCACCGGCGTGACAGTTATTAATACATTACCGTTTCGTTAGGTGAGTGATTTGACCTAAGCCTCAACCACCATTCCAACCTTGCATCCACTTTTTTCATACCCAATTATTAAAACTGCTATTACTAAAATATATAAATTAATACTAGTGTTTACATCCCAATCAATTTAACAATATATCATAGTACGTATTTTACATAAGTACGTAAATTGCCCTCTCTATGCTGGGCTGGGACTTCCGGTTACTTTAGGATAGGAGCAGTAGCAACCTTTGTCATTTCTTTGTTTGGCATTATTGTATCTACTGATACTATTCGAATAAAAACATAACATCGTAGTAAAGATATCATCGATATCATACTTAATGTTTGTATATTTGAAATACAGTGCGCGAGACTTTTCCAATTAAATCTATTTATCTTATTTTATTTTCTTCACATAGTTCAGATAGATTTTTACAATATCATAACGATATCACTAATTTTATAAAATAATACCACACAATCTGTCATAGATTGTTTTGACATTTTAATTAAATAAATAAATCGGATTCGGATCGTAAAATAGTGTTCCAAGGGAAAAGAGTGGGTTAAAAGTGGACATTGTGACTAAAAGTGAGAAAGGTATGCTCGGGCATATTAAAAGGATGAATGAATAGAGATTATATAAGTTGCAAAAGTTAGTGGCAGTGTTGGTAGAGGACGAACTAGAAGAACGTATATCAATCTGATTAGTGACTTACTACAAAAGGGCGATATAAGGAGTACGCATAACCGACGAGCATATATGCATAGATGTACGGATGTAAAAGAAGAAGGATGTACCATGACTTTTGACTACCCCTCTGGGTTAGGGGCCTGAACGAATATTATTATTATAATATAAATTGATTTATTATATAACTACGGTACGCTAGGTTATGAATTTGAATTCAATTTACGTCTTTAAAATTTATACAGAAACGTAGGTGTAAAATTGATAGCTAAACAATGTAAGATCTCCTTGGTTCAGGTTTAGGATTGCGGTAGAATTGTTCCGTATAAATGCCTAAAGCGACTTGCGAGAGCCATACCGGATTGTGTTTGTCTTTCAATGTAGGATTGAATCAACGCTATCTGCTTACAGCAGCTTCTCAAAACCCACGCTCGTAAATAGAATCTTGTCGGACCGACCTGGTAATACATCTATCGATAATAAATGAAATATGACCAAATAAAACTAGCTCCGACTAGAATTGTGATCAATGATAATATTGCATGAATGACGAGACGTGGGCATTGCAATCTATTGCACCGCGTCTAATATTACCTTGCGCTTATTCAAATCTGAAAACGAGTGAAGACCAATATTCATCGACCAATGATTTGTTTACTACAATATCTCATGTCTGTCAGTTTATTTAAAGTAGATATGTATGTAGTTAATGTGAGGTTTTTAACGGTAGTTTTTATAGATGCCTGGTAAAGTATTCATTGTTTAAAACAGATAGTTATTAAGAGATTTGGTAAATATTAATTCCGACCTTTGTTATCTGTGTAATATAAGTGTTTTTTTATTTAAATAATCAAATAAAAATTACAGCACAAAATATTATTAAAAAAAGGCTAATTTATCTATTATTATATTATAATTTATTTTGTTCTGCTGTCTCGTATGGTCATATATAGTTGTATACAAAATTGCAAAGTATATTTCATTCTTTTTTATTAACTACCCCACATAGACTTCTCAGACCACAAGGAAACCAAAGACAACGATAATGCTAGGAACTCGCACCTGATAGATTCGATTTATTGGTTCATTTCAAACTTCCTCGTCGGCAGTTTCAGACGCAAATTGCATTGCGGCTTTACCGGTTTCCATAGGAATCGAATTCTCGGTAAAACTATATTCTAAAGTTATTATAATATAATCTAAACCTAGTGGTTGCAATTTCGCCTCAGCAACACGATCCACACAAATACATTGCAGCACAAATGCACTACACACCGGTCATTATTGCATCGTAACAATATGTAACTAGGTGTTTTAAGCTTACAACTATTAATAATAAAATGTAGTAGAATTCCTGAAGTGAGCTAACGGATGATGTGTAAGAATAAGAAACATTAATCGTCTTAGCCGGGACAACCTTTTACCCTTTTATGCTTCAGATCATTTTCACTTTATCACAATTAACTAAATCAGAATATCTGTATTTAAAGGCGGTTAGATGTTTAAATATTGTTCGTGTTGGTTTTTATAACCTAAGATTTAACTTATTGTTTATCTTTTCCGGTTATAACTTTATTCACAGTTCATAAATCGTAAACTCGGGTAACTGTTATTACGACTTCTTTACAGCTTTTTGCCGTCACGCTAACTGCCTTCAAATTGAGGTGTTGGCGAGTAATTGAAAAGCGTAGGCGATCAATTTTTCCTGATGCAATCTTTTTGGTTCATGCTCGAAACACCAAATTACGTAAGATGTGTCAGTAATTGCTAATTGGTACATGGAATTCCACCCGTGTATACGGAGACAGGTCCGCGCTAACGGGCTCGCAAACTCATTACTCATTACCGACCAAGTTTCAGTCCAAAGTGCCAGTAACCTTGTCATATCTCATACTAAAACTAGTAACCGACTTTACTATTGACTTAAAATACCATAGAGCAAATTATCATCACAGTACAAAAATAAATAAACAGTATTAAGATAGTAAGTGGCGCTGGACAATTCGATTAAGACATAATTTAGATTTCCAATGTATTTAGCTTTATTACATCTCAACTGTCAACGACGATCAAAATTGCCGCCAAATCAACCTGTGTCGCCACCATAATACGCAGGCATACTTGGAAATATTTAATTTAATGTTCTTAATGATTGTAATTAAATGATTAATTTACTGTTCAACTGAAAAATATACTTTTACATAAATCTATTATGTATATTAAGTACTCGATGTTTTAATAGTGAACTATGTAAAATAGAAGTAATACTAATTTGCATTTTATCCGTTAGTAATAA
>JWHW01037121.1:180757-192677 GCA_000931545.1 Papilio glaucus | reverse complement strand
TACAAAGATTCAATCCAAAACATACATGTAGAATAGAATCTTAAAATAATACAAAGAACTTTAAATTACATTGAGTACAAAAGCAAGAAGTATTCCATAGGCGGATCTTTATTGTTGTTGAGACGCGATTCAGAGAGGGCGGGCGGCGCTCGGCCGGGGGCCAACACGACGCGGCTTGCCCCCGCCTGCAAAGACCCATTGTTACCTCCCGGCTCCGTGCACTTCATGATATCCTGTGCACTTCTAATTAAACATAATTTATGACTCCGTACCTGAGATAATTATTGCCGGTCGTACGTTACTACTGTCATTTGGCTCCCATTCTATTGAAACGACTACACGCGCAGCAGTCGCTATTTATGTTTTTGTAGAATGACGCACAGTTCCGCTACTGACAAGCAATTCTTATATATGATATACATTTGTAGAAATTTCTGGTTTTATTGTAATCATGCAATTGTATAATAAAATATATCTGTAAATGGTCTGGTATTCTTTTTCAAAACAATATATTTGTGAAAGCTTACATTATACTTTCTAGATTATGATCATATGATATTTTGATAATAATTTATTGGGCGACGTAACGATTTGGACAAAGCCGTAAAGATGGAACTAAACATTTTGAGAAACATGGCAACAATATTTAATTTTGATACATAATTATATTAAAATAACTAGATGGTCTAGGTGAATGCAATCTTACTATGACTTTTTTTTTCAACGCCTATTATAGTTTTCTTTACTTTAAATTTATTCAATGAAGGTAAAGAAAAACACTATACAGCTCATCTGATCTTTTCGTTAAAAAAAAATCATGTTAATAATTGGTTGACATCAAGAACATTTTATTTCTTCGTCACATATGGAGCGGTATTGTTTTGAACTCCCATAACGGCTAAAGAGTAGCGGCACCTACATTGCTTCGATAAAAACAAACAATAATCGAACCAAGATTACTTCAACATTCGCAGTTATAGTCGCACACTCGGTTTGCACGCACCTTACAAATGCACAAGCGAGACTGACGAACAATCTTCACCACATTAAGCTAATATGTAATTGATTGGCTTCCCCGTGCACGGGAGCGCCGGCTCACTCCTGTCCCACTGATGGCATGCAAAAACACTAATGTTATAACGGTGCCGCAAGGTTACTCTTCCGCCTTGCAGCGACATACGCCCGTACATACTCGACTTTTAGTGACTTGAACGGTCACTTTCGTTCGGCGACTGACTGTCTTGTGACCTGATTGCATTTACACCTCAATATATCGTGCTCAAAATTAATTAACCTCCAAACTGACTTACACGGAATATATACTCTCGAATCGAAAACTTGTGCATAATATGTAGGTCGGAATTTATAATTTAAACCGTTAATATCTTCGTCCTACTACCTTCTACCGTCATTTTATCGGTTCGAAAGTTATCAACTAAATGCTTGTCATTTATATTCGTATCGCCTTATGGTCGCCTTAGCCACAATCTAAGTTTGCGACAGAAGTTAAACAATAATGTACAAAAAATAAATATTGTTATTTGCATTAAGAGTTTAATAAATAATAATGCATGATATAACAAATGATTAAAGTTTACGGCGTACATAATTATCTGGTGTCTAAGAATGTAACGGTATTTGCTTGGTTTCTTTGGGTTTAAAAATTTGTTGGTATGCGTGTGATACTACGGAAGTGGTTCCGTTGCACGTGTGAGGTTTGCATTTACTCATTAGTATTGTTTCGTCATGATTATCTTAACGGTTGAATCTGATTTAACCATCATTAATAATAAGTATTTACTCAGCGCTGTATAAAGCTACTTTATAAAGTTAGATTTTATTCCACGATGTGTAATGGAATTCGTAATCATTTGTAATTTTTTTAACAACATGACTTGATATTAAGTTTTTGCTAACTGTGATTTTGTCATTTGTGGATTTGGTTATTTGTGAATTTATTTCGTAAATTCTGATTTTTTTATATTACATTTGCTGTATTCTAATTCAATTCTAATCATTTGAATCATGTATCTATAAATCATGAAAATTTAATCCTGCTGCAACAAGGGAATAATTAAATATATATAGTGTTGTTTGAAAAAGTCCTTTGACGTTGCAACTCGACGCATTCCAAAAATTCCAGTCGAACATGTGCGAGGGATACAGCCGTTTTTACGTTGTACGTATCTGTATAGTTTACCGGAACAAGCTGGCACGGCTGGCATATAAGTGGAGCGATATATTGCAGCCGCACGATGTGACGCGAAACGATGTCGACGCGTGAATCCCGTTGGGATGGACGCCATTACTACCCACCGCATGGCGCGCGTAGAAAAACCGACCTCGGTATGAAGACGTCGCGCGATGATAACACAGAAGGCCAGTTGACACCGTCGCCCTTCCGTATTGCACTTTCAGATCGAGGGCGTACCGCGAATATCCAATTATGTTCTCACAGAGTGACAGCATAACCCGACTTAAGATGCAAAATGGCGCGTCTGCGGCGTCAGAGCTTTTTTAAATAGTGAACGTAAAACTAACACGTGAATGGGTACCAGCGATGCGGAATCTTTTATATACTATATCACATCAATGTGCATATTACCGACATATTGTAGCGCCAGTGCACTTTGACTTACAAGAATAAGCTTAAATAACAGTTAGATAAGTTCTCCCACGTTCAAATTTCAGCGTACAAAAATACTTCAAAACGTAGCGTGAATATGAAGTTATAAAACAGTGGTTAAAAATGTGTTAAGACTAATAAAATGTGTAAACAATATAGTAGAATCTAGTTTATATTGTGTGCAAATGAAATAAACTACGATAATACCTCACAAATAGATAATAGAAACGACTGTCAAGGCACTGTGTGGTCTGCCATTCGAAGCTATTTCACGCGTAATTGCTTGTGCTCTCACTAATGTCATTCGAGATATCCGCCCAGACCACAATTCACGAACATATAGGGCAATCAACAAACAGATTACTTACGTCCATAGTGTTGCCGTCAATATCCCGCCGCAAAAATTACTTGTAGGAATACGTAGGCTCTTGTAACGATGCATCATTAGTATTATGTACGTCCGACCGACCTTTAGGTCATCTTTTAAATGACCAATATAGCCCAAGAATTATTTTAACATGTCTTAGAAAGCAATGCTTATTATTTTTCTTTATGTTCATGCTTAAGTGTGCTTACATTCTAAAAATACGAAAATAAAAATCGAGTTAATCTATTTTTTTTGTATTTTTATTAATTATAAATTTATTGGTTATTATTAATTATAACTTGATCGGTTAAATTATAGTTTATTATTTATTCGATATTACGTTTTAATTTA
Organism: Papilio glaucus; assembly: GCA_000931545.1. Taxonomy (NCBI): domain Eukaryota; kingdom Metazoa; phylum Arthropoda; class Insecta; order Lepidoptera; family Papilionidae; genus Papilio; species Papilio glaucus. The sequence continues at coordinate 189,333 of JWHW01037121.1, read as the reverse complement.
CTTTTATTATCAATTTAATTGTTTATTTTTATCAATAACGTAGTACGGAAAGTAAATTCCCGGAAACACAATTATTTTTGCAATTGTTACGGTAATGAGCGGTAAATATAGAGGTAATAATATCAAACAGTAAATCTAGAGCATTGTCAATTAAATGCCCTCAGTGTATGTCTATGGCGACCGCCCTTTACTTGTTATATATTACGGACAATGATTACTTCCCGATGCATTCCCTATGCCTAAGGGGAACATTGCTCGTACATTTCCTGCACAATACCACCTATGTGATCGCTTTAAACTCTATGCCGCGTCCGCTGTATTAACATAAGTATATAAAGATAGAAATCGGCTGATTATTGCAATACAATCAGGAAACAATATGCGCGTCGGATGATTGAATCGATATAAGAACAATGAGCGCACCGCGATCTCGGATCATTGCAGCCTATAAGTCTACGCGATAAGGACAGGTTGTAGACGCTTTGTTGGGGGTCAGTCCAATAATGTAATGTTTGTCGGACAATGCTAGTAAATTGTATTATCGCATTATATTGGCGTTATCTATTTTAATAGTGTTAGATTAAACTATTTAGCTTGTTTTATTATATTCTACTCTAAACATTATGTCTATATTGCAAATAAATCATCACATTTTTAATTAAAACTTTCGAATATCTCGATATTGATTGTATGTAGCTACAAGTATGATAAATATTGGATAAAAGTATTATTTTATAATTCTGCGCAATGGTATGTCCGCGATGTTTTCTACGACATTATATTTATATGAGCCTCGACACCTTTGCCCCGGCTTAACGTCATACATACAACAAGATTAATTTTCACTACGCCACGGAACGCAATAGGCTTAATGCATACAACTATTTGTGGTCAATGAGGGGTAGGCATCGAATGTTTACTTAGAACTATTAGAAGATAAAAACATATTATTTCGTGAGCCATTCACTATCTTTATATTATTTCTTTATTAATTTGTATTATTATTTTTATAGTTCTGTTCTTTAAGTTATGGTACCGTTCAAGTGGATCCTTAAGTAGTTTATTGTATGGGCACGCATAAAGAAAGATGGATCAAATTATCCTGTACATTATTTTATTATTAAAATATATATATATACATGATCTCGTTTACTGTTTACCATAACTATCTATAGTTTCAACAATAAAAAGCAACAAAACAAGATATTTTATAAACCGGCTTACCCAGCGACCGACATGAAATTCAATATCAATTTTTAAGGAAAAGAATGTTTTAATTTGAGATGTATTCCATAAGTGGCTCGGGGAGAATTTGGCACCCAACCGATAATTCTTTGAAAAAGGTATAAATTTCGATGTTTACATCTTGTATTCCTTACGTTAGAAGTTTCAAATAAAAGCTGACTAAATATTTTTTCATTATTAAGTAAGAAAACAAAAAGTAATAGAACTATTTCCGGCCATAAATTATTATAGCAAACGCTCAGAGTCTATTGTTAACGATCGGCTTATGTACCTACGTATTACCGAAACAAGTAACTGTATAAGAATTTCTTATTAACGCTTCGTTAACAACGAAATGGTTGCCACGGCGTTTCATTCGTAATTTAGTAATTATCACTTTTTATAAATTTCTCAAATTACGTTATTCACACATCCACAGAAATTATGATTTTGATAATGATAGCGCCTACGTCTGTCTTGTTACTTGTTATACCTATCCAAAAATTATTTTAGCTTTAGCTAGAACGATCACACGTTTTCAATTATGAACCTTGAACCTATTCTCTGAGCTACTAGAACATGTTATTTTCCTTACGTTTAGCTTAAGTGTTTCCTTAGCAGCTAATAAGATATAATGACGCGTTATTTCTGAAGATTCACGAATTCCGATCGTAAAAGAGTAAGGTGTTCGAGGTGACTGACCTCTGAGCTACGCAACCGCTACCCGCCAGCGTCCGTCCTGCGAACAAGAAAAAAATATATTCAGTTTACACCATGACAGTATCAATTATACCTTACTAAATAATTATAGACCAAAATATAATACACGTTCTTTTCAATTCCGTTCGTGTGTTCAGACAAGATTTCGTCACTCGAGTTAAATGTATTACGTATATAATTGCAAAAGTATCACGTTCTGGAATTCTAGTAACTCGTTCATGGAATATTCTGTTGTTAGCATAGATAAAGCGGGACAGTTAGGGCTTGCCATTGCCCGTGTTTAGCTCGTTTCAATATTAAAATTTTATACTCTTTCACATTTTAATGTACTGTATAAGGTGTTTATTAAGAAGCTTAGTTGCTTAAGTGCTTAATATTGCACATTTTTATTTCATAATTAATTTAAATTAAGTGAAGCAGTAAGATACAATAACCCAACTCCTCTAATTCTTTTTTGAACTCCCTCAATCGGATATAATCCGTGGGTAGTAATATCGGAGTTCGAAGAATGTTCATAACCCGAAACCGAATTAAATCAATAAAAAATCACATAAATATTATCGGCTGGACTCGGAACTAGATACTCTAATTACGAGTATTTAAAGTCGTTTTCATATGCAAGCTACGCAGGATTTGCCAAAAATAACGTCCTATATCGGCTAAGTTAATATTTGACTGGATACAACAACTTAAAAACCCATTGTCTAAGACTTCTTTATTATTCTATAAAATCGATTTAAATTTTAAAATCTGCACTCATAAGACACCCTATTCTAAGCAGGTCCTAGAATAATCGCTTCTCGTTTCACATTCACTTTACTGTACAATCTCGTATTTTTGTATTCAAAAGAAGAGGTGTCCTAAGAAGAGCATCGTTACATTTACATTTAACTGTGTGTACGCTCCCAGCGTACGACAACTGAATTTTGAAGTTTTTAGAAAGTAGCAAGACTAAAGTAAACAAATGTAGATCATAAAACGCGCTTCAATTATTTCTAAAAAATCCATTCAATCTCATTACGGTATAATAATACTTCCACTACTACGATGATTATTATTTCAAACATGTAATTTAAGATGCGTAATTGAATCGTTTCTCTTTCTTACATTTATATCCACAGATATAGTAATACACTGTATATTTATAATTGACACATCTTATCACTTATAAGTAAAGACTACTTGACCATAATAAAAGGAATAATAAAAAGTTTGTGCATAGAACAAAATGCCATTGAACAGGTCGATTTATGTATACGATACATACCCGTAATCAGTGTACAGTTTATAAGAAATTTTGAATTTTTCTCGGATTGACAAAAAAATTATGTATGAATATACACATAACATGATACATATATGTATATTTTAAAGTTAAGTGACGGGGATACATGGGGAAAAGGAATATATTATTATACCCTCCTTTGTCCATTAAAGGCAGGCAACGTATCTGCGACTCATTTGTGTGTAGGCATCCGCCTATGGGTAGCGGTCACTTAACATCAGGTGACCCGCTTGCTCGTTTGCCACCTATTTCCATAAAAAAGGTTGTACGGCCACCATTTCCCATCTGTATCGAACTTCAGTAGTAACCACCACACTTTTTACAATAAATTCACACAGCTCGCTACTTCCTTACGATTACATATGTCGTGTGAAGTGACCCACAACCTGTTTGTGAGATCGATAAATGTCCGATGTGTCACTAGGTCACATAAAACATTTCAATCAAATAAAGACGTTAAATAAGATTGACTTAGTGATCAAAACGTTAAGACATTTTATCTGATATCAACAACTGCCAGTTCCGTGGCACCTGTTCAAATCGAATATATACGTTCTATTTTTGTAGCAACTCCAATTATAACAATAAAAAATATTGTTTCTAAGCTTCAATTTTTATCGGAGCACTTCACCTATCAAACAGATACTATCTTGGCACAAATTGATGTTTGATATCCCATGCATGAGATCACACAGTGCGATCTCGGGCTTGAGTTTAATGGGCATATTTGATCAATGAACCCTAACTGTTGTTTCGTCTACCATAGGAGTTATACACCTGACTAAATATTAAAAACTGGCTTGTAATCGCGATTTCATAGTTAGACGCGATAAATAGCTCTCTACCAATAAAATATTCAGCTAGCTATGTCGATATATCAACGTTCGTTCTTACATTATTAACGTTTAGAAGGTGTCCTTTCTGAGAGAAGATTGAGGCACCACGGGAAAGCGATACACCTGATGTGAAAAATGTTTGGGCCACCATACACACAACTCAAACACACCAGATAAAAAGCAGAGGTATTTGGTACTTTAGCATTACGCTGCTATGCTATTCGCTTGTGTTACTTCTCCACTCTAGCCGGCTTATTCATGCAACAGCCTCTGCCGTTGCGAGACTCTTTTACTACATAAATCCTAATGTCGTGTGAGCTAGGTTCTTCAACTGTGTGTTCCCTTATTCGATCGCCCGTATATAGACTTTTTCATCAAAAGCACGATTAACTATGTATGTTAGGTTCATGCCACTAAGATACTTAATGATGTCATTTTGTTCGTTTAAATAAGCACTGAGGGATAGAATAATAGTAGAACTTACGCTGATTCTAAAAAAAATAGCAAGGTGGGAAGAGTCCTTTTTATTGTTTTAGTTAATCGATGACAACTGTTTGAATTGAAAAATCGAAAAACCTGTGCAGCATATGAATACAAATGAATTTCGATTACTTACTGCAGTCAAAAATATTTGAAATAGGCTTTTATTCCCTTATAGTTTACCATTAATTTTATATAAGGTGCGTTGATGAATAAATTGTACATTAATTTAAAGATCGCTGTGTGAATGCATGGTATAAATTATGGCTACAACCCATCAATATTGCTATGTGTTAGCGGCACGTACCAGTTATAAAATTTATTAGATACTCATTTTGATGTCGGCGGCTCAAGGTTCAACGAAGTTATTAAACTTTGCCATTTTCTAAGAAAATAAAATAGTTTTCAGTATAAATTAACACATTGGCTGAAGCATTTAAAATATTTCTGTATGCTCTGTGTTTCAAATTCGGGTTTCGAATTATTCGAATTATTAAGTGTTAGTTTATGATGTGACATTTAAAATTGTCAAAGCTAAAAGTAAAATCATATGCTAAACTTACAGAAAAATCTGAAGTAAAATGCATAATCTGCATTTAAAAGCATGTTGATTAGTTTTTCAAGTAAATTAAATCAAGTATACGGCATATCTCAAAGATGCAGTCTACGAAGATCCTCATCTGTCAATGTCACGACAATGCGTTGCAGTATTCTCACGTGAGCAATACGAGGAAGTGTTTTTATCGCCATTACGTAAAGAAGCCATTACTGAAGCGCCGCGCTGCCCTTGCAACCGATGTTGCACTGTTTTAAAGCGCTAATCTAAGGCTGTAAATTCGTATTAGATAAGGATAGCTGAAAAGCGAACATGCGTGCTTCCACTAGAATTGGCGCGTTTTATCGGAATTTAATCAAGTGCAGCTGGAATATACTAGGTGCATACGTATTGAATGTCTGTTACTGTCGTATCGGCACTTATAATATTTACTTAAGAGCTATAATGTTGTTCTTAGCGCGTCCTTCACAAGTGTTCAAACGATGGAAGTCAGGTCGATAACCCGCAAATGTTTACTCTCGGAAGCATCTAACTTATATAAACATACCGCTGCAAGGGCTTTCGATCTTTCTAATACATAAATGTGGAATTCAAAGTTTGTGGTTTATTTCTTATAAAGAATTTGGTTGCCTAACACATCTCTATTCGGCAAGACACTTTACACATAAGATTTATCCAATTTCTCTTTCCATTTTTTTTTTTATAAAATGTCTATAATATGTAAAACGATAATATTCGAAGTTAAATGGTGAAATAAGAAAGATACTTTGTACTTAAATAATAATAAAATTTACAATTTCTTCCCTTCGTTTATTTGCACATTATCATCATCTCCCCGCCCTTTTCCCGCTTTATGTGGGGTCGGCATAATAGGTTTTCGACTTCCACATCGATCTATCATCCATTATTCAGTCGTCACTCCCTTCTTAATCATGTCACCTTTCACGCAATCCATCCATTTTTTCTTAGGGCTACCCCTACTGACATGTCCCTTCACATTCATATCTCAAACTCTCTTTGTCACATGCCATTCTTCCCTCCTCATAACTTGTCTATACCATGCTAACCTTTAACTTAGCTCCTTAACTTATCCACTAACGGTGTTACTTTCGGGCTTCCTCTAAATACTCGTGTCGGTACCTTATCCATTCGTGTTACTCCACACATCCACCTCAACGTTCGCATTTCTGCTCACATTATTTGTTTTCGAAATTAGTGTTTTTGGATTATATAAAGAAGCTACCATGCCACAGATCTGCGACACGGCAACTAGTACTAATAACTAAAGTAATTTATAGTTTTAAGTGTGACTGCATTGACAATCTACAATACTCCCATGCATCGCATTCCTATCTTTCCTTTGATGCAAAACCATTCGAAGTCACTCTTTGCAGTTCCAACAGACCGTCTCTGTAAACTTGTCAATAACTTAAAAGCCTGTCCATTCAAACTAAATAAACCCTTCAAATACCTATGCAAAACATGTTTAAACTACAGAAATAAACCATGTTAAAGTTTTGAGTCAAAACACGCTACGGCACGAGGTGGGGCTTCTTTCTTATCTAACCGATTCTTGATTTATTAGTTTCATCGTATTAAACGATGAAGGCTCCGCTCTGCGCACTTAAGGTTAACGAACCGACGTAAAAAAACTGTCGTTGGAGCGGTAGCTAGGTTATTTATTTGGTGATGAGTGTAATTCGATTAAAATTTTTGTAAAGATGGCCATTGAACCTTAGCAATGAGGCAGTTTTACGCTCTTTTAGAACTACGTTTACTGAGGTCTACGTGATGGCTGCCTTGTCCACGCTGTTTTGATAAATTTGATTGTTATTGAAAGATTTCACAGCTCTGGAAGCGGGAATTAGTCTCGCCTAGGTGGGAATTTGAATATTATTTAAATTCGTAACAAGTAATCGATTATAACCGCTGTTAATAATTGAATTTTGTTGGAAATCAATATAATCCTAATATACATTTTAACTATGTATTACGTATATATTACTTCACACGAAGATAATACTTTTTTCTGTCGGATTTTGCGTATTGTATTGCCATCTCCTAGTGGAGATTGGCAATAATTAACCAGCCAACTGGTCTATCTTCGGAGCTGCCCTGAACAGTTAAGTTGTGCTCATGTTGCAGGTGCAGGTTTTATAGGCAGGATATTCCTCTACCGCTCGGTCTACGGCAGCCTTTTTTTTTTCCTTGAACCATAAGTTGGAGTAATTCATATTAACTGTTCCGAAAATGGAAGGATAATATTATTTTTAAATATATGAAGTCTATGCTCCGCGTTATAACCAATAATTGATACTACAGATATCTTGTTAATGCACGCAAAGCATTTGCCTTCTATTTTCTAGTGATGTATTAAAATTTTCCCTCTAATTTACTTACTGTTTCGCGTTGGATGCAAGCAGCGGCATATCTACTGAGTTGTTTTAAAACAAGGTCAGCGGGTAAACAATTGCATTTGATGCAAACCTTGAGAAACGATGTACAACAGTGCTTATTAGGACCGGGGCTGGGAAATAAACGGTCACCTATGTGAACAAGGTTACAGAGTTCTAATTGAAAAATGTCAGCCACGCAGTCGGACATAGTAAACTGCCATCATCGAGCTTAACTGTACAGCTACCGTACGACTTATGACTCGGCGACGCAACGGGAAATACGGCGCCGTAAACAACGACATTGGCCGTCGTCATTGAACTTGCCGTAATTTCTTCCAGGAACCGCATTCTCTTCGCCCAAACCGCAATAAGCAAAAACTAATCCACCGCCTACTATAAATTGTAACGACATTGACTTATAGTTGCAAATGACTACTGTTTAATGTATAAAAGTAAAGTAGCTATCTATATATGTCCCCCACAAATGGAAACAATCCTTCTTTAATACAAGATTATATTAGAGTATACGGTTAATTAATACATTAGGATTTGCTAGATTTTTTTAAAGTACTGACAGTGATAAATCATAATTTGCAGTTGCACGTGTACTGAATAGTTTCTGGCGTTATATGAAAACTTATGACAACCGATTAGACAAACTGTATCTGGCTTAAAAATGAATGCCATCACACGAAAGTAAAGGTTTAAGTAGTGTTTAACCCGCCAATTTGTTTCCCTATTTGATATTCCACAGGCGAAACTATTTTCTGTGTCATCTACATTAGAAATATTTGCCGCGGCGGTTGCTAAGTAACACCATGGCGAGAATCTTTTATCTTCCATAATGCGAGCCGTTTCGGCTCTTGTTCGGGATCCTACTGTGACAGCCATTATAATTCCGAGTGAATGTGCAAGTGTACAAAGAAGGCTTTGTGTACGATATAAATATTTATGAGTAAATGCTCATTTTCTACACATTTGAAGCAATGGATACGCAAGATACCTGCGACCCAATTGAATACTTACATCCAATATATTTTACTTTAGTACACTTTACGAGACCGAAATTACTTCACAAC
>JWHW01037121.1:145240-180675 GCA_000931545.1 Papilio glaucus | reverse complement strand
TTTACTTTTTTTTTAAATAACAAAACAATTATTTATTTAAAGTTACAACGTTTTTCTTACAGTTTTTTCCCGACTGGGTTCTTTAATTTAGTATCTTTTATTATAATTACTAAATATTTTCATTACACTTCATTTACTTCTAATGTAGTTAGCATAATTATGTGACCAAGGCTGCCGAGGATTGCGAATCTACTTTCTCTAACTAGATGCTTGAGGCCACAATAAGAAAGTAAAACGCCCGCTTTGAGGAATATCGATGACTCGCTCTGTGTCCTGTTGACACAAAAATCATTTCCGTATTTTTTAAACCATTACCCTTTTTACCAATTTATAAATAATTGTAACTATCATTGTTCGACTTATATATGATTAGATGAAAAAAAAATTACCAAAAAATGTACCTAAAATTAGTGATTCTTCTTTACTACACGTACAAAAACATAGTTATAGAAGTTTTAAAATATTTAATGTAGTACATATATCAAGTTATGCGCATCAACTAAGACGCTATAACGACCCCAATAGTTCGTCCGCTATTAGGTATGTGTTACGCGGGAACGGTAAGTGTCACATCGACTTCTGAGTAACTGGTAGTCGTTTCTAACCACCCTCTGCACGCGACATAAGTATGCTTCAATGCCAAGAATAAACTAATTATCATTTCAGTCGATTAATTGTTTTAATGAAAAGATAAAGGTCGCACTCGTTATTAGTTGAAAGTTAAAATATTTAAACCGTCACAGCCAATAAAGAAACATATTTGATTTAACTAATGTAGTACAGACGGAAGATTGTGTTAAATTTATATTTAGGAACACGCCTTTACGCTGTGTTAGGACACGGCTGGCACACTTTCCGCAGGTTCCGCTCGGACGCCGCATCGATAACATCACGTTTCTCATGTTAAGAATTGTTTATTGAAGTCATGATGTGACCTTAACATTGTATTTTACGATTGTCTCGTCACCGGTCCGCACACTGACATTTCAATAGAGAAGGTGAGCGCGGGTCGCGGCGTGAGCCGCAGCACGAAACACCACATAGCCAGACATCCCGACACCCATCACACGCGCCCGTTCCCGCCCCCGCCCTATGACCAGGGGCCTCCTATGCCAACTGTTACCGCGATTTCGTATCGCGGAAGTTATCTTGAAATACACCATATTCCCATAACCTATGTACACATACCGAACGGGCTTCAGAAGCATTATTGCAACGGAATTATTTTAAGGCTAAAGACGTAAAATATGATCCTAATTTCTCAAGAATAGAAATCGACAATTAAGCAATGGCTTATACATTTAGCACTCGAGCTACCGTTCGTTGGCATTTCTCTAAATGCATCCGGTACGTTATCAGAGTCGGGAGTGAATTGAAATTTGCATCGAGTATTCCAGACTTCGTAACGTCGATTGTGGGTGCTCACGATTTAACGCCAGTATTAATGCATTATTCAAAGGGGTTTTCATTAGGCCGTCGCTATCGGCGAGGGGAATCGCTCTCTCGTTAAAAGGTGCGGATGGCATGACGGCCGCTCGTATTGGCCGTGATCCCGACCGGCACGCGAGCACATATCACTTATCACACTGAGAGCTCTGCTAACTCTGTTTTCAGCTTGTGGTCTCTGATTTATTGACGATCGTTTTTCACTACTATAAGTTCCGATCTCATGCACCAATTGCATTGTTATTTTTATTATTAAATACTAGAGCACCAAGCAAGCTTGTGCAGCAGTTATGTACCAGCTCTTCGTACTTTTGTTATAACTCATGGGAAACATGAATGTGAAGTATATTTTTAATTGTGTATTGTAAAATTAAAACTAATATTTCATCATGAAAAAGTTAGCGCTTTTTTCGCATCATGAAAAAGTTTTGCCGGTAATACCAACAAAAAGAAAGATTATGTTTACACACACTTACATAATATATAAAATACGTACTAGGTGAAGAGCAATGTGCTTAAATCAGTGTGTTTAATAAAAACGTACCTTGCTGTTAAACCTGTCGTAGAAAAAACCGATGGCATATGGTCAACCGGGTCGGGACAGGTTTATCAACCCCACTTGTACTCGGTGCATTCACGGATGCGGACTACGGTATACTTTCCACTTTAATGAGCGCGCATCCCGTTCACATTGCCCTAAATTACAGGTTTACTTTATTATTAAGCCTTAAATTTATGGATGTAGTTTGATCCATTTCAAAAACTTGATTTTAATTTCATTAGTTGCCCGTTTGGAAAACTGTTTTAAAAGTTTAATATCTACGTACTAAACGTTTTAATCGTAACAATAACTGTGTGTCTGCTAGCGCAGTTAAAGTGAAGAATCAAAAATTAGCTTACGTATAATATAAAAAACCATTATGGGATAAATACATGGTTTTACTTCAGTATAAGTAAAGAGGTTATTCAACTGTACACAACTTTCAATATACGCGGCACAATTGCCCATAGGCAATCGAGGAAGCAATACGTGTTGAGCGCGCATTGACGATATCGGGACTCTCAGTCAAAGGAAGTTGACGATGTGTACTCCCACTAATGACTTATTTTCTTTTTTTTGACTTTTTAGCGTCATAAGGAAACTAGTTAAATTTTGCTAAAAATACACTATTGTACGAATCTTTAGTTCTTTTGAATTGGAACAATACAAAATTCGTATCACTCTTCACACTACAGTGATAGGCTTAACACTTGTTGCGTTTACTGTTGGCTTTACGTTGTTTTTAATACTAAACCGATGACTTCTTAACCCTTAGAGATTCAATAGCGATAACAATCATATAAATTAGTAGTAGTTGTTATCTTCAAACGACCTGTAAAATGACCCTTCACAGTTTCGAGTAATGTACTCCCAGACATGTCACCTATTCATATAAACAAAGAATCACGCTGACCGGGTTAACCTTGAATGGTAGATGTGCGTGGAGAGTCGCTGGGGAAAAATATGCCATTGATGCAAGCGGTGTGCGTGCGCCAGATAACGGTCGCCACAAGCCGAATAAGTGGTAAACGTCGTAAGCTGAATTATAATGTATACAACAGTTTCGTCACGCGATTTCACTACCATTTATTTGTAGCAATATCTATATTGTCCTTAAAGTGTTATTAAAATATAAAAGGATTTATACATACTTAAAAAAAAAACCTTATATTTTACCTAGCATTTTGTGTAACCAACTTACGATTCCGCACTGTCCACCCTTTACAGTACAGCCGAACTCGTATTTAATAACTTACCCTGCAAGACCGCTATAATGGTCACATCATGCAAATGATCATGCCCATCGAAAACCGTTAATACTCGATATCGGCGGCAACGAACCGCCTCACGAAATTAAGAAAGGCAATAATCGCAAGCAGGAAATCGGATCGCGAAGGCCTAAAGGCAAAAATGGAATATATTCCTGGGAATCCTTATACCAACACTGTAAACTACACCGCTGGGAAAGAACAAAATTACTCATGTCCTTATACGTTGTTATATCATACGATAGATTGTAAAGGAAAACGTGTATCGCTTTGAAAAAGCTGGGTATTCGCGGGAAGAAAGTGCCCTTACGTAGTTCATGGAGCCTATTTCATGCTCAACAATGTGGTTGAGTAACTTAAAGATTGAAGTTTATGCTAAAACTCCTTTCACGATATGTCATTGCTTTCTCTCTTGCGACTCTATGCTGTGACATCTGCACTCTTCCTTTCTAAATCGCGCGAATTAATAGAATGCAAGTCATTATTGCAGGAAGAAAGCGGCAAGTGTTTGTATCATTGTGCTAGAATACTCGTCAAATTAAAAAAAGAGTTAAGAGACCAATTATTTTAGTTTTTTTTTAAATATATTTTTAATAATAAACAACTACTACGTACTGAATTCATGTATTCTAAAGACGCTTTATAATGCCTTCCTTCACAAACTGTATAACAAAAAAGATTAACCATTTTCTCACGTTCGCATCGAGATCGAGTTAGACGCCAACATCTGCAAAAAATAAGTTGGAAATCTACTAGAGTTTGTGGCAAGACTGCCCACTTTTGTTATTTTTTTTAGTTTACCTGACACTGCAGCAGATTTCTATAAAACTAAAATAGAGATGCACTAACCTAACATTACAGTAATACTAGCACAAAACCTCCCTTGTCATTATTTTTGTACTTTTATAAAAGGAAAGCTTCAGAAGCTTTCCATTTATCTTGGGCTACATAATATTTAAACAGATTTATGTATTTTTAACCATGGTTGCTTGAATGTAGAAAAGTAATGATGCATCTGCATTCACTATAAGAAATTTAATATCATCACGTTATTTATATTATTCAACACTTTGCATGTCTTTTCAGATGTCAGTTTTGGAATGAAAACTTCGTTTGGCGACATTTGATAGGGAAAAAACTTATAGATTCGTGTGAGCCACATTCTTATTAGAATATTTTTTTCTTGTATTGAATTTTATTGTTTAGAAACAAGGGTTTATTTTTGTTGATTATTATTTTTCAAATATTGTCGCGCCTTTCCACCTGTTTTGAGTTTTCACTTCAGTCGGCAGTCCTTATGACTGCCTGTGTTTTTTTTCTTTATACATATATTTCAAAGTCTTTTGTGTCATATTTAATTGTGGTCAAGCCAGTGGTATGTTGCTAGTTATGCTGTATTTACATTGAAACTATGATATTTTTTCTAACTTCACGTTTACTATGCATTATTCAAATTTACGTAATAGCGTATTCTAAAAACTTTTTTGTTTCATGCGGTGATTATAACTGAGGCAGCTCCACTTTCTATCTTTTTATAATATCCACGTTCCTCGAAGGTGTTGCATAATTGCAAGGCTATGATCATATAAAATGACGGGGCGTGCAAGGTTCCTGTACGCCAACCGTACTCATTGTAATTACGTCGCCTGTCGTCCAGTCTATTTACATACGCAGAGATAGGCAGGACACGTTTTAATTTATCTTAGTGATGTGATGAGATGTTTTAGTTTAAGTTTATTATTGTGATGTCCTCAAGTCCTCATTTAAAGTCCACAATGACGCACATAGAAATATAAAAGTAAATTAAGTTTTTCAAATATTTTTTAAATTATCAATTATATTTTAAATACCCACTGGATAGATTGATAACATATTATAATTAAATTCAATTTAATATCTATGAGAGTAGCTATAATGAAATTCCTCGTCTATCCTTACCCCGCTAATTAATCTAGAGGTGTTAATTTGAGCGGTAATAGATTAGTGATTAGTTCGCGCTATCCACAGCTCGGTTTGCTTTGGCATTGGTATCGTACCAGGGATCGTAACCTCTTCCGACATAATTGGCGTGTGGGCGCGGTGTTGCTGCTATCATGATCGTTGCCCACCGGTGGGGTGACGCCCGATTAGATAACTTAGCCAACGTGCCTCGACTTGGCTACACCTAGTGACGCATTTTCCACATCTATTAACACAATCTCCTAAAACATGCTATCGATAACAGTTACCAACTTGCTTAAAATTTTGCAAGCCGGCTTAATCTCAGACGTTTGTTCAAGGATACAACCTTACAATAATTTTAAACAGAAATATTCGCAAGCAAAAAAGCTATATAGTAATAGCATTAATAGTTATTTCTCTTGATTTGTAAAAATCTTGTTTTCAATAAAGCTCTTCCAGCTACTGGCTAATATTATAGGGGTTCGAGAATTTATTTGTAGTAATTACCTACTAAAATAACTTTAAATTCCTGACTTGTATCTGGGATCTCTTTACTGAACCAAGCCATTATTGAACAAATTATAAAATTAACCCGATCGTTACTTTCTCAATAAGGTAAAAATCCAAGGTATTGAATAGCACAGGATATATCGGCGATGGAAGTTCAAACGCGCTCTAATGCATTATGCCGACAAAGTCCTCTCATTAGCAATAAGAACTCAGCCTGTTGTCAGGCAATAACTAGACGACTCGGGAACGCTGCATTAATTATTGAAGCCTCGCAACATTCGCATCTCGTAATACTTTAGCTATCTTCCAAAGTGGTCATTTCCGACTACCTATCTACTCTATCAACAATAATTATTGACCCCTAATATAAACAGTAAAACGAGTAATTTCGACTCGTTAGCTAATTGACTGTATTAATGATAGACCCGCCTACCTACTCAAGGATAATCTTGTGTCAACAAGAACAACGTTTTTTTTAATGAAATTAAATAAGTCACATTAAAATAAGATCTTCATCTCTTAAAATATTGATGTATGATGTATGTATTGTTAAATAAATAGTCTTGTCAATACGTGGGAACTATCAGCGCCCTATATCAGGCCAGTCGTGAATAAATCAATACAAACGATACCTTGACGATTTATCGTATACTGTATAAATGTTAATTGACGAAATGTGGTGAACGGTGGTGGCGAGCTGATTTATACAAGCACAAATCGCTACTCAATTTGCATTGGATCCATGTACAGCGCCCACTCGGGCACTAGTTACCGCAATCGAAGTCACTCTTAACACATTCGCTCCCCCAATCGTCACGACCCGACTCAGAGAATTTTGCGTTGTACTTTTTTCCCGCAATGTATGGATACTTCGTTAACTTTACCATAAACAGCTTCTTCTTAATTTCCCTTTAATTGAAATCGTTTCAGGATTGTATAATCTTTTATTTAATGTAAACTTCTACGGCTACTTGCAACGATGGAAAAAATAAACTGACGTCGGACAAGAAACGCGTATTGAAAGATATAAAATGTACATGTTTTTGCTGTGGTAAAAGTCAACAGGTGTTTACTTATGTTCGTAAACAGATATCCATTGCGGTATGAGTAGCGGGCGCTGCAAATGGCATTCCGCGTCGACACCGCATCGAGGCGGCGCAGCATATATTTAGGTCACATACTGATTTTCCATAATTGAAGTGCGTCGGTGGAGGTAGCAAGTTTCACCGCAAGCCATCTGACGGAAAGATAAGGAGCTTCTGACTAATTTGCAGATCGTGCGTTTCGGGCTGCGGTCACGCGCGTGCTCGCCGCAACCGAATTCCGCGACCGAGACGTGAGACGTCGCCGTGTTGGCGCGGCCCAGCTACTTCCACGAATGTCGCAATCCTCTAAACATTAAACCCAGTTCAACGATCATTTAATTTGTTAAATTGCTACCGTAATTTGAAAAAAATGCTGCTAAAAAGCTTCATGCTTTATCCAAACACTGCGATAAGAAAAAAAGTCAACAAACGCAACTTTTGCCAATCGTTACGCTAGTTTCCACAAATGTAATTCGAAATTAAAGTAAACCGTTGCTTTTGTTGCTGTTTTAGATAACTTTATTATTAACTACATTTTGGTAACGGTACTAGACGAATTACCCTTTTAAAATCAAATACAATACGGGAGCTGCTTTTCGTTTACGAGAAACGAAAATTGCATTAAGTACTCTGAAAAAAAAAACAGTTCATGCTAAAACTGATATATTCCAAACTAGTTTCTTAGGTCCATTGTATATTGATATTTTTTGCCTGCCATGTGCCGTCCAACTAATCAAAGTAGTAATTACTGTGTGAATAGAACACGTCGCCAAAAATCAATTGAGGACGATCGAAAAACTTTTTTTTGTATTTAAAATTTGGTTACGTGGAAACATACCCCGTTTAGCGATACTTTTTTTAAAATAAACATTCACGGAGGTTTATTATCCTTATTGTTACAGTTACCATAACAATAGTCAGAGAAGAAGAGGTAAACATCACTGAAGTTGAATGAACTAAAAGTTTTATAAAAATTTATTTATAGTAAAGTGACAGATATCAAGCATTTCGTCATCTAAATAATCATGCCAACGATATTTCATAAAAAATGGATATTGACTCTCAATATTTATGTTGATGATTTTATAATATATGCTTGATTCGTGTTATATTTGTTTATCACGCAAGGATCCCAAAGGTCCCCGATTATACAAATTTACATTTGGCAACCTTGTTAGACAAATCAGACTCTCAAAACTCATAATTTGGTCTTTATAAGTTGTCCATATTGTAAAAGAGTGAATGAATTTTAAAGTATTTATATTTATTCCATTATTTTCACATACACATCACATACTATTGATTTACTGAAAAACAATAGGTTTTCTTATACCTATAGCAAGTCCACTAGGCATGACAGTGTGATCCCACATTAATACAATTCCCGCAATTCGCCTGTGGAGGAGGTGCCCGCAATAAGTTCACTTATCAGTCAACTCTTCACATCGCGCGATTCCTATGAGAAACAATTAATAGGGTTACATCGCAATAAACTACATAATTGAATGTAAATGAAAACATCGTTTTTACTATATTTTTTGCTTCTCCTTCTATACTTAATAATGGCAAAGTTTCTGCAGCTATAAACTCAGCGTGAAAAATTACTCTTGAGTTTAATCTCTTACTGCTTAGTTAATTTACACGTAACCACGACGTCGTCCATTATAATCTAATGGAAGGCGAGGGCACTTATACGTTTTGATCGGTCATCCGTTCGATTCTATACATCCGTCGGCCATTACTTCAGGCCTTGCGTCGGCAACATGATTAGTGTGCAGTGTCGATCCATCTAATTCTATAAAGAACTCGGAACGTGTAATCTCCAACTCTATCTATTTATTTATAGAACCACTACGCTTTTGACGTGTAGCGTTATGCTTTGTAATTGTAGTAGCGTTACAATCCTACTTAATATTAATTACATATTATACGTGTCTGTATACATATATATTTTTGTAACTTGCCTCTGGGTTACGGGCGTGAGCGCATATTTTCATTTTTAGAGCGTCATCTTTTGGGTTTGTTGTTTCCAAAAGTAGATAACCGCCAGTATTTTAACATTCAGCAGACAGACTTAAATTCCCTCACAGACTTGATCTGGAAGATCTTGTCGCTTTGTATTAATGGTATGTTATAGAATATGTGTTGTGTTATAGAAAAACTGAAACTTCTCCAGTAGATCTGAACTACATTGAATTTAACTTACTCTAGTTGTTTTCTCCGGGAACGCGATCACTATGCTCAGCCAATATATATTACAGCGCAGTCGGTGGCTGCATAACAGCGGCCCTGAGAGTTACGAGATCGACGCCGTTATGCGACACACGCAACCGGTACCGTTCCATTAGCTATTTTATTAGACGATTCACGTGTGGCGGCCCGTAATCAATGTAAGCATGTAGTCCAGTAGAATCAGACACAACAATCCACATACTTGTAAGCGTCATTGTATTTGTGGAGCACAGAGATATATTAATGCGTAGTTTTTTTTTACGATTTTTATAAAAAGGGCTATCCAGGATGTTCTTTGAATGTTGTTAAAAGAAATGTTCATAATGTAATATTTTATTCATGAGTAACACGATTAATTTTACATAAACCACACTGTATTTTTAACAAATCCTTTATGCTCAGGGAATGACCCTTTTCGAATTATTATTTTAGCGTGTGCATCATTTCTGCCGTTGATTGTATGCTAATGCAAATTTTAATTTGCAGTTATTTTTAGCATGGTGACGCCGTATCCTTGTTGTGATATACCAAACTTCTTTGGTTTTATTCGCCATCGTTTCGATTTTTGGTCATGCTTACCATGCCCCTAATGACTCACAAAACGATTTCTCCCACGCATCACGCAAGCTGATCCAAATAAAGCTTCGTATAACACATTATTTACCATTAACGGACTCGCGGTGATAATATCGTGCATGCTAAATGGAAAGAGTTTAAAATTAACAGTTGTTCAAATCGAATCAGGTCAACAATGAAAGTTTTTTACACATTCAAGCGAAATTTTCGCTGATTTACATTATTTAGCTAGGCTAACAACGCACTCGTGTCAATAAACCCATGCAAATAAATTTGTCTGTCTATTAAAAATAAACCCGATACTATATACCTTTATTAAAAATAAACCCTATACTATAGATTATTGATTTATTTTGACGAAGCATTTCAAATTCTTAAATATTCCCATTCTATTTTTATTGTAGTATTAATGGTGCTTAATTTTCTCACCTTGATTTTTAAAGTGGTATCTATAATTAGTATCATTTATGTTTAAATTTGTCTTGGATTCGATAAAAATAACCAAATGTTAATATAATACTAACGTTTTAGTTCACCTTGGCGCAATGTAATTAAAATCCTTCATGGAAAGCACTCCTGATGGCATCCGTTCTAACCCGCGCACGACCACGCCGTACCCGCCCTTTAAGCATTACTTTATAAATAAGAGCAGCACTACATACAATGAGACAGATCCTGGAGATATCAAATTTCATTCGATTAATATTTTCAATTTATATATATAATTCAGATTTTCTCGAATTTTGAGTTCCGCGTTGATAAAAATTAAAATATACTAAAAGTTTTACTTGTTACATATTCACAAAAAAAATTATTTCCTTCAAATTTTAGAAATATCTCATATTTGAGTACAATTTTTCAAGTTTGTTAAATTAAAAAATTAGTCAACAATACACAACTAGTATTTTGTTAGCACATATTGTCACGCAACAACTCCGTATTTTATGTTCTTAACACTCGTTTCGAGAAGGGCATAATTGTTAAACAACCTATGCTGTAATAGCATAATCTTTCCGAATGCTGCTTAGAGTACAATGCTTTAAGCAGAATTAAACTTTGAGTAAAGTGTTAATGGATGACGCAGGTTGTCACGTTAGTTATATATAGTTGGATTGTTCAGGTTCCGAATTCCAGCTAGCGTAAAGAGCGCGAATGAATATGAAATAAATGTATCCAAATCCGATATGGGAAATTATATGTAAAATACGTAAAATAAATCAAAAAACAATCTTGACTATCTATATGTGAATAGATATTGCTATCTTCGTAGGATAATAGTTTCAAGCTTTTCCTCTTGAAAAGCATTTATTTTATAAAGATTCGGGGACTATTGCATGTTTAATTTTCTAACATGTGGTTAAGAGATTTTAAAAATTCATGTATAATTCATTAAATATTTTATCGAATAAATCATAAAGTTTTTGTAATAAACAATTCTGATAATTTGAACTTTTTCTCTTGTTTTAAGATCGATGCACGCCACGTCGATTTTTATTGTTCCTTGCAAGTATTTATCGCGAACTCTCGGCATGCTACTAATGAGTCATGTATAAGGATTTTTTTTTGGAATTCAATTTAAATGTTGAGAGACTGAGTTCCTTTCTATCATACTTCTATGGCGTGCGAACAATATTTGAATATTTAAGCCGCTTTTTTGTCCATCGGAAATAAGAAGATGTTAGTCTTGTGTACAGTTCCAATAGTGGCGTGTCGATGTAACTTGTGCAGTCACGAAAGCGTCATTTCTAACTCGACCTCCTTCATTATAATATCTCTGCATGGGTCAAATATTATAATTATATAAAATTATATATTATCTGTTATAGTCTAAGATGTATACTTTAAATAACTTTCATACTTATTATTAATTTTCTTAAGGAGATTTCAGGGACTTTTATTAGGAACTAATGTTTTTTCTCCTTTCTAATTTTAAACGGGATGCTGAATAATACGAGCCACCCAGATCATGGCAAATGAACAATTTGCACTAACGGAATATTAGCGCCCGGTGTAGAGTCTAAAAATAAAATCTTTTAATTAATTACAGGCATAATCCCTCGCGCAAAGTGATACGTTTTAACGATGTGTCAATTTTCCTGTCGTTTTTATCGGCTATGAAATAAATAGTCTTGAACTTAAAAAAATATATAAAATACAGTTCTAATTTAAGTAGAGTAACATTTTGGAGTCGAGAAAATATGCGAGGAAATTTCTTTTTTAAGAAGTTGAGCATTATTTAGCTTAATAGAACTTTCTAAAGAGATCGGTAGCAACGTTTACCTATTTTACTTTATTTTTAGATTTAAAACCTAGGCTCGACAGTAGTGTATAGAGGTTGTAGTGCAGCCGGCGCGATAATACCTAGTCGTTGTCCAAAGGCTGTACGACGTCGACCCCCGACCTCAATCGTGCACTCGGGACCGTACCTAGCCTGTGACCAATCGTTTACCGCTACCAATACCATACCAATTGTTCTGTGTGTAATTGCTTTTAAGTACCTCCATGAAATACTGCTTCGATGTTCCTGCAGTTTAAGCTCGTACAATGTAATTGCAGGTTCATGTAAAACCTGTCTATATTATTATTTAGTCAAATTAACCGTTTTATTGTATTAAGCGTTTATTGTGCTTGAAATTATAATTATAACAGTAAAAAAGAATAAAGAATTTTACTTCTCATTAAGATTAGCATTCTGGCGTATTTTTTTTTTGGTTGTAAAGGTATACACCTTTTTAGTCATTCTTTTATTTCTGTAATCATTTTTACATAATTTAGCTAGATTTAACTTTCGTATTCCGTGCGGTAATGCATGATGTTAGTTAATGTGTGGTGTGAAGATGTTCAAACAAAATAATATTTTATTTATTCTGAAACGAGAAAAGTTCTAAGTCATGGTCGGTAATAGTAAAATTTTAATCGTTTTTAAATAGCCCGATGGTATTGCGTCTTCGTGTTCTCGTCGGATGAGCACGCAATACGCGTGTTTTATGAGCGATGTTTTACCCGTGCCCGTTGAAGTCTTTAGTTAAAGCCAAACGATAAAATTATATAAACGTTGAATTCTACGAATGTACCCATGATCGTATATCTGCTTTGATAAATTTAAAAAGTAAATATTGATGGGGTTTATAATACCTCCATTGTGTGGGGTATTTTACAAGTTTTATTGTTATGGTTGTAGTGGTTAGTTTTTTTTTGATAGGATCAACGAAAATTGTTCCATAAAATATTAAATATAAAAATCGGCAATTAACTTTCCTGGTATGGAATCAAACGAAGTGGGTCTAAATATAGCGCAATTCCTTTATTGGTTGCGCACCGTAGCTTATCGCTCACAAATACGAATATGTACAAGCGCCGCAATGAACTCAAAAACATCCGTTTATCCACACCCTAACGGTTCTACTATAAACTATGCATTTTTCTACAATAATTTTAAGTACTTCGTGCGACTGATGTCTGGGAAATTCTCAATGTGGAGCTAACGCAGATTCCTATCAAGCTAATTACGAAGATTATAATAAAAACAATCCCATCTCGATTTGCGTGGGAAGTCTTTATCGCGTTAACAATAGTTGTTTTCTAGTCTACTATATAATATACACACAATTAAGTAGATGTTCTATATCATAAGATAACATAATAAAATAATATAAAGTCCTTAAATTTCGATATTTTAAGTTTATTCGAATTTTCCATTTATAATAATTTCAATGGGCCCATTATTCAATTAAATCACATAGTTCAGTGTTCCACAGATAGGGATTAATTATCTCATTCCAAAGAAGATGCAGCCGGACCACGGCACCAGTTCCCGCGGCTACCGTAAACTGTTTATAGACGAGTTCGTAAAAACAGGTCCCTAGGTTAATAGATTTACGCGCTCTGAAATGCGTAATTTAATTTAAACTTTTTTGTGAGTGATACACAAAAAGAAGTTCAATTATTACAAGGGTACAAATACATACCTAAATAAACGGGTCACACGTTAGTGGAAATATTCGGGGAATGCTGTCACGTGATATAGTTCAAACAAATTCAACACCCAGTTCATGAACTTTTCACTGTTCGTATATCACTGGCGGGGC
Source organism: Papilio glaucus (assembly GCA_000931545.1). Classification (NCBI taxonomy): domain Eukaryota; kingdom Metazoa; phylum Arthropoda; class Insecta; order Lepidoptera; family Papilionidae; genus Papilio; species Papilio glaucus. The sequence continues at coordinate 166,988 of JWHW01037121.1, read as the reverse complement.
GCACAGTCCTGCAACGACGCGCGCTGTGCTGTGGCGAGCTTAGTGTCGCGGCCACTCTCCACGAGACACTGAACTTGCCGGAGTGCGCCCCAACGGTTATAACATAACACGTCTGACGTAACCTTAACCTTGCAAGAAGAAGAGGAACGAACCGCCGAAGGACGGAGAGAGAGAGCAATAAGCTCGAGAGAAAGGGAGAGATTGCGCCGGACGCTAGCGACTTTCCGAGCGGCGACCGCCGACCGACCGCAGTCCGGCCGCGCGTTGCATCGCACTCACGCTCTTGTGTGCCTACTGTCCTATGCACATGCGATATTTTCGCACATTTGTTGTATCACTTATTCATTCATGAACATACAATTAACGTCAAGAACATTTTTATCTCTACATATTATCGCTTCGCATTCATATCGAATTGTGAAATATTCTTCCCTTGCATTATTATCATATGCGTTATTTCTAACGAAACTGCATTTCTCTTTCAAGTAGGTCAGTCGTACTGGCGACTTTTTGGCCATCGGCATATTTTCGAACAATGAATCGGTTATGCAGATGACCCCTGCTTTCTAGGGGTCAGAAGGACACGCCTGATTATTCGGTTTATTATCTTAAAACGATGCAAATTCTAATGTGGTATACCAGTAATGCTTTCACCATTGCATGCAGCTTTTAGATTTTAATACAGTAGTAAAAGGTTGTATATAATACATATTCACTGCTAAGTTTTATATTAAAATTTGCTCCGTAAGGCTCAAGGTTCCGAGGTCTGAAGGATCAATTCAATACATGTTTAACCTATATGTTTTTTACTCTTTAACACAATTTATAATTAGCCTTGAAGTTGAATAAAATTTTCTTACATTAAAATATATATTTACCCTTTCACGTATCAGTACATTCATCTCTAGATAGATCCCCTCACTTAAGCTGGAAAAAACGATTCAAACACCTAGCTTAGAATCGTCATATCAATGTAACTAATTATTAAATCGAAGGTAGTCCTTGACTTAGGTTATAAACAAACCATAATTTCTAAAAGTGGTAGACCCCGCAACAACATCTGTTGCATGAATGGGCAGGCTCAACCGGTGAAATAGCACGAAGCCAGGCGTGAAGTAAAATATTCGTCTAGTGAGTGAGGTGCTGGAGGCCTAATTCTTTTTCTCTTCCCATACTTTGTGGTGATGGTTGGAGGGCATGAATTGGAAAGGAATAAAACCATTTTCTGTTCATCCCATCCTCTACCCATTAAAGATCGATAACGCATCTGCAACTCATTAGTTTGGCGCAGATGCCTATGGGCAGCGGTCACTTAATATCAGGTGATCTGCTTGCTCGTTTGTCACCTTCTACCATTAAAAAAAAGTTATAAATGAAGAAGCCATAGTAAATAAAACTTCTTAATCACCTATTTAAAGTAACCAAAATAAAGTAACTTTCTGTTCAATCTTCAATGTGTACGAAAGTAAAATAATAACATATGCAGCAGCAGCTGATTTGAAACGTCTAGTATGTTCACATAAAGTACCAAATTTAACTATTTCATATGCACTTCGCGCACCGGTTAGATTCAGACGATAGAACAAACGTAAGGCCCCAGATATTAAATCTGTAGCTACATTTTTAATGCAGTGCATAATAGATCAGTAAATAGCATTCTCTCCTCGTAATAGAATTCTATCCTATCACAACAGACTTATAAACTTTATCGTTGCCTATACTCACGCTGTATGTGACACTTATACCTTAATTATTTGTGGATTAAGTAAACGAACATAATAACTCGTGTTCAAGTTAGTATGGACTTTATATTGTCTATTATATTGTGTTAAAATAAAGTAGCAGCTATGCTTAGTGTTGATATTGTGCAGATTCCATTTTTATTGTATTCTGTATAGCGAATGTATTTATGTTGCCTATTGACTCCGAAACGACTAAACCGATACGTTAAATTTTTAGAAATCGTTCAGCTTGGTCTGGCGGGTGTTCCTGTAAAGTTTGGTTGCAATCAGATCAACATAATTAATGCTACCCGAGCGAAGCCGGGGCGGGTCACTAGTAATATATGAAAAACGATATCTAAATGATTTAAAAAACTATGCTTTATGTTTCTTTCATAATACCTTATCGCATTTCCTTTACACATGGTTCTAAAATCGAAAGTAAAGAGTTATTAAAATTTTCGTGTACAGGATAATTTTATATTAAGTAACTATTAAAGTAAAGATGAAAAGTACTTTTCATACAACTTAGAATACAAAAGTAACTAATTCTTTAATGACTGTTTTTAACTATTTTTTTTATTTTACTATACTACTCTGTTTTATTTAGTAAACAAATCCAATGTTTAACAAATAAGAAAACATTTGAGCTTTATTTCTTTTGTGGCAATGTAAATTCGTTATCGCGAGCATCGCATTTCTTACTTCCTCAATTATCCCTTGAATCCCAAGAGAAAACTTTACCGGACTTGCTTGAGTGTTCCCATTTAAATGGTGACCATGCGTTTTAATTCTAATTGCAATGTGCTTACAATGATGGGAAGGATCCAAAGAAAAATGATCAAGACAAAAAACCTTTCTGTCGACCTTAATAGTCGGCACCGAAGTATACCAACTGTCATAAGAATAATCACAACATTCCAGCATTTTTATTTGAACTGAATATTCTGCTATGAAGTATTCTATAACAGAGTTTTCCTTTTCTTTTTCTCAAAGCCCTGCAATAATCAGTATGATTGTAAGTCGTCATAATACACCCAGCAATTAAAATAAGCAATTTTTTAACCGCTAAGATAGTAGAATTTCGAGAGTTCGATATTGAGTCCAATCAAGTTTCGAAGCTTAAATCGCCACAGCTTTTTTATTTTATTACGTTTTATAAATCAAATTTTGGTCTTCCAAAAGGAAATTAAAAAAAAATATTAATATGTTATAAAAAGTGTTAATAACGGCCTTCAGCCGTTACATACAATGTTTATAGTCTTAATTTAATGGTAAGTATTACTTGTAGAAGCATAGCTTGTGCCAAGATATAAATATGAAATGACAGATTGTACTGATACCGATTTCAAGGTCGATTTGGATGCTGTATTGGTTGGTTAGAACGGGCTTAATGTAATAGTTGCTTCAATCAACAACAGTTAAACAGAAGTCCAAAAATGATAATGTTTATATTATTTTAGCGGGTAAATTGTATTAGTACATTTATTCCCGAGGGGGACTGGCGTCAGGCAGGTGGTCGGACGTAAAGATTGTAGCCAAAACCTATACAGTATGAACTACAATCTTACTGTGCCGACCCCCATGATTGGGAAAACAAGAAGATTATATTAGTACATTCAGTCCAGCTTTATGATAAAGCGATGCCTCTATCAGTGATATTATGTTATAGTGACATGCAATCAACTTAAAAAATTAAAAACTAAATTTGTTAGCTACAAAGAAATACTCAAAGTTTATGACGCTTCTTCTGCTGTTTTTTATTATATTTTATTGAATGTAAAGTATAACATAAAACAGTGTTTGCCACACAAAATCATGTTGGTGGTTTGACTGTGGGATCGAGATTCCTTACAATCATGGTTTTAGCTAATGCAATTATCAATTAAGTTAGTGATAATGTTTTTTAGTAATTTCTTAAACACGCATTTATCATTTTCATGTCGTACCTTCATCATCGTATCAATTTGATGTTGACGTACCTATTATTTAAAATTTTCGACAATATTATATTCGGCGTTAATTTAAAAGAAAGAAAAGGCTTATTCGTTTACACACAAAAATAATGTTATTATACTAAAAACACCGTACTTAACAAACATAAGTTGAACTTCTAGAATTTATATTTCCAATTGAAATCATAAACAAAACTATTAGGTGTTACACTTCAACTTAATACACGCAACAAACAAAATAAAAGCCATTTATGTGAGTATACATATCTTTCAACTAGTTTCACAAAATTAAATAGACTTCATCTTTTTTTCTTTATCATCATTTCGTCCACATCGATTGACAATAATTGCCTTTAAACATAATAAGTCACAATTTAAAGATAGTTTATTATAAATGTTTTCTACGACTGCCCATATCTAATCTTCTTTAATGACTGGTATTGGAAATCGTTGCATAAGATCTGTCATTATTTACGGAACACGCCCACGGTCCTTGCCCCCGCTCGCATCCTTCTCTACGTTTTATATCTTGGTTTTAGTTATTTACTTCTTGTCTATTTGATTTTCTTGATGAAGCTCACATACACACTACGTGAGCCTTTAATGATAGCTTTCGAATTACTTTTTTGTTATTCTTACCAGTATATTTTATTTTCCTCTCACTATTGGGGCACATTAATTCGCGTAAATATAAGAAATTATTATACCTTTTAATTTTAGTGTCATATTCCATTTAACGTATTGCTAGGGTTTTTTTTTAAAACAACGCTTCCCTCCAGTCTAATAACATAAAGTATTCGAGTAGTAGATTATGAGGAATTGTTTGATAATATCAATTTTTTATTAAGGCGTAGCTCTCAGACATAAATGTAACATTCATTCTTAAACTCATCAATCTTCTCCGACCTCAGACCGACGTAATTACTGTTTATTTAAGATTAATTGATATATGACTTCGATTTAACTATATCGAAATGTTTTTATCGATATAAAAAAGTAGTTCTCACTAATTAAATATTGTTTTTAAAGGTACTAATTTTCTTTTTTATATAAAGTTTCGAAGTTCAATGACTTCGGTGTGTGCACTGAGTATCAACAGACATACTTATAACCTTATTCTATTAACAACAGGGAGTGCTCTTCTGAACTAAGGGTACCAAAATTCATGTCTGTTAAGAGTTGTCTGAATTCACGTATCATAATTTTTTGTATACTATTTTTCTACCAAAAAGAAACCCGTTATTCTCCCTACGCTATAAATTAATTAAAAAATATTCAGCTGTACATTTTTCTTACGACACGTGTTAATGGAATCGACATATTATTAATGGAATGTCAGTTCAAATATTTCTATCATATGACCATAATTCGGTTTTTCCATTATCGTATTTTTATTTTTAATTCTATACTTAACGATAGTGGATATGAAAATTGGAATGTGGACTTTTATGTCGCCTGACTTGTATAAATGTCCACTAAGCTTGTCCAATTGCTTTTTATGATTGTGAAGAGTAGTAGTTGACATTTAAGCTTGTAACCCATTAAATTAAGCCACAAGCTAGTAAAGAGAGGAGACATATAGAAGACAGGTAATTAAACCAACGAGGATTAGATACGATGCTGTTTTATTATAATATCAAGTAACATTTATTTAGGTATCAAAATAAATTATACAATGTAGTCTTTAATTATTGATAATTAAGCTGGTTATTGTTTACAAGTCACTTGCTACGATGTACAAGTTTTCATTGCACCTAATTGCACCGTATTTATCTATTTAATACAAAACACGGTGACTGGAACTTGTGCTAGAGCACGGAGCATTTTGTTTAGCTTTCGCGTATTAGATAATAACAATATTGAACACTTGACTAACAGTACCCGCTGAGTTTACACACCCATCAGGAACCCTGACGAGAATCACATATGTAGAAAAGTCGGAAAGTACGATATTTCTCCATGATAGAGCCTTGATCGGATCTGCCAAAATTGCATTATCAAGTGCCTACACATTGTTATGTAACCATGTAAATAAATAAGTTCCCGCGAACATATTATAACAAAAGGATTAAGAGATGAAAGTAATTTACGTTTCGAGACATCTTTGTGGTCCAGCGCCAACATCAAAGATTGTTAAAATGCACATAACAAAACATCTGAGCTATCTATGAAGGTGACAAAAACTATGGATATGTGTAACGTTTGTTAACAGGACAAGAAATTTTATTAAAAAGATTGAATTCCATAAACAGAAAACTAGTTCTTAAAAGATGACAAGAACATTAATGACTCCTTTCTTTTTTTTGTTTAAAGTCACAAAAGTGACTTTCATTTTTACTCCAATTTCTTGCTTAGTTGTCATTATTAAGCAACTCTACTGGCTTAAGAATATTTCTAAATTTGTTGTGTAAAATGAAGAGACATTTCGCCAGTTCTCTGCATTAACAACGACACAATTCACTTAGTAAAGTTTTCTTATTTTCACTTCTAGACATCTGGAGCGATAATTGGTTTTAAACTCTATTTTTCCGGGTCATCCCAAAATTTATTTGTGTCAAAAAAAAGTGAAACTTAGGTTTATTTTTAATCACACTTTTCATTTAAACACATATGTCCTGATTTCTTACAAAAATAAAGATAGCAACTGCGTGGTAAGGACGAAGTGAATGTCGATTAAATCTTTTAATTTAATTTTTCTGAGATGAGTAAAAAACAAGCTACATGTGTCTAAAAATAGCTCAATATAACTTCGAGGAGGAAATATCGAGATAAAGAAAAATACCATTAGCGTCTCTATGTAGAAATATGTTTTATAGAAGTAGCTGGCAAACAAGCAAGCGCTCAACCTTGTATTAAGTGACCCCTACTCAAAGGCATCGGCAACAAGCTACTGAGTTTTAGATTGCTTACCTTAAAATGTACAGAAGAAAGGACAAACAGAAAAAAAGGTTTTTCCTTTTCGTATCCTTCCACTCCCCCGTCCAATCTACTTCCTCTTCCCATCCATTCCTTATTAGAAAAGGATGCGAAGGAGAAGAGGACTTGAGGTAGAATACTTCTACTTCACGCCTGTCTTTCACCGGTCGAGTTGCCCCATTCGTGCAACAAATGTTGTCGCAGGCTCTACCACTGTAATACGTACATATGTTTTCATTCAGTCATTTCTAGCGTAAACAAAACTGTTCAAAAACTAACAAAGTTTATTTTAAAGGATTTCTATCGAAAACTGCAAAGCATGTAGATATGCGTATATTTAAGCCTAAGTAGTTGATAGCTATTATTCTTTTTACCAATACACAATTCGTTTATGTCCTAAAAATAAATAACACCCATATTTAGGCATCTTTCCTTCTTTACTTCACCTTATAATAATGTAGTTCATGATATACGTCCTTCAGAAAAGATGTTGCCACTTTCATTCCCTAAATCCGACAAGGTTTGCAGAATTTTTGCTTCAACATAAGGACTGCCGACAGAAGTGAAAACTCAAAACAGGTGCAACAATAGTTCAAAAATAAATAAAGTTCCAATAAGCATATTACATGTTGAGCATGTCAATCTTCCGAATATTTTCTTTCCCCTAACAAATATCCTCTAACGTTTTTTCCTCATAAAAATTAAAAGTATGAAAGTTACAATCATTTTCAAAATTTACTCGAACGGCTAAGGTTGCCCTTTCCGGCGTGCTGAGTAGACACCATTAGATTAGTTAAAAGATTAAAATTGTCGCTGTTTATGTTTACTAGCTCGTTTTCATGTTGAACTGTATTCAAGATATAAACACAACTCGTTTTTTATTACTTAACATACAACCGTAATAATTACTTACTGAATTGAACCTGTCAAATGGGATAAAAAAACGTTTATTCTGAAATCTCATCGTTATTAAAACGTAGGGGATAGAATTATTCGTGGTCTATTATATATATTTCTCAAACTATCCGAGCTGGGGCGCGTTGCTAGAAGCGAAGTTCGTAATCAAAATGCGTCATGCATTCAGCATTAATCAGAGTTAATTGAATATTATTTTTGAGTCTTTTGTTTGTCAAGTTAAATGAATTTTGTCGATATGATAAGAATACAAAAAACTTAATTTTTATTCTCGAGTATATTATGTTAAAGTGTAAAATGGATTAACGATGGTATCTCTAAGAAACCATATGAATATTTATTAATACCTACAAAGACATTTAAACTGTGTGTAATCTATACCATATCTAAAATTGCGGCCCAAATTTGAATTACATACTTAACGTATATCTATGTATCTCTAAGCTTATCATCTTTTCTTGGAGAAATTGTGACAAAATCCTGTTGAAAGTTCTTAGGAACAACTTTAAGAATATCAATTTTACTTTTTCTCCATCCGAGGCGACAATATTCGTAGCACGATCGGGGCCGCACGTGTTAAGTGACGACATGTACACACACTTACACAAATATTAACGTTTGACTTTTTCGTTCTGGTTGATAAAATAAGACAAAAGTTTCAATGACTGGCAAACAACAACGACCATTAAAGTTTTACATTTTATTTATTGTTGATCAAGATTCTATGTTCGTCTATGGAAAATGTAAATTAATGAAATTTTTTGGTATAAGACTGGGTTACCGCCTTGTCGTGGCGGTGAAGCTTAAAAACCGTGGGCTGATCACTCACGGTAAACCAAGAGGAACCTACATAGCCAGTTCGTGGAGTCGTCGATTAAGTCCATTTTTAAAGCGAGATTTTAAGATGGACAGAGGAGTCTGGGACCGCGTTCCCTTCTCCCAGTAGTCGAGGTGGGGTCGAGGAGGTAGAGGATTTCCAGCACTGTTTTCTGGAGTATGGCTAGCCTCTGCCTTGGCAACAGAGATATTACGGATTCATAATTCGCGCAGCGCGCGGTCATGCGTAAGCATTTCCTCACATTAATAAGTATTATAGTAAGCTTATACATAATTTCCTTATTTAATTGCTAACATTGAAAAACTACTCGGTATAAAGTTAAATCGGTAATTTTTATCGTCTTCGAATCGCACGAATGAAATCGTCTTCAATGCTTGGATTTTTAGATTAAAAGAACTATATAACAAGCAAAAAAACGAATCGAATCGGAAGAAACGACAAAGTTTATTTGAAAAGACTTTCTCCTTATTAGAATTCTGAATGTTTCAAGAGTCTTCGCCATCAGCTATTATTAATAAGGTTCGGTGTATCTGTCGCGCTTAGACAAGCGTATCTATGCAATAAGTGACAGGAAGGCAAGCATTGCTTTACGAGCGAAGACCTGTGTTCAATTGGCAGTTAAAGTATTTAATGGCACAATGCTTAACAGTTTAAATTGAACTGCCGGTTAATAACTGTAGCAGCCAGTGTAATTTCTCATTAATTTTCACGATGGTCGTCACTAAGCATTCTCTCGAGTCTCGTCGACGAAAGTTCTACATGTTGCTTATCTAAAGATTTAATCTGCACTTTTTAGTTTATTTTTTAATTTTAGTATATAATATCTTTAACCATATAAATATTGGTTAACCTGATATTTGCTAACATATTATCACACGAGGCTGTTGCCTGCCGTCTAAATAGTTGTTGCACCATTTACAACTTTGTACTGTAATGTCATGCAAGCTTAAACCTTTCGCTGTAAGTTGTTTTGCTACGACTAAATAATATAAGATAATAAGGATGTTATTGTTTTATTCCCTCGATGTACATTCGTCTTATTCCCTTCTATAAATTCTTTTATACGATTACACTTACATACAGGTTATAATAATAATTTATACTGCTTTGTTTGCGACGCGTTTGGATAATTTATCTGTTTACTGAAGTGCAAGCTTATTGTGTAAAGGAAAAAAAGATCAATCAGAATCCAAAAGCATGTTACTTCGAGTGTTGTGTACCATTAAGTTGTCGTATAGAAAATACCAAAACAGAAAAAAATAAAGTTTACACATACAAGTTTTCTCCGATTTTTTAATTAAAATACTAACTAATAAAAATTAATTTAAATGCAATTTTGTATAATAATAATTTTAAAGCCCGTAAAATTTGTTCTTAACAGCAGCGCAATAATAACTGTCTTATGTTAATCTTTTCAGGTAAGCTGCAGTGGCCATTACAGACATATTTTACCGTAATTTTAATCGTATGGTAATATCTTACATCGCAAAGAGAACAAGGTGAGGTCCTTTAGATTTGCTATTAACAGTATTTCACTTGCATGGTATACATGAGTATATACAATGTGTGGTGTTCTCATGACGTTGTCGTATAAAACTCCATTCGAACAATTTTAAGAAATAGTTATAGTAAATCATTAAATACGCTTTATTTTAATTAACTATATTACATACGGGTTCACAAATCGAATATCTACCTTCGAGTAATTTGTTTCGTAGTTAGAAAACATATAAATAAAATACGACAGCTAAACCGCACAACCTATCTCAGTCGTGATACCAAGTACCTACGACAAACGTTTATATATTTTTTAATTTTTTATTTTTGGGATAAGGTGGCAACCGAGCGAGCGAATCACCTGATGTTAAGTGAACGCTACCCATAGACATCCGCAACAAGAAAATGTGTTGCAGATGCGTTGCCTACCTTTAATGGACAGAGGAGGGCATAAACCGGAATAAGGATATTTCCTTTTCCCCGTTAACCCCTCCCCGTCCAATCCTATTCCCATTCCCATCCTATCCAGATTAGGAAAGGGTGGGAAGGGGAAGAGGACTGAAATTAGGCCTCCGGTACCTCACTCGTCTTCACGCCTGTTTTCTGTGAGGTCGTGGTATTTCACCGGTCGAGCCGGCCCATTCGTGCAACAGATGTTGTTGCGGGCTCTACCACTGTTGAATATTGATAGTGCCAAAATTTAAGAACTATGTCTCATGTAAATTTTCACAATTTTTATGGCTTCAGCAGGTTTTGTAAGTTGATACTAACTGGCTGTATATAATTTTTCTTTTATTTTATAAGTTACAAGATGAGCAGAACGTGAACACACAGGTTATATCTGGTTGTAAGGGCGATGGTCTTAAAGTTACACCCTATCAATAATATTTTATAATATCATGTGTTTACTATAATGACATTCATAGCAGCGGAACGTCGCTAGGTGTTTAGCTCGATTAAAAACTTAGAGGTTTGACTCGGACCACGGCGAATATTCTCACGGTTTGGTTAAATAAGACCACCGCGTGTGCCAGGTACCCTTATCGAAGTAACACGTACCGTTATTGTGTGACCGCTAACACACTGCACTAGACAAATTTACTCCACTTTCCATTTTTCACAGGTCATTTTCTTGGAGACAGACGTCTTAAGTGGACGTGATTCGCGGAACGAAATGTAGAGCGCCAAGGCTGCTAAGGCTCAAGCCTACATAGCGCTTTTGTAGGTTGTCATCATGCCAACCTGAGAGAAAAACTTTTTTGCGAGATGCTTATATTTAAACTTACCAGTTAATTGATATACTTAAAAGCATGGTATTCAAAATTAGTTCTAACAACTTTTCTATGATATTGTACTTATATTACTAGCTAGTAACCTAGCTAGCTATTAACCCAAACATTTTCTTGCAACTTGCAAGAAAACTTGATACACACTCACACTTTGTTTAACGTCACAAATAATAAAGATAAAATTATAAACAAAAAATGTTTCAAAGACTAACACTATTACATAAGATATCCTCCACATATCATCGCACTCCGCATTGTTATCTAAAACTAAAAAATTACTTGACCCCTAAGGCAGGCGGTAGCATTAATTGTTACCTTGTTCCAAAATTAGCTCAAAAGAGAATACGAATGATTAAACTTGTCCGATTAGTCCTAGTAAGAAAACCCATTAGTTGCAATACGTTAATAGGATTTTTGAATATACCTACGACAAAATGTATTACTTAGTTGTACATATAACTTACTAACTAGGTACCACCTTTCCACACTTAAATCAATCGAAAATTGCAACAAATGCATATATAAAAAATATATGTATATGTTTATAATCTCCCTGCCCTCTTCCCACCTATGTGTGGTCGTTACAGTATGTAATTATCTTCCATATCCCTTTATCAATCTTCATATTTAAATTCACACTCTACTTACACTTATCATCTTACACACAATCCAGCCATACTTTATTCGGTCTTCCTCCCCTTGTAAACATCCACTTTCATTCTCATTACTTTCTGTGTTAGTTGTCCTTTCATACCTCCGCATAACATACCCATACCACGCTAACCTCTCGAGAAATATATATTTTTCGGTAAAAAAATAGCTAGTGCTCACAGAGTATTCGTGGCTCTTTTATTGCCTAAATTTCTCGCCTCACGTCGACTAACGAGACACTTATTGTATTTGGGGCGCATAACTTAAGTGCCACTCGCACGGTGACAATAGATGCACTGTGACAAAGCCTCATGCACCTGAGCTTGACACCAAAATAAAAGAAAGTGCCATTCGCTACAAAACACGTATACTTTGAAACAAACTACAATATAGATATTAGAATTCAGTAATAAACCTTATTTCCAAAAACTCATCAATTCGTTAATGTCAACACATTTCATTCTGTCGTTCGCTATAGCATTACATCCGAATGCTGCCAAACAGCTTGAATCGAGCGGAAAGAACAGTCTTGGCAGACAAGAACTTCAAACTTTATAGAAACAGAAGAAAGGTATGCGTAATAGTAATAAGTGTCAACATGCTGGTAATTTTTTGATGTTTAAATTTTAACTACCTCAAGAAAAGTCGGAACTGTAGTAGAACTCACTTTACAATTTACTTTGGTAGAAAACGTAACCAAAATATGTTAATGTGATGCTAAGATGTTCTGTCCGTGTGATAAGATTTTTGTACTTTATTTGTAAGTTATATCATCTTATGATATATCTTCAAATTAGCAATCAAGTTGGATATTTAGCCTAAACTGACCATGTTGTCCGAAGTTTTTAAGCAGTAAAAGATGTCTGCCCTTCTTTGTTAAAACAGTACACATACAAGTTATATCTAATGTGAGAGCATTGTAGTAGAAACTAGTAAGCTTTAAACTATTTACAACAGTAACACTAAACCTTTATATAAGCCAATGTTCCGCAAAATGTAGTTGAATCATTATTAATATTCAACTGAACGATATTTTTTTCCAGAATAGCTGATGTCTTTATCGCAATAATCACGAAGAAGAAGAAAAATATTTCTGATATTTAATCATATTCTATTCAAAAATTGTTCTTTCTTAAGGAAAATTATTTAATAAATAGGAATATCGTCTGAAAAAACAGCGCTGTTCAAATGCCATTGCGTCTTAAATATGTCCTGCGTTGTTATATTTTTTAATCATACCATATTGCTGCACGTTTTTAAAAATAGCTCTATGAATTCTTGTTTTTAGTATGCTGTTGCTCCCTCCGCCACTGGTCGGTCGACCCAGTATAAAATTTTGTTTTTTTTTTCAACTTAGCTATTGAATTACAGTTTGTTGCATTATTACTAAAACTATAAATAAAGTACAACTGTGTGTTCATATGTACGCTTTTAAAAATAGTATATGTAGGCATACTCATTTCACGAGATGTCTTGCTTTCTCCGAACGACTTTAAATTATTAATATAAGTTCGAACAACAATACTTTTGTTCATCAAAATGAAAGTAGGGTTCACGTGCAATATCGATATACCATTGAGCTTGCAGCCACCAATTACTGCGTCGTAATAGTATTTACAGTTCCTCGGAGTGCAATAATAGAAATCAATCTATAAGGAGAGCAACGCACAAAAAAACACCGCTAACCGAACCTTGCGGTAGAGCAACGACTTGTTCATTACTGGTGATGCGGTTTTGTATTTAATGAAACGTTACGTCTGCCTACCGGGAACTAGATAAGAGACCGGTACCTATCCAATACATATTTGGAAGCATTCACCCATGGTCCGAAGATAAATTCACACTAAGTAATTTGTTTACAAAAACAACCGAAAGAGAAGCGAGGCTCAGACGCAATGGAGCGGGCAAGGCGAGGGCAGCGACGACGGCGTGGGTGCGCGCGACCACCGCTGACGAATGTCATTGGCACGTCGACACCGTTACTCGATCTCTCGTCCATCGAATTAATTTGCCGATGGAAATCCGTACGGCGTTTGATTCGCGCATTGATCGACTTAATGAGAAGCTTGTTGCCTCGCCACTATTACCCGTTATCGATCACAACCCCACGCCTCCGACACCTTCGGACCTATCGAAACGTATGCAAATAAGCTTGTCATTGAATGAAAAAAGCTTATTATACTCGTCGCTCGCCACGAAAAGATCGCAGTCGATAACACGAAAAACAAATCGCATCTAGCTCGCAAAAAGCAGCGACGGAGCTCAAATAACATCGCTATCGAGAAGATGAACTAAGGTTGGCAGTAATGAGAGTAGCCCCACAATAATATGTGTATTGTATTTTTATTGGCCCCTCCTTAATCTGTATGTCTGTCGAGGCCTCATGCTGTTAAACGTTAAAACACATTTACATGGCTCACTGGGGCGCACAGAAAAAAGGCATTCATCTTCACAATTCAACGCTCATATTTCAATATAAATAAGTAGGAGGTGGAAGCTTGTCGATCTGGCGCCACACTTTTACTTACGTCGAACGCTCTGTGGTGCCTGCGAGCTGATTCATATCTCGCAATCTTAACTGTTTAACTTTTATCGTCTAGGAATCGGAAATAGCGATTGATAAAATTGTCTCTGAAAATACCTCCTATCGCTGAAATCTATACTTCTACCAGTTCAAAACAACTTCTCAGAATTTATTTTAATGTAATAATTAATTCCACTAACGCAGCGGTGCTTATATCTTCTAGCCTACTCTTATTTAATATAATGCAGACCTAGAGGACCAAAGAATGTTAACTGCAAAATATGCTAATTCAAAACACTTTTGCTAGACTGCTAAATAAACGTCATCAGTTAATATATAAAATATATGTTACTTCCACCATTTTTATTGCGTAGATAATAAAGGTGACAGTAAATTAATAAATGACTATCGCTTTAAATCAAGACAGAAACTAGCTCTGGCGCCAGTTGTCTTGCTATTAAGCAAACTCTAATTCCATCATCGATCATAAGCCATCCAACTTGATGCGAGGTCAATATCTTTTCGTAAGCTCCATCGGACCATATCAATATTAGTCTAATAGAATTTTTAATTGAACCTGTTCTTAACGTATTTCGCGCGACTATCGGGGATCCCATTAAATTATTGCAGATGTTACATGTCGCACAGCTTTTTTTTTAATAAAGACCTGAATGTATTATTCTACGCTTACATGTTCATAATTGAAATAATTTAGGCGTCAATAATAGGACCTTATGTATTAATAACATGGTACTAGAAAGAAGTCTCATTATAAATACACGGTACGCATTAATAGATAGGATAATAGTCCTAAACCTGTTGTGCAGGTTACCGTGACTCAGAGTAAAATTTTATTTCTTTTGTCATAGCTGTAGACACACATGCCATCGTACCGCAAAGGCAAGTTAAGATGGACGGTCGTTACAAATCAATTATTGCTGTAATTATTTTGCTACATTAATGAATTAAAATATGTACCTAGTCTTGCTATAAATACTGATACAAAGAAAAAATAAAATTTTACCGTTGATATAACGTTTCATTTTGCGTACAGTATAAAATATATAATCTTACTAAACTCAGTAATAAGCTATGGTCTTTCAGCTTATGAACGAACTTTTCGAACATATATAGATAGAACAATTTCGAATTGTAAAATTATTAGTAAATAGTGTTGATAAAGAAAAATATAAGCATAATTACATTTTGTTGTTTAAGAACTGCGGCATTCTGCCAGTGCATGAGAATATTAAATACTTGTTGGCAATCGAACAATATAATAAGACCGATTTTTTAAAAATTAAATCAATCAATAGAAATTTAAGACACAAAGCTCGTAAACAGTTTGAGGAACCTAGTGCGCAAAATTACTTTAGGAAGAGGACGCGTAAGTATTTAGTACCAAGAATTTATAACGAGATAAAACAGGAAGAGTGTTCTACAAAGGAAATTTTTAAAAATAAATTAAAATCGTGGCTACTGAATGCCTTGGTCTTTAAGCACATACTGTTTTATTTTAGTTTTATCGTATATTTTAAGTCAAATTAGAATTTAAGAATTAATTAAAAGAAATAACAAAATACAATTGTGATTAGTTTCAATGAGTGCTACTTCGCCAACAAACTGGATCAAAAGTTTGGCGAATTTATTATATACGACACAATTGTTTACTTTTGGTATTAAATAAATTAAGAAATAAAACGATAAATCCATTTGTAAAGGATTCAGATATTTACTGTTTTATGTGTGTAAATTGATTTGAACTCGTACAAAAGTTTTTAACCGTTGTTGCAAATTACATGTGGTGTTAATTGAAGTTTGCGCCTGCGTGCAAACGATTCTTTATCAACTTTGAGATCACAGATCACGCTATGCAAATCTCAGGAAAGTCCCTGTTATTTTTAATGACCGCCTCAAACAAATAGCAATAGCTTCTAACGTAAATCTTAAACTAGGGAGTCTGCAAGGATTAAATACTTTTTATATGAAGCTGTTCTTATTACACCTTGAACGTGCCGTGGATGGGTCGTGCGTCGACCGGTCCCGGAGGGCGCCTGGCTTTACCACGGTTGCGGCACGGTACCGCCCCGGCCCCGCCACGTCCCGTCGTAATATGAATACTGTTCCGTGCGGCGGACGGGGTCTTGGCCTGACCCAAAGTGGGTCTTGGCCTCCGACACAAGAGAGCGCCATCGCCACCTATCTCGCACTATCTCCTGCCAGTTAGCTGCTTGGAGCTCGAGTAGGTCCTGTTCCACGGTGTCTATCCAGCGATATCGATTTCCCAGTTTGATCGGGCTTTCCATCCCCCATCTTCGCTCTGGGTCGGGCCCAGAATTGAATAGGTCAAAATAAATATTTTCTGTGATATTAGAACAAATGTAATTCAACCAAAGTAATATTTTACTTCGGAGCTTGTTATACGACAATAAAAATAAAGGAATATTTCTTATTTTATAGCGAATGATTTATGAGAAGGTAAATGTATGAAGATGAATATAGATAAGACGAAAGTAATGGTGTTTGAAAGAGAACAGAGTAAGACAGTAATTGGAAGAGTTCGTGTATTTGGGGTGTATGTTTAGTAGAGATGGTTGGCATGTTAAAGATTTAGAACGACGAGTGAATGCGTGAAATAAAATGAATGGGGCTATAGGTACAGTAGTAAGGGGTCAGAATGAGTCTATGAAGGCTCGTCTGGCAATACACAATGCTGTACTAGTCCCCACTTTAATGTATGGAAGGGAGAGCTGGGTTTGGCAGGAAAAGCATGCTAGTAGAGTTAATGCCGTTGAGATGCGATCCTTAAGAAGTATGTTAGGCTTGACATTGAATTATAGGATTAAAAATAGCGTTGTAAGGGAAAAGTGTGGCTTAAAAGAGGAAGTTATGACTAGACTTGAGAAAGGTATCCTACGCTGGTTCAGGCATGTTGGAAGGATGAATGAAGGGAGAGTAACGAAACAAATTTATGTTATAAAAGGTTTGTAAGAAACGGGATTCTTACCACGATTAGCCTTTTTGAGCTCCCGATATTTCGGCACAGTTGCATGCGCCATGGTCACGGGCTGACTGAAATTTATGTTGCAAAAGTGATTGGCACCGTTGGCAGGTGAAGTCCAAGGAGAACTTAGATTAGTAACTAAAGAAAATATCTGGTAAGTATTTACATGGATTGTTAAATCCTCCATGTTGACGCCTTTTTCAAAGTGGGTGCACGCTCCATTTTCGTTTAACCTGCTTCCTACGCTTCACTTCTGTTACCTTTTCACCAATGGCTATCGCAAATGCTGCTATTGCTGCTCCAGTAACGAAAGTTCCATTATTATTAAATTACGATAATTGTGAACATCACTAACGCTTAATCAAAACGTCCACCGTGCCTTATAACCTGTTGTTTGCATGGTGTAATATGAACACGCGGCACGCACGGGCTCGCCCCGGCCCGCGTACGCCCCGTCCACGGCCCGGTCTAATATAAATCAAGCCTTATCCTATAACTTACTGAATTAATCAAGCTCGTGGAGAATCACTCGATTTAGGTATTTGGCTTTCGTGCTTCATTTCAATTTTTATGGCTGACTAAACGTTTGTGTAAAGCTGTAAAGCGTAACAAAAGCAAAACCAAATTTGTATTTAAAGTTTACATCGAACCACGCATCTACTTATAGTTTGTGTAAAACTGATTGCAGATGATATTAAAAAAAATTGTGTTATAATCCAATCTAACCTAAGAGGAAATAATAATAATTATGAATTTGTTCTATGTTTATTTAAACTTTACATAGACGTGGGTATGCCTGAATTGTAAATGTATTCTTAGCACATAGTCTGTGGTAAATTCATTTAACAACACAGCGGGATAAGAACGTGCCAGCGGACACTTGGCTACTGTTACACGGCGCACGGATTATATCTAGCGTGGGTATCTTCCAAGTCGGCCAGAAGGACTACACTTTTAAATAATGTATGGGGTAAC
Source organism: Papilio glaucus (assembly GCA_000931545.1). Taxonomy (NCBI): domain Eukaryota; kingdom Metazoa; phylum Arthropoda; class Insecta; order Lepidoptera; family Papilionidae; genus Papilio; species Papilio glaucus. Next base: position 148,703 of record JWHW01037121.1, on the reverse strand, counting down.
TGTGCAAACGATCCATACTCATTCACCTGCGCTACAAATGTGATCGTAGCGGGACCTCGTTCTTCGAACATGAGCCTCGTTTTATCATATTAACCTTTGTTGAATTCCAATCGAGGCCTTGTGCGTTCGCTATCCCGGTTGGATCTGTTGGGTATACAGCGTCGTTGCCGTGAAACTCATGTTATCTTAATATCCCGTTTAACATGCGTTGTATCGGACGTATAGCTCGACTACATTCTTAAGATTTATAGTGCGTATGGAGTTTATTTGGTCACTAACTCCCTATCCCATCGGCTCGCACAGTCCGAGTTGCCATTTCGAGTACTTTTTTTTTATTGTTAACGGTACATTTACTGCTTGCCTGTGAGTTTAATTCTTCAAGAAAATTAAAGTTTACTTTCTATCAATCTGTAATAAATTTATTACTATCTTATTTGTAATAAATTTATTACTATCGTCTGTGATCCCACGAACATATACTTGTGAGTGTCTTTGTGTAATATTATATGTTATACATAAATAATATCATTATTGGCTTTAGCTTACACGGCTTGAAACGGACTTAGGTTTGTTGATATTTTTTTTATATTTTATGGTAGACGGAATAAACGTCCCATAGGCATCCGTGAAAACAAGGAAAGTTGCAAGTGCTTTTTCTCATATAATTTTACCTTTTCATATTGTTAAAGAGTTTCATTTTATTGAAGTCTGTCTGTCAGCACAGAGCCTTCTCATCTGTAAGTTTTTTTATTTAATTTTGTAAATTACTATTGTTACCATCGCATTAATAACTACCTGTAGTAGGACTAAAATATCAAGATCTACAAAGCACTAACATTGCAGTACCATCTGATTGGTCTTTGACAGGGTGCGGTGATCCGAGGCAGAGACGACGCGGGTTAACTAACGAGTTGCAAACGGCCTTGCGACGCGTCCTTGCTGGCCGACCACAGAACCCTCTCAACTGACTCCCTCGCGCTCCAGCGTTAGCATATATCTATTCCATTCAATCAAATACCCACCGCCCTACACCGATTCGCTGAGTGATAAATCACCTCAACCGACAGCCCTCGCATCGTTTCATGGGACTTCTGCTTTTTATTAAAAAATAAATGCGACTTCAAATATAGGCCTATAAAGTCTATTATTAATACTGCCTTTCAATATATATCGAACTGATCCTTCAATTCTATTCTTATTTCTTATTATTATTATTACACCTTTGTAGACTGTTAGCTGAACTATAAGAAGGATTAACCGGTTAGATTTAATTACAATGCAGATATGCGTACATGATGAATTTTAACGGTTTTCTATCTTTAAATGTTACCCTAACTTACAATTTGCCGACTGCTGAATATTCATAAAGGTAGACTTAGACTGCGACAGCGGGCGATCGTGTAGACGCCTAATGAGGGGAGGCCCTTTTAGAGACCGGCAGTGTTAGAAAATACCAAATTGTACGCGACCGCTCGAGCTACGTAGTTGATATTCGAATCACGAGCTTCTGTCCAATTAAAACAGATGCACACTCTTTATACAAGCTTCTAGGCGCAGAGTTAATTAAATTAAATTCACCTTTAATACTTTTCCAGTCACGATAATCGAGTCGTTACCGAACCTGGCTTCTGAAGTAATAGTACAGGAAAAATAGGGGACTTGTTTACAAACACGGGGATTATCACACTATCTGCCAACTTGGTCAAAATAAATACTAATTAAATGTGCTTCCGGACGAAATACTATTCATACAGTTCTTAAATAATCGTATAAATTAAATGATATATAATAAAAAAAATCAGTTTGCGTCGCGAGAGATGCCATCTCGGGCAAATTTCAATATCGCACAATAATAATAATATAAATTACTCCTGGGTAATATAGCTTACTAATGAAAAAAGTTATTAATTTGGATGTTAAATTAGGTAATTTTTTTCCAATCACAAACCAACATTTTTTCTTTTGTTAATTTGTATGAGTTATCTCCTAAAATATTCTATTAGTTTTACTTTGCGACGTCGAAGTAGTGCTGTACTAAAAAAGCGAACCTGATCTCTATATATATAGTATGGAGCTATTTTTAAAGTCTATTTTTAAACCCGTAATAATATTATTTATTTAAAACATCTACCCGTCCTTGTTCATGCAATCTAATTTATATCCACTTTATTCTTGCATGTATCACTGTTAATAAAAATGAAACCAATTAAAACAGTTAATTGATGTGCATGTATGGAAATTTGTAGGTTAGTTGGTAAAGGTACACAGCACTGTATCGGCGGCTTTACTCGTCTATTTGCGTCGTACACCCCGCGTGCCTCGAGAGACGTTTACTTACGCACCGTTGTATAATGAAACGCCGATGTAGGCTAATCAATGTCTAGCTAACCTATTGCTTCTTTTGCCACATTCAGAAAAACATTAAAGGACCTCGCAGTATGACAATTACGCGCTCCAATCTAAACTTAAGCAACTTATGAGGCTTTATCGATTGCAATGGCTCTAAAAAAACTTTAAGAAAACTAAATGAAAAAACCTAAAAGGCTTTTATGGCTTCATTATACGGACGTAATTTATGAGATTGCTTACCTTTAATGCTAGATATTCTCACATGATAATGAATAAATGCAATGACTCAAGAAGTCTTTGACTGGTTAACATGTGACTCGTTGAATAACCTACGTAATTTGCATTATACATTTTAGCGTTCATAGCTTTAAATGTGTATTAATTATTTGATTAACAGAGGTGATTTACCCTGATATCATGACGTCACGAGGTTTTCCTGCATTTTATACAAAATCACTGCCGCTTCTTTAAAATAAAAACTACTGCCTAACTCTCGCAGCTGATCATAGATTATTTTAATTAATGCAATAAAAAAGCGATCAGGCTGATCGCTTTTTTATTTATCTATTACTCGTTAGGTCAATGATATATTTTATGGTACAAATCATTCGTAAAATCACTTAATTATGTTAACTCCCCAAATGCTAGGTTTATGTGAAACAGATACAGTATTACTCATGTATATTAATCATAAACTATGCGTAAACACTCGCGCAGCCCGTAACATAAAAATATGTGATGTGACACACAGTTAACGGTTTCTCATTCCGCACCATCCCGACACACATCTCTCACTTCATATTTAGATATCTATACATATAATAAAAATGTAACTGATGTCTGTACATGAAAGATATTTGAGAAAAACTATTATTGGGGGCCTTCATAAACGCAATAAAACCCAAAACAATGATTATTAGAATTTTTGTCTGTTTGTGTGTGCGTTTGTTACTACTAATCTCAGAAACGGCTTAACCGATTTGGGTGCGGTTTTCTAATCTATTGTGGTAAACTTCACTTAACATTTAGTGTTTGTTTTATCTCAATCGGCTTATAAATAAAAAAGTTATATCAATTTAACTGTGCTGCGGCCATATTCTGTCGACCCCACATA
>JWHW01037121.1:121837-140569 GCA_000931545.1 Papilio glaucus | reverse complement strand
ACCGTGACTACATGACGATTCTATACTCTGTTACACAAAATTGAAGCTAATTTTGTGTGTAGAAGTTAATGCAAAATGTGGTATTTGAGAAAAAAAAATCGTTCTCCATTAAAGTAAAAATAAAACTAACAATATACTTTTATTTTTATTTTAAATACTTACCAAGAGGTCTCTCTGAGGTAAAGAAGTATTAACTAGGCACCGTGATTAATCCTAACTAATAACGACTCAGAAGATCTTCATAATGATCGTCAAATTTTGCACACTCATTGTCAAGCATACCGAAAATAACATAGAGTACCTTGTATCCCGAAAAAAACTTTTCGAGGGAACGATGGAAAAATAAAACCTAACGTAATCTACATTAGGCCATGGTAATTTGACACAACATCTTGTTGGCATTTTATTTTCATGACCTAGCAACCATGCAACCGATAATAACTTTTTGACATTTAACCTTTAATTCCAAGTTATTATACGCAAAATCAAGTTACAAAACTTTTTAGGGAGATAAGAAATGAATGCGTCCCAAGCCATGGGCAATATAGCGCTCAACTATAATTTCACCTGCGCATCAAGGTTAGAGTGGCTAAGCGGATAAGATTATCAAATGCCTATTTCCCTTTTTCTTTAAGATCGAATATAACATTAGAGCAAGAGTCATACGGCGGTACTAATTAAATTTTATTTATACACTCAATATTTAAAAATGTTTAATTCAGTTTAATCATCTCATAAAAGTACAACATCGATTTGATCCATTGGGTCTCATTATTTTCGTACAAAATATTTTCAAGTAGGTACCACTTTCTTAAATAACTCACATCAAGCTTTCATCAGATTGGATAATGAACACGCATGAAATAATATACCAATACCTTTCCCATTTTATAAGCCGCACCTTCCCCCCTCTGTGCAGCAAAAATACCGTAACACGAGTAACGTAATAATTTGTTAACCGTCGATGAATTTTCAATAAATGAATGCCGTTCATGACTTAATGAATGATGCGGGACTCGCATATTATGATGATAAATGCGTCGCGTGAAAATCCCAGCCTTAAATCAGCGACACCGATGATATCACTCTTAAAAGCGCCGTGCCCCTTCAAGATTAAACCAGCTACTTCTTTTTATTTTATTCAATGTTTATGCAAATTCAATAACAATTTCATAATGTTGAACATAGATTCTTTTACCAATACTGTTATTCGGGCTTTATCGATGTCGTCTACCTATAGACCGTTACTTCGTGAGACATCATGGAACTTTATCAGAATTTTAACTAGTTCTGTTAATTTCTGTACTCTAAACTGCAAGTTCTGTGCTCGTTTTATGTTCCTATGTATACTACAATAATTTACCAACACCGACTACGATATAATTTATATAAATCGAGCTAATGCACGTCGTAAAAACAGAAGCACTTACCGCATTCGATTAAACCTTCGCTATGTAATAGACGGTAAATGTTTATAAGACAAAGCTTTACCACGAGATATACATACCAAGAAAATAACTTAAAACGATACTTGTTCGAGTCGACTATTGGAAGTTTATATAAATCAAAAACTCACGCGAATACTCTATTATGACTTAATACTAACTTTTTTAGATAGCGATACATAATTTTGTTAGATAGCGCTATATTTAAAAAAAATGATCTTACATATAAAAGACGACGCAGAGCGAAACTGGGCAACAGCTAGTAATTATTATAACACATTTAATGATTATTTAATCGCTACTAAGGTGGTTCTTTACAAAGTTATAGATGGATTATTGGATAATACCTTGTTTCACACCAAGATGTGATTTTTGTAAACAAAGGCTTTTACGTTAAAATTCGTAAATTCTAAAATAGTTTCGAAAAGCAACTTTTTTTCATTTTACCTTATGACATTAGCTATCCATATTATACAATCACCTCACTTTATTAAACAATTTCCACAAAATTATAACATTTCCGTTGAAAGTGTAATGGCCGTCATGTATTGTTTGTTTGTTTCCTACAATCATATCTTAGAAGGTTCTATGTATACATACAAATCTAAATATACAGTAGACTATCAAGAACTGTTTACAGCTATGTTTTTTTTTTTAATCTGATAAAAAATTGGGTTAAACGATTTAATTTGCGAAACCTACCTCAAAAAAAGCCGTAAGGGTTTTATATTCATGAGAACTCGTACTGTATAACATTATTATTATCACCATGTGGTTGACGAAAGTTGATACTGTATTTTAGTTAATGAAGTCTTGCTCAATACAGGTTTCAAAAACTAGTTCTTATTTTTATAACAGTTAATTTTTTAAATATGTCAGTGTTTTTTGTTTTATATGTGAATTACAGTTTATTGTCATTCTAAATTTAAACATACACAATGTTAATACAGCAAAATAATTATATGCCGGTTTTTAAACACATATAGTTATACTTTTTTTTTTAATATCTCTACAAACTCTTACTGAACAAGTGCAATGTGGTTTCTATTGTTATTGTGGGAATCCGTACGTTGTTACGTAAGTTTTGACAATAATTAAAAAGATGCATCGTCTTTTTAAGATCACACTTGAAAGGAATTTTCAAGATAATTAGTTTAACAATTTAAAATTCATGACTCGAAAACGGTAAACCAAGGGCTGAAAGCGTTCCATTTATTGAAAATTATATTTTTTTGTTTTCCTTCCATAAATTTTACAAAGATAGCGTCATTATACTGTCATATAGAAATTATTCACAAATTAAAATATCACAGTGCCCTCCTTTGATACTGTCTCCGTTGATATTAAATTTTCGAAAATTAAACATTCAGTTGCGGCGGAATTTGTTTAAAGCTTCGTAGCTGGCAATTATTTTTATTAACGATGTAAGTATTAACAGAAATATAAAAACGCTTTAGTCCTGACTTTCTTCAAATAACCACGTGCAAAATATCTGAGAAAGGTATGTATATCTTTGACGTAGAAGGTACATATATTTCATTATGTACTTTAAATATATGTTGCGAAATGATAGCTCTAATATACAAAGAAGACAACCTCGAGCTCCTAAAATTAGATTTTGCAACAGAATCGATCATTCCATCTATATGGAAAATCTTAAAAGTATCATCTACTCATAACATCTAAATTAAATAAAAAATATTAATAACAAATACGCTTACGAACCAAGATCTATTATAGACAAGATGGATTTTGAGAAGAGGATTCTAGTGAACTACAATACAGTAAAGCCCATAAAAATGTAATATTTATTAAAAATCGACACGTACACCCCACGCCGTGGTTTAATAGATTATTACATAAATATTTTACTTGAAGCGCATCAGCCAGTATTCCGAGCCGATTCCCACTAAGCCACAATTCAATATTATAAAAAATGAAATTCATTTTCTGTATAGAAAACAGTGCAGTATTTCAATTGACACTACAATTGAATCCAAAATGATCTTGCGGGTATTCCTTTTACACATATCGATTGTCGGTGAACGGGAGCGTTCTATTTATATTTTTAAACAAGGCTGACTTCTTTTATTCCACTGACTTCATTTAATACAAAAAAGATAAAAGTAAAAGGCATTCCAGAACGAGACATGGTTCAGTTTATACAATATTAAAAAGCCAAAGCAATATAGACTAAAAATCATAAAGTCATAAGTAAATGAAGAGCTTTGACATAGAACCTTTTTGAATGTTTTTTTTTTGTTATAATTAAGGGTGGCGAAACGAGCAAGTGGTCCACTCAACGACAAGTTACCGCCACCCATTGCAACAACCTTATGAGTTGCAAATGCATTGCGAACCTTTAATGGACAGTGGAGAGGACAAACAGAAAAAAATATATTTCCTTTTGTTTTTTCCCTCCCCTGTCAAATCCTCCTCTCCCATCCTTTGCCAGAATTAGGGCTCCCTCAGACAAAAATGAGAATACTTCTACTTTACGTCTGTCTTATGTGATCGTGGTATTTCACCGGTCGGTCCGGCCCGTTCGTGCAACAGGTGTTGATGTTGCGGGCTTTCGCTGTCAAAATTATAATTTTTAATTACAATCCTGTGATTGTATACTAGTGTAATATTTTATACTTTTCTAGTAGTGTAGTAGTGTCTAGTGTGCTATTCGTCCATAGACGCTTACGCGCAAAGCCAGGGGGACTGGGGTCCATCATTAAGTCTGGTCTGATGGCACCGATATGAATCATGGTAATGGCAGATTATTTTAGAGACGTCGGCGAAACACCCGGGAAATACGCTCCCAACATCGATTATATAGAGCCCGCTGACGTAATTGCACCACTCATTGATACCTCACGAATTGTAATTATACTTTGTTCAAGCGCGCACCGCCTGGCTATTTTTCTATTGCGGCATTTTTATACGGTCAAGAGAAGGATGAGTCGGCTGTTACTCGCGGTACTCGTTGTGACTTTAATTCGTCTTGTCCCACTTTAAATAGAATTAAGCATTAATTTGTTCGTGTCATTTCTACTCGTATAATAATTGTGGTCAATGTAATACAGTTACCATAAATGAAAGTGTCAATATTTTTATCCGGACCTTAATTTACTTATAAAATAAAGATTTCTAAGAAATGACATCATCTCGATCTCAACTTTATCAAAAAACTACAATTTCACATTAAAAGTTCATCGCTCTTTTTAAAATGTGCAAATAGTTGGACTCGTCGAAGTGTCTCGAATTATATGGATGTTCGTAACTCATTCAAATTCACAACCTTCTACAACTTTTTCATCTGGTACAATCTATACATATAATAAAAATGGAACTGATCGCTGTCTGTACATGGAAGATATTTGAAAAAAACTATTATTGGGGGACTCCATAAACGCAATAAAACCCAAAACAATGATTATTAGAATTTTAGTATGTTTGTCTGTGCGTTTGTTACGGCTAATCTCAGAAATGGCTTAACTGATTTGGGTGTGGTTTTCACTAATGTATTGTGGTAAGCTTCACTTAACATTTATTATTTGTTTTATCTGAATCGGTTTATAAATAAAAAAGTTATATCAATATAAAGAACCACCACATTTGTTCGATAAAAAATGTTATAAAATAGAGTATTATATAAATTACTACCGTAGATACGTAATATAATTTCGTTTAAGTGCAACTTGCAGGGCTGGTAAAACCGCGGGGCACAGTTAGTAATTAAATAAAAGGCCGGGGTGTACCCAAAGTTGTGATCTGCGATGACGCGTACTACAGTATAGTTTTGTTATTGATATGTTATTGTTGACATACGTCGTCAGTCCAAAGAAACAAGTGGAACTCTCTAAGTATTAAAATTTTAAATTAAAGTAAATGAAAATATAAAGAATACCTATTAGTATGCCCAATTTTTATGCAATATCATAATATACTAAGTTTTTTATTCAGTGGCGAACGAAAAAAACAGCTGGTGTATTTCCCGTTTGTCCTAAACTGACCATTAAACACCGATCTTATAAAGTAAACATGAATTTAGGATCTTTGAGTACAAGAAATAAAAGAACATAAGCCTTTAGGGATGATTCTCATTAGACCGGGCCGAGCTCGGGGCGTGCCATGCACGTGGCTCGGATGGGGTACGGATTTGCGATTTTATATGAAGCCGTTCTAATGTAATCACAACGTGCACGTGCCGTGGACAGACAGTGCCCGCACGATGAAAATTTTATAGAACATGTACGAAAATAACCTGAGCTCTTTTATGACATGTCGCTTCCAAAATACACGGACACAAAGTTCAAAACTTCCTCATGAACTCTATAATTGATAATGGAATAAATAAAACCGGTGACTATTATTTTTATTTATTGCAGTTAAAGTTTTATTTTCCTTATGTTACATACATATGTGTATTAATTACAATACATAGAATATTAAATCCTCCATATTCTCGCGTTTTCCAAAGAGAGGGCACACAAGTCCATTTTCCTTTAACATGATTCCTAGTTCTTACTTCTGTTTCCTCTCCATCAATAACTATCGTAATTGTTGCCATCTCTAGTAAAGAAAAGTCCAGTATTAAAATACGATAATTGTGCACGATACACATCAATACGCAAAAAACAAAACGTCTACCGGGCCTTACGACCCGTTGAACATGCGGAGTAATATGAACACGCGGCACGGACGGGCTCGCCCCGGCCCGCGTACCGCGTGCACGGGGCCACGGCACGGTCTAATATAAATCAACCCTTATTACTGTTTTCAGTTACAAATAAGGAACGTTGAGTTATAAATTTGCATATCTGCATAGAATATAAAAAATCTACATGTTAAACCATAATTTTACAATTTATTTATTAGGCTAAATAAACGTATACGTTTTAAAGACAATTTTACAAAATCTATAACTATATGTGCCACCATACGGCAAGCCACGTCTCCCCTTGAGAAACAGGTTGTCTTTCGACAATGGCCTCCTGTAAAAGTTTCTACTCCTTTCTGTCTTGCGATGCGGATTCATTATAGACCCGCCACTTTTTTAAATCGTTCGTTTATTTTGTCATACTTTATTCTATCTCTGCTTCTTACTCCAACTTCTTACTCAGTCAATTTTGACAAACTATTAATTTATTTTGTAACTGGCCTCTTAGTAGCTATATATCATACCATACATATATCCATACATTTAATATTTTCCTTTTATCAGCAATGTGCAAATCTTTATATAAATATATAATATATAATCAATCATAATAATAAAATCTGTATTAAATTTTCAGTCTAGATCAGCTGACCCAAATGTATATATTCCTTAACGTTTTCTATTTCTTCATTATTTACTTTGATAATAAACTTATGCGAAGCTTTGCTCGTTTAGTTTCGAGACTAGTTTCGAGCCCATGGGGGGTCTTCCTCAGGGTGAGTGGGGCTGGCATAGGTTCGCGGTCGCGGCGCGCCTCGCACACTCAGGGCTCGAAACTAGTCGGTACATACACCGAACCACGCGTGAGTAAAGTCGTTTTAATTAGTGTGTTAAAATATGTCCCACGAAAGTTTAAATAATTTTATTGCTCGTAACGTTAGTTTTTGATGTGTTCATTGTGAGACCAACTTTTGCGCTTTCTTCTCATAGTTGCTGAAGCATTTTTTCTAAGGTCTATAGACATTCGGAAAACAAAATAAAGTACCCTACTTAATATGATTAATCATATAGATCTGAGGTTTTAGGGGATGAATTTAGAAAAATCCTTACTTAGTGCTCGCCGACGTATTCATATCAATCAGTCAGTTTATAAATATGCGTTCACGCCCTTAACCCAGAGGGGTAGGCAGAGATCACGGATTTCGGTTTGGGGGCGATCCTGGTACATCTCTCTCGCTTCTTCTACGCATGCATGCTTGTCGGTTATGGGTGCTCCTTATATCGCCCTTTTTAGTAAGTCACTAATCTGATCGATATAAGTTCTCCTAGGTTGTGGTGTGTTACCAACACTGCCACTCACTTTTGCAACATAATTATGTTTCGTTATTCTCTCTTTCATCCTTTCAACATGCCCGAACCACCGAAGCATACTTTTCACAATTCTAGTCATAACGTCCACTTTTAAGCCACACTTTTCCCTTATAACGCAATTTTGAACCCTAAATTGAATGATTCAGTCACGCCTAACATACTTTTAAGGATTACATCTTAAGGGCATTGTCTCTACTAGCATGCTTTTCCTGCCAAACCCAGCTCTCACCACCATACATTAAAGTGGGGACGAGTACAGCATTGTGTATCGCCAGATGAGCCCTCATAAGACACAATCTGACTCCTTACTACTGTACCCATAGTCCCATTCATTTTATTTCCTGCATTCACTTGTCGGTCAAAATCTTTATGCCTACCATCTCTATTAAACATACACCCCAAATCCACGAACTCTTCTACCTGTTCCACTTCTTTACCGTTTTGATATCTGCGACGGATTGATTTCTATTATAAACACACAAAAAAATGACTTTGAAATGCATAGCTTTCGAATCAGCTGTATACTAAATTACTGATAATTAACCTAATCCAAATAAATTTACGAAGAGTAATGTCGCTTGAAAATTTGTACATTAATGCAGAGTCGAACATTCATATAACTAAATCGGGGGAAAATAATTTATCAACTTTAATGTTCATTGCTTATCTAAATGTCGATTTATAAAAGCGAACAAGCAGTTATCAGAGAAAGTGTGTAAATAGATGGTTTCAAATAATAAATCGCGTAGACGTTTTCTGATAAATAGGGTGAAGATAGATCGCAATTGTTATACAACGCATAAATCTCACACACTTGTTTTCGTAAGCCTCCTATGATTCCCACCACTCATTTTCTCATCTCATCCATCCCCTCCTCTCCTCAACATTCAAAGGCTGGAAAACATCAGCAACTCTTATAGTTGTTGTGTATGTCTTAATAACACAAGTTAAGTATACCCATTATTCGCCTTTTGAATAATAGCCAAACAGCCTTATGCTAATGATAGTCGATGACCTTCGGAATCCCGAAATAATCTAGTAATTGATATTTCACGACTGCTATGTAAAGTTCAATTAGGAGATGCATTCCTTCCAATTAAACTTTACATTTCACGACTTCCGTCTCGGATCGCAGCATTACTTTCCATCGAGTGTTTGGTTGCACTGTTAATATATTATTTTACTAGCATTTCACCCCGGCTTCACACAGGTAGATAAAAACGGCGCACATAACTTTAGTTCAATATCTAATTCTAATTCTCGTAAATGATCACCGTTTTAATAGTGAAGTTAACAATGTCGTTATTTATTAACCTTATACATAATACTAGACTTTTCCATCAAATCACATGACAACCTGAAAATGCCATCCTCAGATCCGTTAAACAGAGGTTAAAATATGTACTTACTCCCATTTGTTAATTATACACATTCCTTATCGAAATTATATCCAGTCTTTAAACTCTTTAATGCTCACTAAATCACATTTCAACTATAGTATCGAGGGTAATAATCGAACAATACACCAACTCATGAATAAATTAGAAGTCCATTTCACAGGTATTTGTATATCTATTATGTTAGTACTGATTAAAACCAGCGGGCGTACCACCCACCTCTTGCCTTTCAATGCGCTAATGACTATTATGGTTGTTTCCCTAAATATTTTCACTCGTTAAATACGCCTACACTCTTAATTCCTTTTATGTTCTGTAGCACACTTAAACAAAATTAGTACTGTAATATAAAAAGTAAATCCTCACGACCTTATTGTCCTAATAGGTTGTTTGTGGTAGCTGTGTTTGTTAAAATGAACTCACTTTATGCTAGAACTTAAAAAAACTGGTCGAAGCCTCAACAAGTGGTGAGCTCGTCGCCGTCTTTTTAATGACTAAGAGCGAGCCAATCTTATGGGTCTTTAACAAAGGCTAGATCTTGCGTCTAAGTTACTGTATTTGACTAAAAATTCAATTACTAAATACCTGAAGACATATATTTTAAAAGATTTGATACAATGTTCCATTTTCTCTTTTCTTATTTGTCGTGATATTGCAATCTAGAAATAGACATATTATTTGCCAAACTAATCTCCTTAAGCATTAATTTTAGTAAGAGCGCTATCAAAGTGAAAGCAAATGCATATCAATATATATAAAATCTAAATGCCAATATTTATTAAACAAACCTCTCTAATACCATTTTATCCGCATTTTCGCTATCTAATAGGAACTTGCGTCTAATTTGATTACCGCCTATGAAGTCGACGCTTACAGATTATTCATTTATAGCTTAGAAACATCATTTGCAAAACGGCACGAGTCTGTTATCAGACGCATATACTATTATGTACCGGGAGACCTACAGACCACTTAGCTCTCTATACGGCCGCTTTATTGCCGTTGATATCGAGTGTGTTACTATAAATCGGATTGTCGTGCGCGGTTTCGTAAGATAGGTATCATTGAAAAATATGTGTCCGACCGTTACACGTCTAGAAATAATACGGTCGTGTGAATTGGCCGCTACGACGATTACCTATCGTTGGGGCTTTCGGCATTATCGTGCCTAATCAGGTTCGCACGAGGCTCGGTGGCTAAATCATTCGATTATTGATTTTCGATGTCGCGGTCGTGATCGGGCGCGGGTCTTCAACGTTCGGCATGACAGGCCCGGCTATTGTCGGCCAGCTCATCGCGACGCGCGCTGTTGCGTTTGATTAAACGCTTTTAATTCCAATAATATTATTTCGCTTGTCGAATTCAATCTTCTCTCAGTTGGCCTCCGGTCACGTGTCATACTCCCGATCGCTCTTCTGACAGATTCGCTTAACCTGACATTTTTTCTCTTCGAATTATTCGCGATTTGTTTTCGTATCGTTTTATTTGCAGAGTTCACAGGTATACATTCTTGTGTCGCGTGGTCTTAATTGGACATTCTGGCTTACAATACTTTAATTTCCTGGTCATCAATCATTCTCATAATTATTGGTGACAATTACTTGAATTAAATAATTTTTTTCCATCTGACCTTAATGAGGTGTTCGAAATTTTAAGTTGTCAGTCCAACTTTTCACATGAGTTCATTTATATTTACATTAACAAGTGTTGTACACATCTCTTCGTTGTGTTTGGATTAGCATATTTTATGTTAGTTATGTAGGAAATATATATTATAATATAAGATAACTCTAGAAACAACCAGTAGTGTACATCCCCAATTATAACGTTTCTTACAAAAAATAAGCATTTGTGCTGAGGATTGTAAATATTTTGTTTTATCATAGACCGTTACTTATGTGCTGTAGGTCTATAACTTAGAGACTACTATTGCTATATCCGTACGCAAACGATAGCAAACAATCTCTGCTTTGTCAATTTTAACAACCGGTATGCGTTATTTTCAATTACTCACACGTTAAGATTACTCGTGCAACTGGCTAAGGCGCTCTGTAATTATCTGTAATTGACATTGATGTATTTACAACATAAGCTTTCCAAAAGAGTTGTACAGAACATCAGGGAGTTGATTGGTATAAAAAAACTAATTTACATATTTCCGTTTTATTTTCGTGGATGGTAAGACATTAAACTAAAAGCTTAATATCGCGTTCCGATTAAAAAAAAGTTATATCTTGATGTCTTACAGTATCAGATAAGAAAAGTTTTAGATTTCAGTACATACGTCATTGTAAATAGATCGTAACTAACAGTTTTTAGATACTGCTGCTGTGACGTGAAGTAAAATTTTTGGTATCGTCTATTAAGTCCACTTGGTGGCCTATTATTTATGTTTAAACCCGCGTGTTTGGTTAAATATGAACTCTATTGGTGTTGTTAATAGAGGTGAATTGTATATCAGTCGGAAGCAGTTAGTATTTAGATAGTAGGAGATTCTCTAGCGCATTTGCATCAAAAATTGGGTATGCACGCTTCGGCATAGTCTTGAGGCGTATCTCTCACGCCGCCCGCGGCCGCGGCAGCTTCCACCCGCTTCCGCCGCTATAACACCAGGTCCATAGCACGTCTCTGCTCAATGATCTTTTTATTGATCTCATATCGTATGTCCTTAATGAGATTACCTCATCACGACTTGACTTTTAATCGGTAAGTTTAATATTTACTGATATTTCCCTCTATTCGCATACAACAATTACCATTCAGTAAATAAGTTGTACTGAGTTGAGTAAGAGTTCTTTTAAACGGTTTTTCTTTCCTAAGTCTTCCTTGATTCGATTCGATTTATATAGACCCACGCCTTATATAGATTTTGCGGTACTACGCTTGCATTATAAAAAAAATTGCCTCAAAATATGCGCTCACGCTGGTAACCCAGAGGGGTAGGCAGAGATTATGGATTTCCATTTGGCACGATCCTGGCACACCTCTCTCGCTTCTTCTACATCCATACATCTATTACTACGCATACATGCTCGTCGGTTACGGGTACTCCTTATATCGCCATTCTTTAGTATGTCATTAATCAGATGTATATAAGTTCTCTTTGGACCTCCCCTGCCAACGCCGCCACTCATTATTAATGCAACATAAATTTGTTTCGTTCCTGTCTCGTCATTTAACGTTTCAACATGCCTGAAGCACTGGCAGTGACATCCACTTTTCCCTTTTAACGCTACTATTAATCCTATTGTTCAACGTCACGCCTTACATACTTCTTAAGGATCGCATCTCATCATTAGTAAACTAAAGGTTTCATTCAATAAAACCACTGGAAACTTTAACTTAAACTAAAAAACATGAACACTGCGCACTCTAAACAGTATTATATCGTATCATTGCCTCACATTGAATAATTAACACGTTTCCTATAATCGTTTCGTAATGCGCTATAAATCTACGTATGTTGGCATTTCGTAATAACATACATCGATATAAACAAGCGATTTAACTTCATAATTATATACAAATCGGAATCTCGAGATCATAAACGGGCCCGTGGTCGGTGATCATTTTTCACTATTAAAAAATACGTCCAGCCGTCCGTCCGGAGGCTAGGTATTAATTTTACTTCGGTAACGGGAGATTTGATATGTTGATGTACGTATGAAATATGCAGATCTACGTTATATTCTTTCAATATTTCATAACATGCTTATATTAGTAAACAACGTATAATTACAAGAACCTTATTAAAAGGCAAGAATTTAATTTTGTTGATCTGTGTTGATCGGGTTTTTAGTGAAATTAGAAATTCATTCGACATTTTTGATAAAGTTGATGATCTCCAAATAAAACCTACTTTCTGATATCTTTATAAGAGCTTGCTTTCATCTCGTGCTATCCTTATAGTAAGTAGTTGTGTCGAGGAAATTTAAATAACTAATATGCTCTTGCGGACTCGCAAAACTATAAAAGTTAAATTAAACAAGAAACAAAAACACATGCGAGTCTTTCATTTTTTCCTGTGTGAATGAAATGTGAATCTTATCTATCTTCACTTTGAGTGACTTACGTTTTTTTTTTTTAATCTAAGATAGTATTCACGACTTGATACGCAGGTGTCGTGATGAAGAGACTCACTACAACGTAAACATATGTGGTCCAGTCCCATGCACCGCTAACTTATTTAATAATAAATAAGAATAAACATTGATGAACGTCGTTACTTAACTTTCAATTACAATCTTATAATTAGTTGCGCGTTTCTTAGGTTACGTATTTTTCTTTTAGTTAACCAATCACGACTTTGAGATTTGGGTTTGACAAGAATTAATAAATGCAAGTGGAAAGTCTAAGATCTGTCACTTTTAAAATTTAAGCTAAATAAATCAATTTAATTTTAGTACGCGGTGTAGCTAGTTGGTATGTGACTGGGTCGGACCGAAGTCGGGGGAAGAACAACAAACGCATGGAATACCGGTGTAAAGGTTTATTTCTGAGTTCCGCTGGGTAAATGCGGTAACCAAAAACCCATTTAGAAAAGTAAAATTATTCTTTTTAAGAACAATTGAGAACATCCGATATTTGTTTAATGTAAACTTTGTACATTTTGGTTAACTACGAAATCTCTCGCTGAATTCTAATGACAGTTTTTTCCTCATTTTTTTTTTATAAGAGTAGGGGGCAAACGAGCGGCGAGAACACTGAGGTGATCAACGTCACCCATGGACACCTGCAACACGTTGCAAATGCGTTGCCGGCCTTTAAGATAAAAATAAGCTCGCTTCTTGAAGGACCCTAAGTCGTACTGGTTTGGAAATACCGCTGAGGACAGACCGTTCCACAGTGCGGCTGTGCGTGGCAGAAAATTTCGAAAATTACTTCTTAAATATAACTGTTTAAGTATCAACCGTTCCGTTAGTACTTTAATTGGGTAATATCGATTGAATTCATGGGAATGCACGGAAGATTACGCAAAGAACTTATGCGCGCATTAGCTTTTTGCGTGGATCTTTGTGCGTGCCTGTCTGTCCCACGACCTTTAAACGGCTAGAAGTGGATTCTCTCTAAAGAGTTTTTGTTACCATTGTCTATCAAGACATAATGCAACCTACTTATTTGATAAAGTACTAATGCAGAAAACTAAGTGTAATGACTTCCAGCCAGATATGTTCCTACATTTGAATCGATTCTATTAATGAAGATAAATAAAATAAACCCTCAGACGAACTATATGTTTTATAGTCCGTCTTGAAACACTGGTTCGAATTCCAGACTACGCGCGTAATTATTAGTTTTCAAAGTGTATTACCATTAAAAGCTATTAAGATTTTTTTATTGAACAAGTTGGCAAAAGAGCAAGCGGGTCCCCTGATGTTACTGCTACTCATACTGCTACTCATAAGCATCCGCAACAAGCAAATGAGTCGCAGATGCGTTGCCTACCTTTAATAGGCAGAGGAAAAGGGATATTTTCTTTTCCCCATACATCCCCTTTCCGTTCAATCCTATTTCCCTCCCATCATATTCTTATTTGGGAGAGGAGAGAAACTGGGCATCCGGCACCTCACTCATCAGGCCAAACGCAGAATCATACATCTACTTCACAACTGTCTGCTGTGAGGTAGAGGTATTTCACCGGTAAAGCCGGCCCAATCGTGCAACAGCTGTTGTTGGTGCGGGCTCTACCACTGTTAAAATCACAAAAAGCTTAGCGCCTATTACGATGTTCAGAATTATAAGATGCATCATATGTACCTTATAAATTTCTTCTTGGAAGCTTATTTTTATATAAAATAGGAGCTGGATAAACTTCACATGTTACATTTTATCGCAAATAAACAGATTTCCGCTCAACCACCAACCTCGTGGTAAATCAGCGCTTAAAATCGCAATTAGCAATTTAATTGGCGCCGGCAACGGAACTCGAGTTGCTCATGTCGTTCAAACATACGCGAGCGCCAGGACATTGACCACTACATAAATGATGCTTCCTTTAATATATACCAGTGCTATTAAAACATGGTACAGACCACAATTTAGCAGTTACGGTTATTTTACTTGAAAATACGAAATACTATGTAAATGTATCATGGATACGACTGAGTGATGAGCATTACGTAAATAACATAACTAAACAACGATATACTTATGTTCAGATCTTTATAAAACAACGAGAGAAACGTCCTTAGTCCTACTCTCACTGCTTTCTGTTTTATCTTATATCTAACTCCCCTTATTATAATTATCTCTCATTTTTTTTTAGCATGGAACACCTTAGCCATGACATTACAAAATATATCTTACATGAATCCATCTATAATATACTTACTCTTCACTTAAGATAAAGCGGAGTTATTTACATACATAATATAGGAATCCATTAAAGTTGATGTACGAGTTATTTTAAAGAAAATTACAATATATCAGTCTTACTAGAACACTCTCTCTTCCATTTCTAAGTAACTGATAATAAATGAAGAGAACCAACTAGCTGCAAAATTATTATTCTACGTTTCGCTTCATTTCAACCTAAAAATAGCATCAAAGAATAAAAATAGCCAGATATGTATATTCATTTAACGGGCATGTTACTATGACTGTTCGTTCTTTTATTATTTTAGTCATATTAACTTTTTCAATGAATAATTCATATGCAATGGGCACGTTTGACAACAGATCATTTCTTCATTTTATTTGAAATGACTTTTGATGTCAACGATACTTTTTATTACAATAATTGTATAATTACAAACTTGTATAATTAAGCATTTATTATTTAGACCAGTTTTGTCGAAAGCCCATTTCAAGGTTGTGATACAGATTTCCAAGACAATCAATACTAATAGATAGTCAGGCATTCCTAATCTCTAAAAGCTGAAAGATAGAGATGTCATGTTCCAGATTTTAGAACTCCACTGCCGCATAAGTATATTACATTTTTTTTTCAAATAAAATAGGTCTGTTGCCGTCCAATTTCAATTTTTTTGTTATTATCACATTATTTACAAAAACGATAATACCTAAAAACAAAAAAAGAATATATGACCTTCCATCTCAATGTAAAGACACTATAATTTTGTAACAGTAGCGGCAAGCAGCCCTGTATTAACACTTCTCCTTGTTATTACTGGCCGCTAAAACTCTGTAGTGAATAATTTACATCCTTATTGATTTTGCACTTTGAAATGTGTGCGAACGATAATATCAATATGTAGGCAATAAAATTACATTCGATTATGTGTATTTTAGCTTAGTCATACGCTATAATTTAGACTCATTACGAGGAGCATTCTTGACATAGGTAATGGACTTCGTCTGGGCGTTCATTATACTTTTATAAAATCAAATGTATGAAAAAAAATCATATCTTTAATTATACAGTGATTAATAAATAACGAATAGTTTAACGTCGATTTTGCTCATCGTCAAAATATGGTCAATTCCAAAAGACATTTTATTTAGCAAAGTTCAATTAAATTGTTTATAATGTACATTAATAAAACTTTTTAATTTATTAAGCGTCATTAGAGTACAGATATCGATCGCGAGTTAACCGATGCCTGCAATATGGTTCTATTGTTTTATAATCGTCGCGCGATCTAGGCGTACCAACGTAACTCGCACGCGACGCTTCTAGCGACGGTATCTTTGTACTGGGCACGCGAAACGCTCCCAACTGCCCTGTTATTCCATGAAGTCGTACAAATCCGTTTGACCGTGCCGGTTGGCATTGAACCCGCGTTAGCCGCGCGCCAGCCCCCGCTAATGCCACCTAACCGTAACCATACATTGTGGACCACTTCGGTTATTCTCGTTCTGTTAGCTGACAGCTGCGCTCGCATGTAAGTCACGGTCAACGTAATAAGCGTTTTTAATTTACATACTGCTAGTGTAAATATTGCAATTTCAGCGTTTAAATGTCTTACGTTTTTAGTAGGGTAGTAAGTAAGGTAGTAAAAGTTGCACAATTTGTAACTATCGAATGTGTTTTATCTCTATATATGTGTCCGAATATACCATCATATCAGCTTTGAGAAACATTAATTTCTTGATATTAATTTTTTCCATTCAGAAATCATCCCAGCCTTCCTCACTTTTACAATGTAAATTTAAATACTCATTGCACTCATTGTTGGGACATTTGGTTTAAAGCAAAGTTTGGTTTCTATGTAATACTATTTAGCTACATTTTCATTAACATACACACATGCTAGTCATCTAGTTGATAAATGTTTTTGAACTTAGCAAAACTCAAATTCAACAACCATATACTAATTCTGTTCTGGCAACGATGGTATCGATGTCGATTTGTATACCAAATCAATAAATACTCGTCGAAAGCCAGGTCCCTCAGGACGGCCGGTCCCTCGATGCGGCGACAGCAAATCATCTCGACGAACTGTCCAAGAACGTCACGTTTTACTGCTACGACTGCATTAAATATCAATACTCTGCAGCGCTCTGAAGGGTCATGCTAACTTAGTCACAGCAATAAATGTCCTATAACTGTTTTCGTAATCGTATTGTTGTTGCCATACGTCAAGTTTCTGTTACATTATCTCCGACTACAGTTACTTATTCAGGTTTATTGGGGCGCTGGACGCAATTTGGTCGGAGCGCCGAACAGATTGAACTTTATTCACAAGTGTAGATTACCATTAATGTCATAATGATAACATTCTATTGATACATTAAGCGTCATTAACTTTTTAGTAGCAATAAAAACAATCCCCCATTTAAATTATACTTAAATCACGTGCGAAGAGAGAGTCCTAGCTATTTTGGTCTCAATTTAGTGAGAGAATTAGTTACATAAGTGGCCAGATCATTTTCTGGCCACTTACCAAATTACATCAAGTTCATTGCACTGCAAGTTTTGTTTCAAATTATGGGTTCACACGTCTAATGTTATCACTTCGCCTGTAATCGTGACCGCAGCACCTAATTACCTTCTAGATGGATGCATGTAGGAATTTGTTATATTTGTACCGTTACGCTCCGTCTTAACTTCCGTGTGCCAAATGTGACTGGGCAGTACTAGGTTTTTTTTTTTAATTTAAAACTTAGCTTTTTTTGTAGTCTTTAGTATTATTAACTAAAGTAAATTAGTTTTCTGGAGAGACCACAATTTGAATAAATTCAACGACTGTTAACCAGAAATTAACTTTTTTTTTCTTATAATAAATCGAATAATTTGTCTAGAGCTGCAGCAAACTTACTATCAATTGAACCCTTGTTCAGATGTTAATAATGTAAAAATTATACCTTTTAATGGTCATTCATTTTTAACTTGCCTTAAGGCGCACACAACGAACTATCATTCTTCTTATCGATTAATTTTAATCTTAAAAGATGTGTATTATTATTTTATTTCATTTGTTGTTATACAGGAGTATGCGTACACGTATTTCATGTCTGTACAAAACTCAGTTGAGACATGAAGCATACACAAACATGTGTACATGTTCTCGACTCGCGTATTTACATAAACCACACTACTTTGTCTTTTTGATGCGCGACGCAACGCAAAGCCGGAGGCTTTCCATCCATCGCTACATTCATTGTGCTGCCCTTTATTATAACTGGCAGGTCAGAGAGACGAAGGTTATATATTAGGTTATATATTATATAATTTAAATTCAACAAATGTAATATTGTTTAGATAAACATGTTACGATTGGCGACGGATAATAAAGGGTTAATGAAGATATTATTTATAATTTTAATAAGTTAATTTTTAACACATAAAAAATTTCGTCAACTCTAACTTCTCTGAACACCGCCAATTTTCGATCGTTTGACATACTTTTAACATGCCCAAAATAAACTTTTGTTAATCATAGTCATATCAGTCAGTTTCCACATG
>JWHW01037121.1:56091-109487 GCA_000931545.1 Papilio glaucus | reverse complement strand
GAAAAGATAAGTTTGAACTGACAATCAATATATCGTAAATATTTCACATGACAATGATTAATTAGGTAATTACAAAGAGCTGGTCAATTATGTACCGATGATAAAGCGCTTCTCTCCGACATGAGAATAATCTCATCATATACAGTTAGAGCTAAAGAGCCGGGCGTGGTCCGCGACAAAAACTATGATGAATTATTGACAAGATGCAGAGATTTTATTGTTCGTCCGTCGCCTCTATGGTTATTGTCCTGTACTGCTACCTCCATGTTGTCGAACTCCCTTATCGGTCAATGATCGTCTCATTAATTATCCTTATGCAACGTTTGGTTTCTTTATTTATTGTATCTCAGTTCTAAATTTGATGTCAGATAAAAGGTATATTTTTGAACAATCTATTAAGTCATTCGTTTCGACGGTGGATTATTTCAAATTAATTGGTAACGTTATAATTTCCCATGCATATGTCTAATCTGCCTTTCCTATGTAGAATATGCATTCCAAATATTCAATCGGTTCCATCTGTTTCACTTTTGTACCATTTATGTTTATGTGAATCACTGCCTCGCTTTTTTATCTCTCCAATACCATTATTTCTGGCTGCATTTATCCTCCTACCTTTTCTGTCCATTCATTCATTATTTACATTTCCCATAATTTGTAAGTCTTGTCATATTTTTTTTATTTTAGGGTACTATTTATTGTATTTTCGTAACATAGTTGCTGAATGCCTAATAATTATTAATCTTAAAAATATTGTTTTTCCTCGATTAAAAAACTGTTACAATATCTTAGCTCGTATTCACTCGAATATAGCTTTATTACACTATTTATATTATCGTTAACGAAATAGTTGATATGAGTATAATACTAAGATCATAGTATATAAGTAAAAGGCAAGCAAGGCTCGGTGCAGAAACAACAAATCAATGCTTTTTACTATGCTTGATATTTTTTATCCTTTGTCAACCCGCGGTTAAGTGTCTTAGATTTATCTTCTTTATCTCAAAGAGTCTCAATCAGAGGATTAGAAGTACTTGACATCATCCCATTTATCAAGTTAATTGATTAAGTTAAATAGTTAGTTAATTAGTTGATATATTCAAGTGCCGCAGAAGATTTAAACGGTATAGTATCACAATAATAGTTCTAGTTATTCATGAAATAATTTCTAAGAATCCTTTCCATTGATTCATAAGATACGAAAGGCCGTCGCCGTGCATAACCTGATAAAGATATTGCCGTATAATCTAAAATTCCCGAAGGGCTGCTGGCTATCGTTTTGTAGAAGAATGCTCCTTCCTTTTATTTTAGCATGCGTGTACTTTGTGCGAGGCAGCCTACACAATAAAACAGTCGTGACACCAACTTGCCAGACTAGATAAACATAAATCTGTGCAAACTCTGTTAACTTTGACGATACAATCGTGGGAAGAGAGACGTTAAACTGCCACATAATTGTTTGAGGTTGTGAATGGTAAGGGAATGCGCGACGTCAACTCGCCAAGTACTTACTAAGAAATAGTTTTCTTTGACCAGGCGCGTGTTATATATTTATGTTAATGTCTCCTTCGTGGATAGCGTAACAAGGCTAAAGGGTTTTTTGCTTAGAAAATATTGTCTTTATTGGGTTCTAACATTTCTAGTGCAGCTACGCTTTCTTTGTCAAGTTCATAACTATCACAACGAATTTATACTTTCAAATATTGTAATCAAATCCGTGACTGAAGGAAATCTTTAGCACCGTCCTTGGATTTTAAATTTAGACGCTGAATTATTAATGCAATCAATTTTCCTTTTTATTAAATCGCTATGGGAAAAAATAAAAGTGGGATAGAAATTCTACATGAAAGTTTATTCATATCAAAATAAATCATAATAGGTCAATTCAGTGCAAGACGCAAAGTATTTATTATAACCATACAGGAAGAAAATGTCATCCGAACAACAACAGTTTTACTGTAAAAAATCGAGCCAATTCCACGTTCACAAGCCTATTAAAAAAAAGAAAAAAATTGAACTTTAGAAAAAGATTTGAAATAAGAAAGTAGTAATCGTTATGATTTTTCAATAATCGAAAAAAAAAATTGTTGCCAAATTAACATTTAGGAAAAAAAATTGAACATACCTGGCGTGCGTCATTGTGTGCGAAAAGTAGTAATAATTTTACCTATTTAACCATTATTTTAACTATTTTGTTGTAGGTTGTTGGATACAAAACGAATATACGAGTAGGCAGAGTCCAAGAATTACATAAAAATAATAAAAAGTTTGATCAATTAAATAAATCACAAATTAAGTATACCGAATAAAAACAAATGCTAAGATCTTCTAACTCTTTTACGGATACCTTTACTTTTTTTAAGCTGTACAAAAGACATATTGCTCTAATTGACAGTCGAATTGAATTAGTTATCTATGTTTATGGTATTGAGACGTTATTTGCAATTAAAAAAACATATACATTTAAAAAAATTGTGGTACACAATGACGCACGTCAAGTACGTTCAAAATTGTATTCTTAAAAATTAAATTTGCAATAATTTTTTATTCGATTATTGAAAAGTCATAACGATTACTTGTTTTTAATTTCAAATCTTTTTGTAAAATGCTAATTTTTACTTTTTTTTTCAATAGTTGATTGTTGTTTTTACTTTTTTTTTCAAATGTTAAGAACAAAAGAAAATTAAGAATTATCCCAAAGAAAAACTATAATTTTCGCTTCGTAAACTGTCAATAGGGGGCGATTGTGGCCAAACTTTTAATTGACAGCTACGCACGCATGCACAATTATTGATTTAACACAGTTTGAAAGTGCAAATCTTTGTGTTGCGGTTATTGTCGACAGCGATGGAAACAACGTGGAAGATTGACAACTTTAGCCATAGCTTTACATGAGAAGCCCGCTCCGTATGCCCGAGTTCGCGTAAAATGCGATGTCGTATGTTAGACAATATAGTCGCCGAGACTTATTCTTATTTGTAACCCTCAGTGGCTCGAAATCACTCCAATTGATAGACATGAATTCACTGCCAGAATTGTTAAAGAAATCTCTTACGGATTTTTTCACGTGAGTGGACAAGTGCGTTGATTGGTGTATTCTGTTAAATAGCAGAAATAGGGTCCGCCTTACGCACGTATTTTGGTTTAGTTACTTGTAACATCAATCAACGTGGACTATATTGTGAAAGGAGACTGATTAAGAATCAACTTATGGTCTACCTTAAAGAGACAACGATTATCGAGAGAGAAAAAAGAATGAATGAATCGTATGTTCACGTCTATAATATTTGTTTATTTACCCGCCGAAAAGAAATGTAAAACTGAGTTAGCGAGAAAGCTTTGCATTGAATGTGAACTACATTTATGTTTCAAATACAAAATTATACAATTCATTTAAATAATTGGTTCCCAAATGAAGCTTAAGCCGGATACGATGCAGCCAATATTATCGATGGCAATTAATAATAGTTGGAAGGATGAATAGGATTGATTATCTGATTTATAAATTACGGGAAGATTTGTCATCAAATCGATATATTAAAGTGGTACGAAGTTCGCCTGGTCACCTAGTATTAAAAAGATAAATAACCAAAATAATTACTCCAACACTGTTATATGCGTTATGAAGGTTAAGCTGTGAATGGTCTATTCGGGACTTGACAAAGCCTGTCTATCTGTCAGGTTGGTTTGTTTTATAACTGTGAAGTCTATGTATGAGCAAGAAAACTTTAAAGAAAAAGAAAATCTTACGCCGTATTTATACTCCGACAACATAGTGCATTACCTTGGTTTGAACCAGCCGCATCGGACGGGTGAACGATCGCGTGTCAACATCCGCAAGTGGATCGAGCATAAAACACATAGCTGGATAGGTGCGAAATTTGGCGTGTAGACGCCTGAGGGCCCAGTTTCTCGTCGTTAATATGATGTGCGGAGGCAAACGCCGACAGCTATTCGGAGAAGCGCATGCAACTCATCAAAAATCTATTAACATGTAAACGCCGGGGACCTATATTTGTGGCGATCATTGGCCAAGCCCTACGTTCACCTGTGGACGATCGTTGATTGAAATTAAAGAATACGAAAAACGTGTATTAGTTGGAGCCTAAATATTTTTTTTTAATATTTTCATTTACATGGATATGCAAATGCGCGGACACGCGGCATCCCCAAATCCCGCTGGTACATGATTGGAGCAAGTTATCGGCGTCAGTGTAAGCGTCTATGACTATACGACGAAGAGAAGAGTGAAAAGACTAACGCTAAACTGGTGCATTCCATCTTTCGACCACATCGCCACTGGGATAGTGGTGCATGTTGAGGGACACCCTATTGCCTAACCTCTAAAACCTCGCCTTTATTGTTGGGCAGCTTTAAAGAGTAAGAACGTGGCAATGATAAAATGTTCTACACAGATGAATCCAAACACAAAGTGAGCTTAAGTGTATTTATTTATTTACCAGATCAGGGTTTTTTAATACTTATGTTATTAGTATCGATTGATAATGTTGCTAGCACATATCATGGAATTCAAATATTGTAATTATATAATATAAATATATTTATTATTTACATTATTATATTATAAGTGGAAATATAACTTTGTATTTATATCGATTTAGTAAAATTCACAATTGCTGTATTTTTTTATGCAATAGTATAATGTACTCTGACATAAAAAAATTACAGCACGAGTAACCATGCGCTTCGATGAACGTTCGTTTTCAACGGAAATTAGCTTTTAACGGACTGTCGCAATGATAAAGATAAAATACGTTAGAAAAAATATTTTGTCCAATAGATAAGCAAATGCTACAATTCCTCAATAAGTTTAGACAGGTTTAGATAAGATTTAGTTTTCGATTCGTTATAAACTATTCTACCTGAATTCTTAACATAAAGTTTAAGTAATAGAAAATATTTAGTAATCAAACAATAGCTTTAAGTATAAAGTACATGACTTGAAGAGAGTTTCTAACATAGGATAATTTTACAGTGGTGAGCCCACAACAACGACATCAGTTGCACGAATAGGCTCAACCGGTGAACAACCTCCTCCCCGCTGAAGACAGGCGTGATGTAGAAGTATGCTTCTGCGATTTGTCAGATGAGTTAGATGCAGCAGGCCTAACACTAGTCCTCTCGTCACGTTCCTATGCTTTCCTAATAAAAACGTATAAAAAGCCAATGCTGCTTTGACGGGAGAGGAGACGAATAGTGATAGTAATAAAAAACGTTACAATTTATGCAAGAAGCACTCATTGTCTATTTTAAAGTAACTTAAATCTCATGTTCTCTATAAAATTAAGATTTACTTACTTAAATGTTTTATTTGTTTATATTTAATTCAACATGTTGCTAAACGATTTAACGTTTAGATAAAATCTTTTAGCGCTTACGAAAAAGAAAGTGTGAGATCCATGATAATTTACATTTGGTTACAGTAACAATTTGCGAGATAACATTTATGGCCTTACATTTTCGACGGATCAAGAGTACCAAATGCCGCTTATCAGTGCATTCATTGGACCTCGTTTACCTAAAATGTCTTCAAAATGTATACCGTGGAAGCTGTCACATTATTAAAACAAATGAATGAAATTATAGATAGCTATCTCATTAAAAATGTTATTTACAAAACTGAGTAGATATTAAGTTGGAAGAATAAAACGACAGACGCCTCATTTATGTACGTTTATTGCAAATAATTGATGTAATCTCCGCAAACGTAGACTACTCTGCCACAACTACAAGTGGAGTGATTATGTATTTATTAATAAATCGACATTACCGCTAACCAAGCAGTATACCTACTTATTGGATAAGTTTTCACGATGCATAGTCGTGCTATACTTTTTTTTACATACTCGCGCGTATATAGTCTAAGTATTTAAATTAGCTTATATTAGACATACTATAAGTGATTGTTAAAGTTATTATCGGCTCACCTTCTATTTGGGATGTAATAATATTGTTTGGACGGGGGATAGCGATTGCTATGTCTGCCACCGGTGGGTATTAAACGTGAGAGCTTAGCTATAAAGTAGCAATCATTATCTAATTAAAATAACAAAGCAACTAAAAACAACTCTTAACATTCCTCAAAGCAACTTGAGACGTTACGGCGGTTACAGCTTGAACTGATTCCGAATTCATTCACCCCGCGTTACGCTCGCCGACGCGCGGACTGCGCATTGTCTCACACTCCACGCAAAATTACAACGATTCTTTGTTAGTTGCACTGTGCCTACACTGTAACAACAAATCGCTGGAATGCTTCACCTACACTTAACATTTATTCAAACTATTGACGTCCACCATAAACCAGTACTTACTTAATAATATTTATTCTAATATAACAGGAAAATCACTTGTTCGTGCAAAGCGAGAAATTTATTCGAAATTTCACACTCAACTAAATCCAAGTCAACCGACACGTATTTAAACTTAATAAAGCTTTCGGAACGCTTTTCAAGAAAAATAAGAATAACGCACTTCCTGTTTCTTGGGCACGAGAAAGAATTTCTACTTTCACCCGCCGAGGAGACAGCTTACAGCACGGATTTGAATCCCAATCGCAACTTTCACCCGATGAAACGTATAATTTAGAGAATGGCCCATTAAAAATAGTTACGTACAAACTTTAAGCAAACAATCGGAGCTTATCGTTCTATAGGTCTCCCCATTGATATTCGCCGACTATTGAGGTAGTTACAGTAATGATAATGCATAAAAATTCACTTTTGCCTGTACCTCGTTTGAGAAAGAAAGGTTGTTTCATTTATTCCAATTTCCACTTTTGTTTTTGACAAACATTTAATATTACTCTCTGCATTTATAGATCGTGATAACAAGTCAACATCCAATGTCAAATTGTTATATAAATATATATAATCAGGGGACAAACGAGCAGCGGGTCGCCTTATATAAAAGTGATCACCGATATTTAAAATATGTTCCTATTCGAAATGTTTTAGTACGGTATAGAAACACTGAAGAATTGTATTTAAACAAACAATTGGAAACATAGCAAAATACGCTATTGGTTAATTTGGCTTTCCCGTTTCTTTCGTAGTTTTGTTTAGTGACATATGTATCATCATCAATCAAAGGGTGGTCGTGACATTGTTTGTTTTTAACATTTACGTTTTTAAAATTATCGAAACTTTCGTGAGACATTATTAATTAACTTATTATAAAAACTCGCCTGAGTGCGAGGCGGGCCGATTGATCCCACTCACCCTGAAGAAGGACCTTCGACAGGTCCGAAACTTGGCGGTACAAAATACCGAGGAAAAACGCGAACGCGAGTAAAGCCGTTTTTATAATAAGTTAATTTACGTTTTTTAGTAAACGACAAATTCTATGCTTACTCTGTGAATTGCTCACAGGAATTGCTAATGCCTGGATTAAATATCTTAATATAACAGTAGGCTGGTTAAATTGTATTGTAAAGGACTTAAAATATTTACTACATTATTCATCACTCATATATACGTAACTAAAAAGATTGATTGTGAAAATAGTAGTAAAAATAGAATCTTATTGAAGAGTGAAAGAATACGATAAAAAGAAAACCGCTTGAATATTTTTTTTATCTTCAGAATTATGTCTTGTGTTGCACCTTGATATCTTCAGCTTTTACAAATTTCTTATCACTTTTTAATATCTTAATAATTCTCGCTTATTCGATAATAAGATATCACATATTAATTTAGTCAATGGGGATTATATTATTTTTAAACACTGGGCTCCATCTCTTCGATTTATTACCTTAATGTTTATTAACTTACCTGCCGTTATAAATAAAGCTCGTAAGTGGAGTTATGAAATGGTCAATTTATACGAACTGTAACGTTCACCCGGTTATAACATTATTACGGCGATCATTAGCTACGCGAACATTTGACGTCGTCCGTTCGAGATGGCGCGTTAGCAGTTAATAATTTCGTGACAAATGAAGTCATTATTCATTAAAGTAATCCAGTATATTAGCGCGCTAATAGTGCGGGCTTCGGCATGCTGGCCCTATCAATTACTTAACACCTAACATGTTGCCCGATATCGTCATTATAAACGCATTAAAGATTGTGTTGGCACGCAATAAAGGCATTACTACAATCTTTAACACGGTCACAACGTTTTTCGAACGCCCAATTTTTTACCGCACACTCTTATTCTTGCCCGGTGAATTTCGAGCGTGCGAAAATTGTTTCTAAACGATGCGATCGGACACTCGCGCCGTGGTTTCGTTGCGTATTCGATAATTGAATATACAGTTTTCAATTTAAGCACCCGTAATCGATATACGGCTTGACGGAAATGACTTGACGTTTACTCGGTTGTCGCGTGCGCTCGGAATTCTCTCAATCATTTCGATAAATTATTTTACACATTACAATGCCTCACTTTAAAAATCATCAAGTAATTATTTAAAAGTATTTTTGAGTGGAAATTCGTCGTCAACTTTAAGGATTCAAACATTATTTTGAAAAGTATACGTTCATTATATTTGTAACTATAAAAATAATAAAAGATTACTTTTAACATTTAACATAAGCCTGCTAATCTGTATACTTCTACTATACTACTTGTTGCCAATTTTACCATCGTCAATTACTTATTAGTGTGATTAATTAAACAAAGCTAATAAGTCTCAGAAGGTTCCGGATACGTACTTCAACAACGCTTCTGAATATTGCGATAGCACCTACAACGTTCCGCACGCACGCACCTAGATAGTCTAGCTTATAGTTTTTTCATGGCATTTTTGTAGTAAAAAGAAACAATTTGATAGAAACATTTTATTTTAAATAGGCTCTATAAACTTGTCACGCGTAAGACGTGCCCTTCTTATGGTAGAATTAAGTGGAATTTCTATTTTAGATTATAATTCAGTTTTGTTTGCAAGACCAAACAAATATACGGCTTACTTGATAGCGTACTATCGCCGTTGCATTAAAAAATGTTCAGTAAGTTAACAACCTTATGTTTGAGCGATTTCTTTCAGATTTTATTTAGGTGAAATGTTTTTTTCTTCAGTTACTTCTATCGTCGTGGGCTGCATCTTAATATAACATCAGAATATAAAAATAAGACCAATAAACGCCAAATTAAAGTTGAGAATATTTACAATTTAATTAATCAATTAATCGCTTTCTCTGTAATAATTTCTTCCAAAACATTTATCTGCTTAAAACGAAATGTGTACTTCAAAATATTTAAACACTTCAAGAGTCCGTTACACGGCCATTACTTTAATTAACTAACCGTTCCTTACGTAACTTGTAACGGGCTTAGTTAAGCTCTTTTAATTATGCTTAAATTCATCAGTGTAAAGTTTAATGTGTTGAATCTCTGCAAGGAAACTTTGAATTTACTTTTGTGAGACTCTACGACACAATGAGTTTGTATTCGAACGACGTTGAGCTATATTAAATGTTTGGTGTAATACTAATAAAATAAAAATCAATTTATTAAAACAAAACGTTACTCCGTAATTGTCATTGATAAAAATATTTAAACAGTTATTTAGAATAGTAACAAATAATTATGCTTTAACTAAAGCCATCGAAAAAGGTATTTGAATACGGTTACTTTTAATCTCTTTAGGAAATTAAACTAATTTCCGCCTTCGACTGCGCTACTACAATTTAACAAAGAAAAAAAGGTTCAATATCTAAGAATTTATAACGTAACCTCTTAAAAAATGTATTCAAAAAATTAATAAGCTTCGATTGCATATAAAAATATGAAGGTAGAAGAAGCGAGAGAGGTGTGCCAGGATCACGCCAAATGGAAATCCATAATCTCTGTCTAACCCTCTAGGTAACGGGCGTGAGCGCATATTTATTTACTTTATATTACGAAATATGAAAACATTGTATGCAGTTTAGGGTGAGTACAGTTAAAAGCATTAAATTAATATTTAGCTTTTCATGAAGCTCTACGGAAAACCATTGATACGGACGTTACATCGACACTTGTAATTGCGCCTTTAACCTGAATACTATCTAGAAGCCGACGCAGATTATACAATGTTATTATTTTATCGTGCATTTATAGCGCCGGTGAGCGCACAATTTAAACCATTACCATAGTTTGAAGATAACATTCAATATCAAATGCGACGTAACCACGCCAACAAATTAAACGTGAGAAAGCCGGCAGCGGCGAGTGCGATGTGTTACTTTGTTTTTTAAGGTCGATTGCTCGTTAGTTCTTTATATTTGTTCTCAAATTTGATTATGGTCAACAACGAAGCTTTGTTTGTTCAACTGAACGAATACAATGCTCTTCGAGCATTCGTCTCAATAATTTACGCACATTTCACTTACTGGTATTGAAAGTCGACTTACGTAAATATCTTTATAATTAGAAAGTCTTCTTCCTTTAATTGGCTATTTCGAATTTATTTTCTCTGCTTTAGTTCTACTTTCACTCGTATCTACATTAAATTGTTTGAAAGATGAAGCGCACGATTGTCCTCAAAGGATTCATTATAATGCCATGACTTAATCGATGTTGTATTTATGTCTCAATTTGAATACAACATTTAGTTACTCACATTGATCAACTGGACCATTCCGGAAAAGCTTCATAATTCTTCTCAATAAACAGTGACGTATTTATATTAACAAAGCATATATTCACATAGAACCTGTATGACAATACATTCAGACAAAGATTTACAGAATTCCACGAAAAAAATCAGTAACAGTTAAAAATATATTCGTCGTACTTTTTCTTATTTCCTTCCTGGCCTTCTCCTTATTTTAAATAGGGTGAGAGTAAAATGAAACCTGAACAATAATACTTTGTATTAATTTAGGCCATGAAGCACTTTTATTAAGTTATAAAATCGTGCACCGTCATTAATTCAAGATACTATTTTAGTAATGTGTAATAAAACCCGACAATGTTGATTAAGTTGTTTTATCGAAATCGGCGAGGTTGACTGACTGCCTATATACATACTTTGCTTTTTTAGCACTCGCTTACATCCTGCGGAGATTACGGCCTTTGTTAGCAAACGGAAGACGTTGGCTGAACAAGTTCGTTACGGCCAGCACAACATGAATCATCAATCAGTTTTATAGCGATTGCATTTAAAAGTGCTGAGAACTTGGCTTTGCATTCATCCATCTCTTGATAATCAACGCGGGAAAATATTAATTCTTCAAGATCCTCATCCGGGCCTCTATGATTCAACATCTTTGATTATGTTATTAATAATTACTTAAGCTCAATAATTCTGTGCCTACTTCTAAAGCAAGGTATCGTGTTTGGATTCGAAGATAATAAAAAGACAAACCTTAAACGCCATCTGTAGGCTAACGTCTGACGTTCGAATCGATCTGTAACAAAATCTGTATCTTGTTATGGTCAGGTATCCAAGTATTAAATGTAAGGTTGTCATGTCCTGCGCCGAGAATAGCTTTTATTACCAAGCGCGGCCTGTCGACATCAAATACCGAAGAACATCAAATAGCAATCAGTTTTATAGCAACTAACAAATTACATACTTGAAAGTGCTACACAATAAAGTTGATTGATAACCAAGTAAAATAAAATGAAATATCAAATCTTTAAGCTTTCAATTATAAATTTAAGTCGTTCGAAGTTCACATATTGTTAGTGAACTTAGATAGATATTTTATTGTTACAAAACTGGCCATATGGTTCAGCACCAATGATTTCGTAGTTTGTTGTTTGTTATAATAGGATTGTAAACATCGGAGTGACCCACGACAAATTATACAAAACGACACGTTCGCGTTATCTCGTTTACAAACTTACGCAGAAGTAAACTAATAATAGTTTCAAGGAGTGTTTCCAGGCATAAGATTATTCACTCCCACTTTTATCTTTAAACGTAATGAATAAAACTCACTTTCTGTACCCTAATTTTAGTAGTGCTATTTTTGGTCTCATGTGACACTTTAAGAAATATTCGCAAATGTTGCTGCTAAGCTAATGACATTATTTTTACATATGTAACCTGGCGTGGGCGAAGAGAGTCTCCAAACATTTCCTAAACCAATCTCCTTTCATAAAACCAAATTGGAGATAACTTTACCACTTTGTCCCAAAAAATCTCACACTTCTTCAGTTGGTTAATGAGGCTGTATACGTCTGAACGTCGTGCTTCTGAAAATAGTAGTGCGAACGTTATAATAAAATCAAATTGTTCATAATCGACGTAGCCCCAACTTTCTCCCAACTAGTAATAAATAGATAACTTACTAATGGATTTAATTATTTACAATTGCATTTTTATTTGCAACGGTACTGTATTGAATTGGGTCTTAACGTTTATTTTTATTTTAACGTTCAAGTCTTCAGCAGAAAGATTAACAGCTCCACCTTTCTACCGATTCGTGTTATGTGTGTCAACAAGGTTATCATTAACTGTTAAGCAATTAAACTGATCAAGTCCAATTGAAATGTCATTTTGAAAGTACGGTCCAATGTCCGATGGGATGGATAATGCTGACTGCATCGCAACATTCTGCCTTAATATGCACCGGGCAGGTTTTTTAAATACTTCGGTCAATAATTTCAACCAATACTACATTTTACTTGCCTTCATTTACTTAGCCAAATTATAGAAGTTATTAGTATTTATTAAACAACTTACTCGATACTACGTTTAAAGGACTGTATTGTAGCCAATGGAGACCACTTCGAATAAGCTTTTTGTTTTAAATTGTTTTATAATTAAACTAACACACTGTAAAAGTAATAAATGTTATTTGCAATAGAAAATTGTATTTTTCTTTGTTTCAGTATTTATGGCAAGACTAGGTATAAAAAGCGATTTTGATGAAATTTACAAGGAATGTTCAAATTGGTACAGCATAATTTCCTGTGAAGTTTTGATCTGTGATCAACATAATTAGTGGTACCCGGGCGAAGCAGGGGCGGTTCAGTAGTATAGTAAAGTTCATTTCTAAAATAGTTTTTTAAGGCTTCCTTCCTTCTTCCTCGTATATTGGTATTTCCTTGGTTGACGCCGACTCTAAAATCAAATATTAATAAATTCTTGTGTTTATTGCGTAAAATTATTTTTTGCGTTTTTGTGCATTTGTTGTTTTTGAAGCCGGTTTTGTTTTTGTTTATTTCTTGATTTGTGAATCTTAAGTTTGTTAACTAATTTTGTTTGTCAGGATATAAGTAGACCTACTAAACTCCTACTCTTCCTATTTCCACCCTTTCTACATAAGAATAGGATGGAAACGGGAAGAGGATTTGATGGGGAGGGGTTAACGGAGAAAAGGAAATATCCTTATCCTGTCTATGCCCTCCTATGTCCATTAAAGGTAGGCAACGCATCTGCAACTCAATAGCTTGTTGCGGATGTCTATGGGTAGCGCTCACTTTACATCACGTGATCCGCTTGCCACCTTGTTCCATAAAAAAAAACGCGCTGGTCATATGAGACAGCGTCGTTTCAATGAGACATTATCTAACTAAACGGAGGAGCAACGTGCCCACCGTATTGGAACGATACACAGTTGTTTTAACATAAAACGAGAACACCGTTGATGTAGTCAAAATCAATTAAATACGCTTTATTAGAAATAACTCAAAAACAACTGCTCAGATCTTGATCATATTTATATGGGAATACATGATAACAACCAACTTTCAAACAAAGATAATAAACAAATGTACATAGTAATAAACACATCGCAAAGCCCGGCCCTTTACTGCGCGGCTATTGAAATCACTTGTGCGTAGTTTTTACTTACTTTGTATTTTAAACTTTTGATATCTTCTAAATTATCTGTCATAACGTTATAGTGTAAACGGCAATTATAATGCACATTTAATACTCTAGTTTACAAACATATTTATTTAGACTTATTTAAACTTTCGTGAGACATTATTAATTAACTTTTTATAAAAAAAAAAATTAATCCCACTCATCCTAAAGAAGGACCTCTGACAGGTCCAAAACTTGTCGGTACAAAATACCGAGGAAAAACGCGAAAGTGAGTAAAGCCGTTTGTTTTATAAAAAGTTAATATTTATTTAGATAAGAATAAATACTGAATACAAAAAAATAGCGTTGTTAAGTTAATAGCGCATTACTTTTAATTGATTGTTAAAATGTATTTATTGTGAGATAACCGTACAAGATAGAGATATGCCATAGCTGACTTTTATTTAGCTATTTCAAACGTCTACAATTATTTTTACGCTTCTTTTTTATGTACGTCCTTTAGTTTAGCCTACGCAAGCCAAGAAACCAAAACTCAACTTTGTCATTTACGCATTATTAAGAATAACTCAAAAACTACTAGTGGAATCTTGACTAAAAAAAACCACATGCCGAGCAGCTAAAACGAAAAAAGAATCATCGAAATCGGATCATACATCTCGGCGTAATCGGTGTACATACATAAAAAAATACCAATCGAATTGATAATCTCCTCCTTTTTGAAGTCGGTCAATGAAATAAAAATGATACAGGTATGCGCTGTATATGATGACTAATTCCGCAATATAATTGTTAAGGAAATTCGCACGCAGGACAATGACCCTGATTCATATCAAGGCTACGAAAATATACCACCTGTCGGTATGACCAAAATGCAAATTAATAAAATATGTTTTCAACGCATCGTCTACTTAATATGCGATCGATTAATTTTATTTAAAATAACACTGTGCGTGGAATACAAGCCTCCTATTTATAATTCCCTTGACGAATTTGATCACGTTTGTTTTACAAATTACATTCGCGATTCAAGTTGTCACGTAAAGAAACAGCGTTACTTTTATATTAATCTTCACGTCTCGCGACTTGTTTAATTTTAAAATATTTCCTTTCTTTTTTATTAATATCTTGAATTTAATGCGTACTTTTTATAACGAGTGACTGACCTTAGTAAATAGTTTAAATAACTACCAATAATATATTTTGGAAATAAAACACCTTTTTACACAAAGCTTATTTTAGAGATTTGGTATGTAGTGGCTAATGTGATCATGAATGTAGTTTTAAAAAGTGGTTACGCGCAGTAAAATAAACCCAAAAATTGTTAAGGTACGTCCTGAACTAATTTTCATTTTCTAAACTAGATTAGTAACATCAAGACGTCATTAATAGTACCGTTAGCCGACGAGCATGTTTTCGTAAATGTATGGATCTAAAAAAGACGAAAGAAGGTGTGTCGATACTGCCTTACCTTACTGTAATGTGTTTGTTTCTATTTATTTGTAAAAAGTGGTCTTGCCTTTACCATGAATTAATTTAAATTAATAGAATAGACAGAAGAAGTTATTTTGTGCCTTTAATTTATAGTCAAAGTGATAAATTATGTATTTATGACCAACGTGCCTCAACATGAATCGTTAATTAGGGAATGCAATCGAAATCAACTAGATTTATTAATAGTGTATGCTATTTTACCTGAAACGCTAACTTTATTTATATATTCTAACAGTATTCTCAGATATTCAAATTCATGGTCCGTAGATAAGTGTTACGAATACTGTTAGAATATTGTATAGAAAGGCTCCTTTCAACAATGTATAGTCTTAGAGTTTTTCATTCATTAATAGTGTTGCTTAAAACAAGTGTGAAGGCGCGACAGTAGTTCAAAATAAATAAATAATCAGCAAAAATAAACCCTTGTAACTTAACAATTAAATTTAAAATTGAAAACAAGAAAAATAAATGAAAAACAGTTCGTCGAAACTATTCCTAATTCAAATAAACGTGTTGCGCATGTTATTCACGCGAGCCTATAAGATTTTCTCCTAACAAAAAGGAAAGAAAGAAGATTTTTACTTCAAACATTTGAAATCCCTATTAAAAGTATAAAATGTATTAATACACTCAAACCACTTGACCTATACGAAAAGGCAGAACATAATCATTTATATTAATATTAAAGTGAATAACATATTCCAAATAAAAATGTTTACACGTCAAGCAACTAGTAAATATTTATATTAATGGAAAATAATCAAAAGGCATTCGATAAAAAATTATCAAAGGTCTAAGGTTTAGAAACGATGTATACATTTTGTAGAGAAAGTGGACGTAGACACCTTAGATGTTGGGAGTGATTAATGTTCCAAAGGTGCACATTCTCAGTGAGCTTATTACAAAGCCAGACGCACAAACTGCTATCAAATACAACGTCGCTACAAAAGCAGCCGAGGTAATGATGGTATTGTAACAGTAATAAATACGCCCGCAGCAACGTACGAGGCTTGTCGTCCTAAAATCAGCATTAAAGTCAAATTAGTGAACGAGACGGTCCGCGGTTAGAGCGTACACATAACGTTTTTATATGGTCTCATTGTGTCGGCGGGTCCATTCATTTGTAATCTAGACCCGGTAGAGATGCGATGGTTTATATTAGCTCGTTAGAGTGGTGGCCCTTGTTCGGATGATATCGCCTAACCCCCTCAATTAGTGCGGACGTTCTATCGCCGCAATAACCCTAAACAGTACATGGGCGCCCCATATTCGTGACGCGTGGTTCCAACTAAACGAGTGTCCTCTTAATTAGCCGTTATACTATAAATTTTAAAAGCGATGATAAGGTACCGTTGGACCACTCACTGAAACACTGCGCGCTTGCTAATAGCGCCTTGCCGATTAACTTTAAATAATTCCTATACTGAATCGCGGTTATACAAAGGTATTTTGGAATAAAAGGTATTAAAGGTATGTTGAATTAAATGTTTTAAATGGCTATTACAAATAAATTACTTTGAATAGTGTAAATGTAAATCCACGTATAGATAAAGTGATTAGAGTTAAAGTCAACATCTTTCGTCGGTAAAGATTATGTGCTAATCCATAATGGTTTATGTACAGTCTAAGAAACACAGGAACGTAGATTCTATTTGATGATTTTATTAGAAACTAGTAATAAAGAACGCCGTAGTCTCAATCTATTTATCTGTACCAAATTCATGTGCGTTAAGATAAACAACTACATGTTGTTTATCTATTATTATTAATATTAGTTTTATATAAATTTAATCTTTATACATATTATCATATAATCTAAACTTTATACATATTATCACACACATTACATTACATTATGATTAAACTTAAATATAAAATGAAATAAACAGTATTTAAGAAAATATTGCTTCCAGTGTTGTAAATATTACCACAATAAAATTTATTACGGAATGAACATGCCTCGAACGTCCATTTTTCTGTACCAAATGGCATATTTTAGCTAGACCAGAAGTCGATAAAAAGTGGGCAGTAAGCGGACATGTAATTTATGTAGCATACAAGCTTAGGCGTGTGTGGAGTTGTGTTTACACGCGCGTTTCTCTAGCCTTTGTTTATGTTACTGTTCATTGTACGCAAATGTCGAGTCGTTGGCCAGACCTGATAACGGAGCATTTTGCTGGTAATTAAGAACGGCGAGAGAAGGTCAGGCGTCGCGTCGTTACCACCCGTGCCAAGGAGACATTCCGCTGTGTCCGGCATCTCACACGACACGCGTCATGTTTGCCTGGTAAACACGCAATGTATCTTACTGTACAATACAGGTAAAATTTAAATGTTTCTACATGCTCGAGCTTGTTCCTCATTGCTAATTTAGTTTTAAGCTCTAGAACTTATAGTACAGTCCTTGATAAATGTGCGAAGTTTCAAATTAATCCGTCGGTTTGAAGGGGTTCAAAATCACGTTCAAAGATTCTGTTACAAACAAACCAACAAACAATCATATATGCTGATACCATTACTGCTATTCTCTTTATATGGAAAAAAAGTTTTAACTTTAGTTTATATTTTTATTACGAATAATGTTTTATTACTGTGTAATAGCTTTTGTATATTTAATTAAATACATGTTTATACAAAGCTAATAAAAGCGTTTCAATAATCAAATCCATCTCTTATGGATTTTTGTAATGTCAGTCATTTGGAAGGCAAGATGCAGGGGAACCTTCATCTATTGCCTTATCGAAGGGTAAGAGCCATAATATCCATTTATCCCACAAAAAAATCAGCTCCTGTTAAATTCGATTAACTTGGGTGTGCCGATAAAATCATTCCCGATTTTATTCTCAATAGTATATTTTCATATCATGCTTGTATGTATTTAGGTGTAAAATGGCAAACTCTTCTTCATTCTAATTTCGAAGACTGATTTGAATACATTATTTAATTGCTTATTTTATCGCTTTTAAATAAATCGAGCACATTAAGTGTAACTTTTGCCATAAACTATTAACCGTAATCGCGTGTAATATGTTACTGACGTCCTAATAAATAACCGGCATATAAAATCAGTACTCGCTAATTATATTCTTTGTAACAAATTGTGTTGTACATTTTGCAATAAGAAAAAACATCTGATTATCAAACTCATGTAACAGTTTAATCTTGGTCACGTCCCATGTACCGTTGACGGAAATCCTGCCACATTCGGATGAATTTATTATATGCGTCAGGTTGCACGCCTCGAGGAATGCCCTTGTGTAATTTCTGTCAGTGTAACAACCATAGGCCGCGTGCATTAAGTCTCGGCGCGCCGGCTTAGTGTCCAACACGACATGTCCACTGATTAAATTAATAGACTCTTTGAATGCAAATACGCGGCACGTAATGAGACATTTCGTGAGGCGTCCGTGGCGTACCGTTGAGTGAGGAGATCACGATGCCGTGTACCTGCCACAATAATCGTTCATCGTGGAACCCGGGAGCCGAGTGTAAACGGCTATCAGCGTTCGCTTCAGCCGGTAGTCCACGTAGAATTTTATTACTTTACTCCTTTTTTAACCCCACTCTGAGACGAATCTCTCTCGTTTAATGGACAAATTTCGATGCGCTACTATTTTTTATTTGCTTCCCACAATCATTGACACCCCATAGATAATTAAATGTCTTGCTTACTAAGATTCACATTTTTTATGTTAACTAGCTTTCTCAGCCGTCAACAAGCGACCTTAACCTTACTTAATAATCCGTCACAAATGTACACAACCTGCACAACTTGATTAACATGGAACATGCCAAATTCGTATTTTTTTTTAAATTTATTATGTTTTGCTGAAAATTTATGTAGAACCGTTATTGTATTTATGTAATGACATATAGCTAATTGCTATAATTCCTTACTTGTCCTGTATGCAACCCATGAAAATATTTTATTCGGCACATATTGAAATAGTTTTATGTAGCATACAAGCATAATAAAGAAAGTGAACAAAAATGCAAATCTGCATTTTTGTTCACTTTCTTTGTAAAAAATATTTTGGAATGCGATGCTTACCACTAACGGCTTCGCCGATGTCTTTCGACCGAATTTTAATTCTATACCATCAATTTTAAAGGAAATTAAATTATTATCTTTTAGCTCAATAAAATAATTAAAATCTTTTCATGTCTTCAACTTCACTGATATATGTGTTAAAATATTTGCATATGGTGTTAAGTCAACTTTCACATTATTAGCATTGTGAAAAACTTATATTGGTATTGAAAGGAGTAGAAGATTTTAAAGTGTAATTGACATTATTATCCTTATACCGCATTGCAACACAAGTTAACGAGAAAGAAAAAAGTTTTTTATTCGATAGGTTGACCAAGAGATGTGCAAGTTCTGTTTATTTTTTAATTAAAAATAATGATTGTTTTTTTTTGTTTCAGCACACGCTAACCGGTCACAGCGGTAAAGTAATGGCTGC
The DNA here is from genome assembly GCA_000931545.1 of Papilio glaucus. Taxonomy (NCBI): domain Eukaryota; kingdom Metazoa; phylum Arthropoda; class Insecta; order Lepidoptera; family Papilionidae; genus Papilio; species Papilio glaucus. Next base: position 89,801 of record JWHW01037121.1, on the reverse strand, counting down.
CAAGTTTTTAGAAGAACCCACCAAAGTCATAACCGGCAGCCACGACCGAACGCTCAAAATTTGGGATCTCAGAAGTAGAATGTGTAAGTTCTTTTCTTCACATTGTGTTTGCTGTGTCTCATAAGACGAGATCTTCGTATGAGGATGGTACACACCCAAAGTACATTTGTAATTATTCTTACAGATTAAGATGAAATGCCTTGTTCTCAGTATATTGGTATCGGGATTAGTTCAGTAATAACAGGTAATGTTAGCTTACCTTAACGGAAAAGGTAGCTTAGCTTAGCTTTATTATTATATATTTAGCTGAGTCATTCCGCACACAAATAGTTTTAAGATGTTATTCTAAGAATGTTCCATGAAATGAACTCTTCACTTCACCAGGATTTCGAACAAATAAAAAGAAGTATCTGTTTATATTTATTTAATAGAATTCAATGAACTTTATATAATTGCATCTTACCCCATAACAAATAAAATTACTAATAAAACTGTATTCATAAAAGAAAATTATGTCAGAGATATGATCGTACGTATACGGTGTTGCTTCCTACCTTATCTTTTTATAGAACGTTCTAAGTATGTGATAAAATTATAAAAGCTCGATTAAACAAAATTATATTTGTAATATCGGAACACACATCACGCTTTTAACTTGAAGATACTATTAACGTTTTATGTAGATTTTTTATAGTTTACTCCTTGGAGTCGCGAAGATGTAACCTCGGTAATCATCTTTTCACTATTCAAACGACATGTCAATCACGCTGAGAGTAAAATGATAATGATTTGTTAAGTAATCTTTACGTTGTTTTCAACGGTTGAGCCTCATAAGAAGTCTTAAATATCAACTCATTTGTTTGTTACGGGCCAGACTAGACACCGTGAGCTATAAAAACAGCCCTAGATAAAAACATTGACATGGTTATCTTAACGCCACAAACACAATAAAAATTATTTCATTGGTCTTTTATAAAAATAATATTTATTATACTAATTGACCAGACAACCTAGTCGCCCATCTATGTCGTATCGTATAAAATACAAAATGTTATCGCCTTAGCAGCAGCAATAACCCCAACATTAGTACCCCCCTAAAGACCTCTTCCTAAACGAAGGGATATTTGTTGTGAATATGTTGTATAGCACAACAAATTTAATATTTTTTTCTTTTAGGCACAGAAACAAAGTTCGCGGGATCTTCGTGTAACGACCTCGTGACGTCAGACGGTGCGGGCTCCACTATCATATCGGGACACTTCGACAAAAGGATCAGATTTTGGGACATACGTACAGAGATGTCAGCCAATCATATTGTACTACAAGGCAAAGTCACCTCCTTGGATCTAAGTAGAGGTGAGAATTAAACTATTAATTATACACATACTTCTTAAAACGTCATTACAATTGTAATGCGGACTTACTTGCAGCATACAGCTTATGGTATCCTCCTTATTCAACGAATTCCACAGACGCAGTTCCTATTTAGAATACTACATTTAGTTGGAGTATTGCTCTACCGAATAAAGTAACTGTTATAACAACAAAACAGACTTATGTTTTATTTATAATAGCTTACATTACCACTCCCATCTCGTTGGCAAAACAAGCGTATTGAATTTTTGATAGGGTCTACAGGCTTGTTAATTTCCGTTGTTCCCAAAACCAATATTCAAAGAAAATTGAATGCACAGCATATCTATTAGTATCGGTATTCGTGCCAGCACAACAAGGTGACGGGTGTACGATACGATGCCCATTTCCGTTACGCGTGTCTCGATCAATCCCTTTTTTGTCAGTAACGGTCCGGCCGGCGCACGAAACGGCCAGATTGATACCTTCAATCGATCGCAGCGTCGGGACTCTGAGAACTGATTGAATCACGTCGATTTTGTCGCCACCGAGCGCGGCCCCTGCTGCTGGCCGCCGAATTTATAGGGAGCCCGTTCACAGTTACACGTCACGCTCGATCCGAACCCATCAATACTATCCATTACGAGGATTCTTTAGTAATCGGACGGATTGCGATCGCCGGCGCTCAGCGTGAAATCCCATCTCAGCGCTCGTTGCTCGTAGCTCGTCAACATATTTAAATCTCGACAGATAATGGTGGGAACATATCTTCGGGTTATTGTCTAACCTCGCTCCGCATAGATTTCGAACGGCCGACCTCTATCGAGACCGTGATGCCTCCGTAATCTCAATACCCACATAATTTAATAAAATACTATTATACTGTACAATCATGATAATGGCAAAAGCATTTTACCTTATATCGTCAAAGGTTAAATATTTCTACGAGTATACGGAACTAGGCAATGTAATAATAACACGGGAGGGGACCGGGTCAGAAACGTACCAGTACCGTACCAGCGAGACAAATCACCAGATTCGGTTCCGTATAATTTTGCAATCTTTTATCCATCTTAATCGTTAATAATTTTAAGTGACCATTATTCAGCGCATAAATTTAGTTTATGGCGGGTCAGATTTTAAGTTCTAAATGCAGAATAATATATACAAATAAAATAACGGATCTCATTATTAAAATGATTATATACCAATGGTTTGATTAGTCTATTGTCGTCATTTTTACCATGACATGAACAAGGAGTAATCTGTTGTATGATAATCTTATTATCACTTTACTGTAATTTATACTCGTCGTATCATCATCGTCAAGGCGTTAATTTCTACCAATAACATATATCTTCTATCTTAAGATAAAAATGTTATTAACCATATCGTGATGATGGAAGCAAAATACCATTCATTACATAATCAATTCAATCTACAGTATTTTAATAGAATCAAGCGGCAAATGTCAGCGCGATCTTTTTGCAGTCGAACGCAGTCATTGTGCTACAGCTAGTTTTTATTTCATAAATTAACTATAGTTTATTTTTAAGTATTAACGAGGAATGAACTTAGTCCACATTTGTGGGATTTGGTTCGCTCGTCCCAACTTTTCGCACAGTGGTTTCAGACAATGCAGATTGTTATTACTGACGCACTGACTACTTGATTAGTGTTCAGAGGTTTATAGAAACAGAAAAGCTCTATTATTATACACGCTTGCATTATTAGCTTCGCCTGAATCCTACAAAAAACTTACAGCTACTAATTTTAAGATGATTGTCCTAGTGTTATTTGACCTAAACGCCAACCTTTGAGTAGTAAAAAAGTAAAGAAAAGATAAAAAAATGAAAGAAGAGTGGATGGAAAAAGATGCACCTTCCTTACTACTTTGACTAAACGCAGTATTATAAAAATACCTCTATTTCACGCCCGTATTTTATGAGATCCTGGTACTTTCCCTGGCCAGTTGGTCTATTGTTACTGTCGCGAGTTGTTTATTACTGCTGCTGGCTCTTCTACTGTTAATTTCCTTACCTTTCTCATGAAATAGAAAACATTTTCCCTCTTAAAAAGTTACAATTACCATTTATATTATTTTATTTTATCATTGTTTATTATGTCGTTATTTAATTTATATCTAAATAATATAAAATTGACAGCTACATCAGTGCATAGTGATTAATTTGGAAATTTACAAATGCTTGTAGTATGTTTTGTGTCGTATCTTTAAGCAATTAAAAATATTTTTCACATAATGTTCCCTTGTTTCAGATAGTAATTATTTACTAGCCTGCGTGCGAGACGACACGATACAGTTGATAGATCTTCGAATGAACACCATAGTGCGATCGTTCAGGTATTGTTCAATTCCGTTTTAACTTTAATTAAATCCATAAATCTGATTCATTTATTAATTGGGACTAGTCAACGCGTTGCTGTAATTAAATCAATCAAAAGCGATTTGGGGAAGTTTGATTTATTTAGTCTAGGAGGAACCGTTAATACTTAATTGATTATACGTTTACTGTTGTTTATGATTTGTTCGATAGTTCGCGTAACCTTTAATCCGTTGCCTAAAATTTAAATGAAATAACTATAATTTCTTTCCCATCTTGTCACTGTCATCTTTTATTTATGTTTGATTTATGCTTGTGTATAAATCGTTGTTTAATTATGAGAAACAAGTATCTTTTGGTGGTCTGGGGTTCGAATCTCTGCTGGCTTGGAAACTAGACTACTGTTTTAGGTTTAGTACAAAATATTAATAGATGTACAGATATAAAATGTACACTGCTCATATCATATTTGGTAGTAACTTCGGTGTAAAGGGAGTAATAATTGCTTTCTCTGTCAATCTAGATTAGATTTATATATTTAATACATTTAAACAACTTTAACTCTTCTTAAGATGACGTAAAATAGGTAGGGTTTGAGCGTTGGTATTTCTCTCTACTATTTATAACACTGACTGATGATCTTAAGCAGGCGGTAAAGCCGCTGATATCTAGCGCGGTACTATCAACTAAAACTAAACCAACATTAAAAGATACTAATATGATGCAGTCGACTTTTAAAGTTAATAAACAGATGTATGGTTAGATAAAAAAAAATATGTTTCAAGAATTGTGTTATAACTTTCAGCCACGAGTCGTTCAAAGTGGGGTGCGATTGGTCGCGCGCGGCGTTCGGGCCGGGCGGTCGGCTGCTGGCGGTGGGCGCCGCCGACGGCTCCGTTTACGTATGGAACACGCACACAGGAAAATTGGAAACGATATTAAAAGAGCACTCGTAAGTACGCAGCATTTACTATTCTAACATTACAATAGAAAGCAGAATGTTTATCTGCTAGATAGATATCTTTCACTTTAAGATACTTGTAAGTTCTGACGTGTCAAAGTACTACAATTTCTAAACCAAACTTGAGTTTTAGGTGTCGTCAGACCACTGTTCAAAATTTAAGTGAAATGATTCTTTCTTTTCAAATGTTTGACGTAAAAGGATTACTGTTTAACTTGACATGATATTTATCTAAATACCAGGTTTTAAATCTATACAATTATACATACTCAAGATTAAGTGAATCGAAAACCGCACATAAAATATACAGGAATACATTATTTTAATGTATTTCTATTTGAATGGATCACTTTTTTACCTCGAAATCACTCCCTTAAATCTACAAATCATTTATGTAGAAACGATATTTATACAGAGACATTTTACGTTGCAATAATAATCGTTTAAATAATCATTAATCAATACGTACGTTGGCAAACATTGATCTCGAACTGCAATAGATCAAGTTCCAAATACAGACGGTGCTTTTTCAATCCCCATAATTGATATGAATGTATGTGATAAAGTGTGCGGTGTCAGTTTGGCCGCTTCTGTAATTTGGTATTCCTTATTTGAATCGAACGGTATTGTGTAATGGTCGGCGACGTCGATAACTCTGTGGGAAATCACGAAACCATCCTACGAACAATATGTTTCTAAGCCAAAATATTCAGGCTTCAGTCTGGCTCTGACCCCCGATATCTAATAAAATCAGTCACAGTTCCGACCTTGAATTCAGAACTAAAATTGCCTGACTCGTGGCATCGTTTAGTTTCCTCGTAACATTTCGTACGGACAATTGAAATCGTGAGGTCAACATTAGCTCGGGCCGTCTCACTATTGCAAATTTCTCTTTCCCACACGTAACGACTACTGCATATTTATTTATTTGGAAGCGATCGCGCTCTTGCGACGGTTTCTATTAACGTCGGCAGTGGTTGGAAATGGACTTTATTTTAGCCGAGGAAGTCGAAAGTGAAATGTAAATAAATTCAAGTCGTTTTGAATTTTTGAATCGAATCGAAAGCCATTTAGAACAAAATTGATAAGTCCTTTGTTTTCAATGGGCTTTTGTTAAGTTGACAGGTGATTTTGCGAAGTGCCTCGCTACATGGACCGCCATTGTATTGTATGCCGCCGCGATACGATTGAACCCCGCTCAGACCCTGTTCATAAATGTTATGGGCTCCCCACGCAGCCAATCTGAGAAACAATGTAAACAAAAGACAACACCGATGGCAGCCTTTTTAATATATAGCTTTAAAATATGGATGTGTTCCTCTATATTTCTCCTAATGGGTCGATCAACTCTTGTTCGTGTAAGCTGTTAAGTCCATATTATGAATCCGATTTTTAAATGAAAAAACTACATAACCTTTGACACAATCCCGATGATGATTTGACCGAAATATAGTACGGCCTAGTTGGCATTAACCTTTTCTTTTGATGGAAATCTGACGCAGGCAACTCCGTCCAAATGACTTGCGCAAAAAAGGTACCTACCACGTACCATCCGATCACAAGATACCTCATACATATTATTTTATTAACTTAAAAATGCTATAAAGAAGCCACAAGTGTATATTTCAAATTGGTGCCGTGTAATCGTGACCTCATACGCGTGTGTGGAATCGCTCAGTCACTTTATTGCTTAGCGCTGTCGAGTCTAAATCAATATTGAACAAACGTTAATACGGTTTTCTTGCGTTTGTTTTCCGATATACCGTTCTATAATAAACTGCAGTTTTATCATCTTCCTTGGTTAACTATAAACTTGAATGTAATTTCAAAATTAAATACGTTTCACAATAAAATTTGATTACGCTTTTGCGCATATTTCCTTTATGATTTCCCTTTTAATGATTAGTGCTTTTTCTGTATTATAGTCAGAATATTAAAACAAATTGGTCGTTAATTTTATAGTTAGATAATTGATTTTACAGAAGTAAGTCTAGAGCATTTCCGACTCACAATTTATATTGTGTGCTCTTAATTTAGCAACATTTTATTTCGAACTTTATATTTCAGATCTGCGATTTGTAAAATGTATGTATCCTAAGATAAATAAAATTTTAAAGCACTCCCCCTTGGCAATGACCAGAGAAGGTCAGGCAGAGTCACAAATTTTTATTTAGCTCGACCATGATGTTCATCACTACTCTCATTTTTTAAACAATAATATAGTATGTACATATGTACGCATTACACGTACGCGACCTCGACACCGAATCCGACAGCGCCACCATCACCAACACCCTGCTCAAGGCAACCTTTGAAACATTGCACGTAGCGGGCGGCGCTTACGATACGCCGACGCGTATTTTTTTTCACAATTTCGAGGGTTTTTAACTTCTTCCGCGGAACCCTAATTCTTTTGCTTAAATTTAATTTAATTATAAAATTAAATTGGCCATTTTTGCACCCTTACAATATTACTTAACTTCCAGTAAAATTTCCATCCAAATGGGTTCAGTCGTTTCGGTGATTACCCGAAATAACCGTACAGACAAAAGTTTTAAAAACTGTGTTATAAGTACCGTATGTACATCATGTGTATTGAGGATGGAAATTTTATTAAATTTTATTTTGATATTACATACAGACACTTCAATTTTATTTATCTGTATAGACTAAATATCCTTTATAAACACAAAAATATGAACAATTAAATGTAAGCAATATTTAATCTATTTATCAGTGTTCTTCACCTTCGTGTGTCTTAATGATTCCGAGTAAACGGGCGCCTTCTCACAAGGTAGTTTCACAAAGCACGAAAGGGACATTTCCGGCTTAGTACAATAGAGCACTGATGTCGCGGACTGTCGTCCTCCTCAAAACGTTATCTGTGGGCTACGACCGACCGACACAGCGCGAGCCTCGCTAAGGGATTAACATTCGCCACGACATGTACTCATACCTTTCACTGCATACACCATGATTTATTACATGAACAAGATAGGCTTGCCGATAAGCCTAATTCCCCTATCGTTGCAGATATCACCGGGATCTACGAGGAATTGCATGTAAATCTAATGTGTTTCAACCGTACAAACATCAAACTTAATTGCTATTAAAAAGCCCCCATTACCCGAGCTTTAATAAAGTGAACAACGATTTCTTTTGCTCATTTCTGTTATATTATAGTTAAGTACCAACTTGCGTGCGGTGCAATTAACTCCACCTAACGATTTCCGTACCCGAAGTGATTCATTCGGACGTTTATGAAGCAATTGTCTAATAAACCTTTCGAAAATTGGCTCGCAAATATAATGGATGGACTATAACGGTGGCTTCCTCAGCCGCTTTGATCGACTGATCATATTAACTATATTTCATTATCTTTCCGCGGATTATCCTAAATATAATTAAAAAAAAACATGCTCCTTTCAATATATATTTTGTGATGTTGATAGAATATGATGTCAATGAAATTGATTCGATGAGGGCAATATCTCAATGCTAGTTATTGTTACCGAATGCAATCTGTAAATGTAATTAAATTAAGGTGACACTTTTAGTGTTGTAGATACATTAAGTAACGCATAAGCGTAGATGTTTGAATATTATCGTAGATATGACTAATTAAAAGAACGGATATAGACTTAGATAACAGCGGCACGTCGCTCCGACAACGTAATTTCAATAATTACGTTATCGGAGCGACATTACGTTACGGGTACGGATACTCCTTATATCGCCCTTCTTTAGAATGTCACTATTCTGGTCGATATAGGTTCTCATTGGCCGTCCCCTGCCATCTCTGCCACTCACTTTTGCGACATAAATTGAACATACTTGCAAACTAACTTATATGCTTAATTGTTTAAAATCAACTTCTACAAGAACATATCTAGATGTCATTTTTAAGACACATACGTACCATGTTTTTCGATACGAACATTCATTTCGCCGTTTTTCAGTCGTTCATCGATAAACTCCATATTCTTAGTAGTCCACTGTTGAAAATAAAATTTAGTCGGAAGTTTTTAGCCAGTGCGTGTTGGGAACCACAATGGGTCTTCCTCATTCTCCTAATGGAGAGCCTAGCAACTCGCAGTATTTCCTACACACAGGTGTTCGCGATTCTCAATACCTCTAAAAATGTTACCCATCACCTATATTGTTATATTATCAGCCGTTCACGGCTACGATACATTCAAGATCTGAAGATCAATAAATCTATCTTAAATAATCTATAATATATATATCTTATATAAATACAGAATACAAATTGATTTTTTTGATAAAATGGTCTTTAAATTTCAATCAATATAAGGAACGTAAAAATTAAATTCAGCAAATATTTGTAACGAAGTGTGTGTCTGAAGGTATCCGGACATCATTATAGAGTTGCCGCCGCTCATGCTTTTTGTAGCGGAAAGGCTATCGACCGCCGCGAATAGATTCTTGAAATTGCTTTATTGGGTAACCTGTTCCCGAACATAGTAGGCGTGTAATGCGGTTATGAATCAAGACGTGACTGGAATTAAATGTATTATGCTTTCCGTATTTATGAACGGAATATAAAACTTACTGGATTATTTATACACACTAAATGCATTCTCATACACCATAAATTAAAACTATTGCATCCAATCCGGTTTACTCTTAAACCATTTGCTTACGAATAATTTAATATTTTACCGTCTACGCGTGAGTGGCCCATGAATCATGAATCAAAAACCGATCGTATTATTAATTAATTATGCACCGTTATATTAAATAATTTTATATTTATAATTATATGTTGAACATTTCAATCGTAAGAAATAATATTTGTAGCCGGTCGTGGGCTTTCTACTAGAAAAGCGCACTTTAACATGACAACAATTGCAAGTGGCCGCTCGTTTCACATTTACGACGTTTCCTAGAGCCCATATAGGCGGATATTCTCCCATGGCTCGTTATTCGCAACCGGGAGCGGTATGTGTAAACGAACCGAACCGTACCGACGCTAATTCTTGTTTATGAGGGGCCAAGTCTAATACCTTGTTAATCCTTATAGAGCCTCCGACAATCATAGCGGCGCATAAACATCATTTATATTCAAAATTAAATGTACCGGCCGAATAACAATTTACATACATATACGATCGGTACAGGTGGAGATTTGGAACGTGTTGACCGCGTTCATACCGTATTTTGTGTTCAAACGTTCGTACCGTATTTTCGACAGAGCTCCACCGGATTCTTTCTGTTACTTTAGTTTTTTTTTGTCGGCCTTATTAAACGCTCGTATATTAAAAAAGTCACGATGGGTATCTCTTAAGTGCCAGTGACACAGATTTAAGCGCCAACATAATATTTGTAATGTACGTCCGCATAACGCGTGATACCGTTCATAGTCACCTCGTAAGTTCCGAGAAATGTAACGGTCCGTGCGTCCGACTCGAAATGCACCAGTTCAGTAATAAAATATAGCATGTAGTCGGAGTGGTTTTATGACCCTATGAACTTAGATTTTGTCGCTACTTCTAGCCGGTGTATGCATCATTTATTGCGCGGACTTGCGCCGCCTCGAATAAAAAAAAAACGAATTATTCTTACGATAACGTTACACTGTTACGACTGTATGGTATGTGCGGCGAACCAGATTTGTAAATTTATCTCGACATATGGCGGTAAGTTTTTTTCTTTGCTATATAGATATGCAATTGAACAAAGGTCCTTAGTTCAAACAGTTCGCGGAACAAAGCATCTTTAAGTTTTCTAATCACGGCCCCGGTCTTTAACCTACAATACACAAACACAAACGCTGTGGCGAATGCAGTTATACGCCAATTACCGCTCCTGTTCGAATCGGAAGAACTGCGGGTAAAGTAGAAAGTGCCTAACAAATAAAATCCCCTCATCTTAAACATAAACCTTTAAAGGCAAAACGAGGCACTTAAACCTCTTCGTTTATAAATCTATTCGGCTAACTATTGAAAAGCATCGATTGCCAAAACGATTCATACTTAATGATCCGTGAAGTATTCTAAAGCAATCAAAAACAATTTTCTTTAAGTTAAAACAAATTAAGTTAATGATATTTTATGACAAGCCTGATCGAATTTATCGCATTTTATTTATACATTTCATTTATTTATTTTATATTATTTTTAACGAACGTAGTTTTTTCTTCGATAACTTATTACAATATTAATGTATATTTCCAACCACTATTCATTAACTGTAGAGCGCGGCATCGTTAGGAATGAAAACAATGAGACATTAGTCCATTAGCGCTACCAGTTTAAATTAATCGAAAAAAAATCTTTGATTTCTCTTGAATTTGCAAACAAACTGGGTCTTAAAGTGGATTAGGTTTGTGGATCGAGTTGTTCCCGGACAGATTTATGACGACCTGAGGCTGTCAATTTTATGTTTTCACTGTGTTTGTACGCTTGCGCCGGCGCACACTCGACGTTGACTATTTGTCACAAATATTGTGAAAAATAAATGCACTGTGAAATTTATTTTACAACTTTAGAGTAACTCGGATAGAAGTAGCGGACAATATCCGAGCTTAATAAGTTATTATTATTTATTGATTAAATTTGTGCTTTAGAAAAATGTCAGTTATTTTTTTTTCATTGTTGTTTTTCATTGCTTGTATCTGGCAGCCATAGAAATTATGTTTCAATCTTATACTATTCTATTTTTCATCTAACCAACGAAACCATACTTACTAAAAAAATTAAATAACATAGGTCGAACTTAATGAAGACAGTATAGAACGAGATAAATACTTTTACCACCGTTGAATATATCTCTTTTCTATTAATTTTGTAAGAAGTGAAGTCAGTACCGCTATTTAAAATTAATTTCTTCTTTCTTGTCTGTTAATATGGTGATTTTGAGCATGTGTCACTAATCGTCTTGTCGTAAGTTCCTTTCATAGGAATATGTCTAGGTAGGTACTACCATGGCGCCTATATCCATTCAAAGCTTTCATAGTACATAATATACTTTATCCCAGTTCATGTTACCTTACTGGTAACAAGTCAATTACTAACAATAACACAAAAACGAGACGTGTCTAATGTCCAGTTGATCAACGAATAAAGTTCGTTGTCTCGTAGAAGGTTTGTTAGTTCCCGTATAGACATAAATACATAAAACAGACAAGACATGATTTATTTTCACGTACACATAGGAGACGGAAACATCTCGCTCTAACTACCTAGCGGACCTAGCGCCTTTTGGTGCAGGTCGTTTCTATCGTAAACTAGACTGCAACGAATTTACTTACCACGACCACGACATGGAAACGTCAAAACATATATATTAACTTTACAAACCTTTCCGCAATGCACAGATGCTAAGTTCAACCTATGCTGGTTAGATTTTACTATATGGAACTCCTACACATTATTTACTTTATTGCGAATATCTAAGTTATGTGTATAGTGTAATGGCAGGACATGAAAGAGTTTCTGTTTTTTTCATATACAAAAATAAGAGATTAGCATTGACAATCAGATATTAAGATAATAAAAAACATTAAAGCATAAATTCCAAGAGATTATTTGGTTACTTTCGAGATAGGTTAAAGTTTGACATAAAACGCCATATTGGTTCTGACAATCTATAGTAGGACATAAATATAAGAAACATCGTCTAAGTAAGATATTTACGTATGTACGAAGATTATTACGGCTGAAATGTATATGACGAAGGACAAAGAGGACATCTTGTTGTTGACTACAATACAAACCTTTTAAAGCTTTTAATGTTCCCGATCTCTCAATTATAAAAAAAGAATACTAAAAATAAGTTAAAATGTTAAAGCCCTCAAATGAAAGAGAGCGTTGTTAATGCGTGTAGTAATTTAATAAAATTTTAATGCGTTTAAGCCTAACCGTGGAGAATTATGTAAAATCCAGGATACTGGCTGGATAAAATAATTTTATTATAACAGTAATCTTGGTCCATATGCATCCTACTTCAGGGCATGTTCCAGCTCACGTAATGAGAGGCTTCAAACAGTACTCTCCTAGAGAACTTTGTTTTAATGCACTTGCTCTGGATTTTATGAATTTTTATTATATACTAGCTGCAAACACCCGCTTCGCTAATATAAGTCTCTTACAAACCTTTGTTAGAAAAATCACGAAAGTTTATAAATTTAGAGAGTTTACAAGTATATACACGCTTCGCTGTTCTTTTTTTTCTAGTCATTCTATTATTGATATGATACTTTCGGGAAATAACAAATATTTTCCACTCCCATATCTTTTACACCCCTACACGCATCCTACAACATATTAAGTTGAGGCTACAATCACCCATAATCACAATTTCGCTGTGATGTGTAGTTTGGGCTAAAAAGTGAAATAATACAATCAAGCACACGTCCATTTCTATATGTATAACATACTAGAATACTTTATTAAGACGTAGCATGCTTTGGTCGAATTAAACTTTCTATCAAAATGTTTTAGAAGCAAATCTTAATCTTCGCAAAACTTAAATACGAAAATATTTTGTTTTCAATTTATATTATTATTAATACCTACTATTTCAATAATTATTTTATATTTCATACAGATAAGTAAAATTGTTAAGGATTGGAACAAGATGCATGTAAGTGTTTTAGTTCAATAATGACGAAATAACATTTTATGTAAAATTTGTACTTTACTAGTTTATTCATGATAAAATGGGCAGTGAGATGATGATATATGTATGCGAATAAATATTTGTGTCTGTAGACCTACCTTAATCTTATGTTTGAATCTATGTTTGAATACCTTAATTCACCGTAGCGACAAGGGCGAGACGGTCGCGGACCCCAAAAGGCGCGACCTGGACATCTTAAAGGCGGACGCGAGAGCTAATAAACTAAGCGAAGCATTTATGGGTAAAAGCGGACCCTAGCAATTGTCCATGCAACGACTAGAACAGGAATATACGTCACAGAATATGGATAGGAATATACATATTGAGATGTCGATAGTATATTTGAAAATTGAGGACGCTCTTTAAATTCTCTATAAACTAATCATGTTTATATATACGCATATTTCAATACTCATTTTGTATAAAGCTATGAAATAAATGTTGTATTAAAATTTTGTGAAAATATAGACCTTAATATTTGCTATTCAGTCAAAAGTCCTGGCGTTTTTCATAGTTGTAAAATGTATGTATTCCTTCCCAAATAGAGTGAATGCCCGCTATATCAAGTAAATTGATCCTTTAAGAGTTACAATTACAATGTCTCAATTTAATTTTACATGTTAAAACAGTTCGGCAGTGACGGCGGTGTCGTGGCACCCTCAGTCCGGCCTCCTGGCGTCGGTGGACCGGGGCAAGCGCGCGCTGGTGTGGGGAGACTTGTGACACGCCTGGGACTGCGCTCCGCAGACGCCGGCTATAGCTCAGGTACTTATAAACTTCTAAGCCTTCGAAGTACCGTACTCTTCTACAACTTCATCAAAGAATGTTCGTTTTACTGTTTACAGTAAATTGCTTACTTTTTGTATATTGGTTCTTCTGACAACCCTTAAAAATAAAGACGACCCCTGGCCTTTTAAAATGTTAAATATAAAATAAATATTGCTTTTTTGTTACTTATAATAAAATTTCTTTATACCTATAAATTTATTAAAAGTTGTTTTCTATTCAAACAATCAGATTGACAGTTATATCCATAAAGTGACGTAGTCCTAATAGCTTAAACTAGCCAATGAATCTAACTTCTGAGTCAGACCAATAAAAGTTCGGCCCGCTGCATAAATAGAAAGCTTGTTGTTGTCTACAACAGTTACTTTGCGGTCAATACTATAATAGATATGAAAGTCGAAATAAAACACTAAATAGACGAAAAGAGAATTAATTGTCCATTTTATTAACTATGGTGCATTAGCATATAACATTAAAACTCGATTCGAGTTTCCAAATCATCGTTTATAGAATGATTTTGTTAAAATTTATTTTACGCTAAATAAATTAAATTGTATTTGAGGTCGAAGGTACGTCTTTGCTGCTTAAAAGGCTATTTTAAATTTTCACATCTTTCAATCCGACGACATTGATATTTCCTTTAAGGCATCTGCAGCCCTCAGTAATGAATAAACAATTATACGTGACAAACGCAACGGAAGCCTTGTTTTAGACAATTTATATTGAGAATTTTTTTTTAAATAAAATTATATAAGAAATTAAAAAATAAATGACAAATATTCAAACATCATTACACTATAATTTGGTTTCCTTAATTTTACCCGAAGTGCAAAGTTTCTGATTTAAATTTCGACGCAGCCGTTAATATTAATTGCGTGTCGAAATATTACAGCACTCGCATGAGTGTTTTGAGATAAACGTCCTTGCGTTGCGTGAATGAGGCGATTAAGGAATCAGTCTGAAATATGTATTCAATTATAGTTGGACCAATGGAAGTGAAGCAAAGGTCATTGCACGTACAGTCATCTTAAAGTTAAATTCATTTTAGCACTGAATAAATATAACAAATATGTCTTGTAATCAGGAACCACAATGAAAAATAAAAATAAAACATTACTTTTATTTTAATTTATCGTAACAACGCATAAGAAGTTGCTTTAAACTTTCTATCTGATTTCGTTTGTGAACCATAATAATAATAACATGATAAAAAAGATAACCTAAAAATAATTATTAATGTTCTCAACGTGTTAACTGCGCATACATCTACTATAGGGATTATAATTGACTTAAACTCTACGGTTACGGTTACACACGTACGGTTCCCGCTCTAGTGTGAAAACTCCGCCTGCCATAGTTCGTTTTTACATTCATAAACATAAATCATGAAGTGCGCTCCGCAAGTATAAGGTCCAACTACACACTTACAAAGTACGTAAGTTTTACTTTTATTGTTGTCTAAGATGTAAGTCTTTTCTTCTTAGTCGCTGTAATTAGTAATTTTTTGCTGTGCTCGAGGGTTGATGGACTAATGTTGCTTACTCGATCGTTGTTTCGATATTTAGATTCACAATAATTATTTTAATTATTGAAAGAACAATTTAAAATTTTAAAAAGAAAGAAACTGTATAATATAGAAAATACAATTTTTTTTTAAATTTTGGTTGTTGCTCGTAATATAGTTATAGGCTGATTTTTTGTCATATTTGGAGCCTTTTAAGCTCGAAGAAAAGCGGACAGAGATTACAATCTCTGTATTATCCAGTGGAATAAGACGTGAGTAATGATCGATATTCATTATTGGAACATTTTTTATTTGACTACCCATAAAAGCCCTCAACAAATCAATTGCCTCACTGTAAATCGCTAAATCAAAGCATAGACTCGGTAGTTAACCAACGCCATATCCGTGCTTGGCTTGTAAATCTCTATAATTGCATTACTGCAAGTTTAATCAGATGATTACAGCTGTTCAGTCGGACGTTATTTACTTACGTTATAATTGATTACACGTCAACGGTCAACTTAGGTGCAAAATCACAAGGTTTCATACTAAAAGTTAGTACCTTCTTTATTGTTATGTACTAACCTCGTACGTTAGACTCTATTCTAATTGACTTTTATAGAACACAGGTTACTTACAGGGTACTTAACAGAACCTAGGTTGTATTTCAAGTTTGGCAGAGATAAATTTGTTGATTGGAATATTAAGAACATTTTTATATAATTATGTCCAACAATATATTTTGTTTAATCATATTTTCGAACAACCAAATTAGTATTTAGGTATATTATTTTCGCTGAACTGTACATTTTCATCACGTCAACTCAAACATATTCATACAATATAATTTATTTTAACATTCATTTCCTATGTATAACTATTATACTTCTATTCAATTTATACATTTTCTATGTTGGCATCCTTAAACAAGACATAATTTTATCTTTCCGAATTAGGAATGCCTACGAGCTTACAGTTACCTGGCTTGCATTCCCATGCCCTGTGGGCAGTACATCAAAGGCCTAAAAGTCACCTATCACAATTGTTACGATGTTTATATGGATAGACATGTTACCACACATATCGGGTGTTTTCAACAAGTTGTATATGGCCTATCTCTAATGTGCAAGTATTTACCATGACCGAATCATGTTTTCGTTAAATTTTAGTAGATTTGGAATCTGTCTGAAATTGCCATCAATTTCCTGTTTTTAGTTGGGTCACTCCATTTAGCCCTATACGACATCTAAATGTTGCTCACGTATTCATTTATTTTTGTAAGACCGTTCCGGGTATAATGACTTTGAATTATAGGTAAAATGTGTCAAAACGTTATTATTGTCAAAATATGTACCAATAATATGGCAACAATATATATTATTATATTGTATATAAAAATTAGTCAACAACAGTCACGCAACGAAAAAAAATTCAAAATCGCATTATTAGTACCGGAGGTTACTCCGAACATCCAAACTCACGAACTTCATATCCCAAAATATACATAAAAGCTACTACATTAAACTAGTGCAATAATAAATAATATATTAAAATATTATCGATCCAAATATTCCATTGCACAAAGTACTTTTGCACTTCTTTTTTGATTACAAAAGTTGCCACTGAACTTAGAACTCCCTTCTATAATATACAGAATAGTAATTGTGTATTGAATCAAAGAAACTTATTGTATGAACTCTATTGAATATCACGATGCAAAAAGTAATCTAAGAGAATAGTCGAAATGTAATTTATCAAAATTAGATCCATTAAATATTGTACAAAACTATAATGAGCTCACGAAAAAAACACATCGTAATCTAATATTTTGGTTGTTAATAAAAGCGCATCTCCGCTGGCAATAATAAGTTAACGGGACCCGTATAGATTCGCTAATAAACATGCAACGTATTGACTGACAGCGCCTGCCGCATTGTAATTTCACCGTAATAGCAGATGCTGACCCATCGGCCGAGCATCTCACGATAATTCAGCCATTAGATTCATAAAAAGAAATGGTTCGGCGCGGCGATGAACAATACCGCACCGCCGATAAGTGAAAGCGCTTTCGACTTTCGTTGAGTTTTTGTGTGGATTTTCGGTCACATTGTATGGCGATATGAATCTGCTAAAACGACAAATGGGCCACGGATAAGAAGCGTGTGCATAGAATACCTGGTATTTTTACTCATTTCTTTCATTTATACTCTTTAGAGTTCTGAGAATGTAACTAACTCCAAGGAAGTGTGTCGCCAGATGCAAGTTACCTCTACAGCGGACAGGCCCAATTAAAAGTTGAAGGTGAAAGAAGAAGAAGAAATATATCAAGGGTTCCGAACTAATGCAACTTTACGTACTGATGGAGAACTTTAGGTAATATATATCTCAAAACTGCTTATGTCGCGGTCTTTCAAACTATGGATAATACCGGTCCATAATTCAACCACCACTAGTGCACTGCTCATTTAATACTATTCAGCCGCCTTTATTATGCCTTAATTATTATGAATGCTAGCCGTGCCCCGCGGTTTCACCCGCCTTGCAATTTACTTAAACAAAATGATTTTACCAACTTATTACTACCGTAACCCCATCATCATCTCCCTGCCCTTTTCCGGCATATATCGGTTCGACACAGTATGACCGTAGAACAGTTTAATCACATATGATTTTTTAAACTGTGACCGTAGTCCATACTATATAGGTTCTGGCTACAGTTTTACGGCCGGCTACCTGCCTAACACCAATCCTCCTCGGGAATAATTAGCTACTATCCGAACCTAACAAAACTTTTTACATAAGAATAAATACATAATTTCTAAAATCGTCTATATACGTGTAAATATTGCGTTAACAAATATAGCTATTACCATTACCAGAGAGAGCCGTGCGTCCCCGATGAATATCTTAATGCACAGTATCTAGCTGATGCTTGCAAAATCTCCGAAACTGTCCTGTTTTGAACTTTATATAAAATTTCAATCATCTTCATTTTAAAGATATTAATGTAATAAATCATATATAACTAAAAGTTCAACCTATTCAACTGAACATCTATTTTATATCATTTTTATCCAACAAATGTTTGACATGGTTCTTTCAATTGATATAACTTTTTTTTATTTATAAGAAATAAAATAAGAGAACTTGAGAAAAAACAAACACTAAATGTTAAGTGAAGCTTACCACAATATATTAGTGAAAACCGCACCAGAATCGGTTAAGCCGTTTCTGATATTAGCGGTAACAAACGCACAAATAAACAGACATACAGACAAAAATTCTAATAATCATTGTTTTCGGTTTTAGTGCGTTTATGAAGGACCCCAATAACAGTTTTTTTCAATTATTTTCCATGTACAGACAGAGATCAGTTACATTTTTATTAAATGTATAGATAAACTTAATTTCCCTTCATAAAACTCCTCTAGAGTTCCATTACTACTCATCTTCATCGATAGCATTGTAAAAAAAGAGTAGAAGTTTAATAAACATAAATAATACTGAATACCCATTTTGCCTCTCTTTAACCTTATTTTATGAATCAGATAAGCATGTTCACATAATATACTATTTTATTGAATCCTTATTTCTAAGTTATAACATAGCGGAAATCTTACGTGCGCTTATCTGTATCATAAGTATACACCCAAGACAAACCGTTAACAAAATATAAACTCACTTAACATTAAAACAATATAAATCACCGTTCACGATTAAACAAACACTATATAAACAATATATTTTGTCAAAATTTAAACGTTTTCGAACTACACGAAATTTCTGAATAAATATATCAGATATTATATAGCTATTAGTAAATTCTTTTTATCAAAGTGGCAGTACTCCATCAAAGCCTACCGTCCGATTCCGTCACAACGTCGAAAAACTTGAACAAGTTTCGGAGGCTCCGCATTTCGCTTTTCGCATGATTGGATTACTCGCGACACGCGGCGAACCGTTCACAAACCGTTTGTCGCCAAAATGAAGCGGAAAATTTAATAGTCCACTTTTCAGTACGTGATCACCATTTTACTTTTATTATCTCCACAATAATGCCCCGCTTTCGTTTCCCGCCGGTGCCGGGGGCAGGCTGAGTGTTTGTTGTAGTGGAGTGTTTTGCTCTCGTTTTAGACGTCCTCTCGTGGTCGTATAGTAGAGAAAAAATGCAAACAATGTAATTCAATTTGAATCGTCTTTGTATTCGTAATTAGAAATTTATATAAAGATCGTTACACGTAACCGAACATTCTGAAGTACTCTTCGGCCGTCGACTTGTGTGGTTACAAACATATCGCCCGCTACGTACGTAACGTACGAAAGAGGCAAGGCAATTTTAGCAGCCACTTAAACGTCGTTAATTCATTCGTCGCTCTTTCACTTTAAAACGGAAACAATTCGGTGTACAAAATCAGGGACGGTAACGGTGTACCGAACAAGTTGGAAAATTATCGATGTTTAATTGACGTGTGCGTCGTGCGCCATTTGTTACGTGGCCGTACGGAACGACAATGCTAGTGTGAAGCTAAAATTGTTTTGCGTCGGAGCGTTTCGGACTCGGTGCGGTGGTACCGTTGCTGAGCGATCGAGCCGCCGAGTCGGCCGACCGAGCAAAGATTTGGCGTAATGACCTACGGCGTCTCCCCGCTCGATGTCTCAGATCTTAATCGCGTTTACGCTCGCCGCTCGGCGGAGACACGCGGCCACATTCTACGACCGCAAGACGCTCGTCAATCGCCTCATCAACCTGATTAACTAATATCTCGCTTGCTTTATGTAACTGGACTCGTAATCTTCCCTATTTGCCGTTTCAGTGTCCACCTTTTTGTGCGTTTCTACTCGTGCTTATCTCATAAACATAGAACATAATAACTGGACCGTTTCATACATGCCTTGCGGGACCGGTGCCTTACAAGATGCATATCACACACAATATAAGGACCGAAATACACAAATGCTTAATGCATTTAAATGTATCAAAACATTAATTATGTACATGTATTTAGCGCTAGGTCATACGTACACTAGATGACCAGGCGAACTTCGTACCACTTAAATAAATTGATTTGATTATAACTCTTCCGTAGTTCGATCCGATTGTCAATTTTATTCATCCTTCCAACTATTATGCATTGGGACGGGCATATTTATTTATTTCACATTCAATGCCAAGCTTTCTAGCAAATTCAGTTTAAATAAACAACAGTGAGAGACGCGAACATGCGACTCAGACTAATTTTTCTCTCAATAATAGTCGTCTCTTTGACATTGTTAATTAGCTAATTCTTAATCAGTCTTCTTTCTTCGCATAGCCGAGGTAGATTAATTTAACCAAAATACGTACGTAAGCCGGATCCTGCTTTTGTATTTAACAGAACACATCAATCAACGTACTTACCCATTCACATGGTTCTTTGTGAAGTCCATCAGAGATTGAATTTTATCTTTAACAACTCGGGCAGTGAAGTCATGTCTATCAATTGGAGTGATTTCGAGCCACTGAGGGTTGCAGATGAATCTCAGAATAAGTTCTGGCGTCTATATTGTGTAACATACGACATCGCATTTACGTCTAGTCAAGCATAAGGCACGTTCTTCTCGTGTAAAGCGATGACCAAAGTTGTCGATCTTGCACGTTGTTTCAATCGCTGTCGACAGTAATCGCACCACAAACGTACACGTATTGTTCAGTTGATTTGCTTTTGGTGCAAACGTATGATGACGAAATGAAAGTAAGTACTTCTAGAAACTATGAGTGGTTGTCGTGGTGGAACCGATTGCGGTAATTACGTATTTCCAACCGCACAACACAATTTATAGGATTGATCGCTGAATTCAAACGACTCAAGATACAGAAAAACAACTGTGATTCTCTGAAACTTTACGATGAATTTTTGATGTTTCCGAAACATATTTTAATTTACTTAAACTAAATAATTTACAAAACATTACCTTCCTCACGAAAAAATGATATTAAATGTAAACAATTAATTACACTTTCAAACAACTGTGGGAAATGAATAATTGTGCATTCGCGTGGAGCTGTTAATTGAAAGTTTGACCACGTTCGCCCCCTATTGACAATTTCCGAAGTGAAAATTATATTTCTTCTTTGGGATTTTTCTAAATTTCCTAAAGCGAAACAATCCTAGTATCGAAGCGAATAACTTAGATGACCCGATGATCGTCCTAGATTAGTTAAAATTAGTTGAATAAAATACAAATGAAAGTAACTTACAATGATTTTTTATATTTACGCGAATACTACACATTGGAATAAAACTAATTTTAGGAATTCTATCGCGTTTATTTTACGTTTTTGGTTATGGTCATAGTGACAGGAGGGACTGAGGTGTTTAATGTCCCAATGTCAAAGTTGCTGGCGAAGTACCTTCTTATTTTCAATTATTATTTCTGAGATCTTGCAGTTGTATGCTTGGTTTGGGATTTAATTTTATTAAGTTGGGAAACGCCACTTAACGTGAAGATTTAAAAGTTTCAAAATCCTAAATTAACACATAAAATTACCGATTTTGATCTTTTTTCTTTTAGATTTTCCTATTTTCTCTACTTTTAAACCTTCCCTGGACTGAAAGCATTAATACAAAAAAAGAATTATCCAAATCGGTTCAACCGTTTTGGAGAATAAGCATGACTAACGAACAGCAATTCATTTTTACATATACATACATTTCAAGCCGAATATCTGCACTTGACACGGCATTAATATAACCGTAGAAAATCACATACACATATAACAATTTAAAATTACCGTTCTAGGAATAATTATGTTTTTTTTTGTGCAGTAAGGCCGGTAGTCCTCACGCAACATCACTATCGGCGCCCGGAGGCGGGGTAATAGCAGTTATTAGTAAATCAGTCTGAGAAATCGACAACAATGAGCACAAAATACCCTCATTGCCTTTGCCTCATTCATTTAACTTTTTGTTACACGACTCACATTCAATGTGTGCCGACTATTTATGTTGTGATTGGGCAGAGATAATCAACTAGACCTAGATACCCCCGACACTGGGTAGCTCATTAAAAAATAACACAAATTTATATGATATAAGATTGTGGTCATTTATTTGATTTGGCTACTTAAAAGTACCTAATTGAATTATTACTAACAATAATATTAACACTTACGGAACAAGCTTTTTACAATACAAAAGATGGCACGCGGCTTGATATCAAAGTCACCAACGTAACTACAACTCTTTTTCTCACTCGACCTGAAAAAGACCATTAGCAGTGCGAAAACTGCACGTTATAATTTTATTTCATTTTTCACCTAAAAAGCATTAAATCGGTAATGAACAAAAAACCAGAGGCGGAATTCTGGCAATGATGCATGTAATCGCACTCATCAGGGGTGACGACGCTCCTACGAAGATGGAAGTAGTCGTTCATGGTCACCGTTAACTGAAGTTGAAGCACGCAGTTTGTATATTTATCACCATGACTAAACATGAATGAAACTACTCTCCAACTTGAATTTCTAGCGAAATGTCTTTTACGAACGCAAGTAATTTAGTCGACACTAAAATACTAATACGCAAAATTATTTAGGATCAAATGATTATTTGACTTGTTATAGGTTGTGATTGATTACAGGCATTCACATTGTGTTTAAAAAAATAATGTTTTTGGTTTTCAAATACCTGTTTTAATTAGATGAATGTATTAAGCTCAATCGCTGCTTCACCTCAATTTGTTATTCCAAGTGTTTGCTACATAGGTATCATTAAACAACGCATATCTTTATACCAACCAATATCCTTCCCTATTCCCCACAATCGCCAAAACGCATGTCCACGGCGGTGAGCTAAGGACAAAATTTCCAATGACACAACTCATAATGAAAATAATAAATTAATTTTTTTTTGAAATAAAATAATATTTCCGAATCTATTATAATACATTCATGAAATAGGTAAAAGTAAGAATTACACACAGTAATTTTAATATAAATAGTAGACTAAAACTGTTGCGCAGTAAATAGAATGAGTGGGCGGTTACTTAATTAATGTAATGAACATCGCAGCCTATAAACATGCACTTAGTGGACCATTAAACTGTGTCCACCCCAGAAGCATTAACGTCTCTTCAGCGGTTTAATAGGTCTTTCTTATCTCACCATCGCTATACACATTCACTCCACGCAAAAATCTCCATGTTTCTTAACTTAGGCACTTGAAATTCCTTTTCTTAAATTAGAATAAAAAATGTACGTAACAGGCCTTGCTATCTTTTACAGGTTGCTTACTTGATATTACCCTGTTGCTCATTTTTTTGGTAAAACCCATTTATAACCAATAGTGGACTTTATTGTTTTATTAACTCCGGTACGAACGTGTCGCGAATCATACATCATTCAGGTACTGTGTACCAAACGATTTTGAAATACAAGATCCTTGACATGACATGGTATATCTCATCACAACTCTGTATTTCATCACTCATTCACTAGCTATAATAATAATAATAATAATATCCTGTGACATTCACACACGGCCATCTTGAACGTATATTTGCTTTCAGCAGAAGTAAATGACGGCGTTGGAGCCGCTTGGGCGACCTCATTATGTAATAGAGACCACAGATCAAACTCCTAAATAATGATTATTATTATATATATACCTCACAATCATCTAAATTCATTCAATCATCTTTAATTAGAAATATTTAATGTAATAAAAACAAGTAAAGGTATTAGAGTCAAGAAGCCAAATTATTATAACTGTTCCCAATCCGACATTAGCTATCGCGTTACAAACAGTTACGGTGATTCGGATTATTGTTCAAACAACAACTCAATTAAATTCAGGACACCGCGGCCGTTTGAAACACCGCCGCCGTGTGCAAATATACGGCAACTATTAAATAACGGTCGGCCCACAATGAACGTATCAATTTCAGTTTGTTTTGCTGTAACTAAACACCTCACAGACGGTATCTTGCCCGGTTTAGTCTAATATATTAAGCCTAACCTACGTACAGGATGTGAAGCATATTTTTTGTTGCGCGCCGACGTGTATTTATTGAATGCTCGTGTGATCATTGCGGCTTGACAAGTTCTTTACTTATTTACTGCTTACGGTTCTTCTATGCTCTTTACACACTGCCTGCTAGTTAATAGAGATATAAACTGTCTATAATTTATATCTCAGGCTTTACAGAATGGATTCTGTAAAGCTATGAATTCTTCTAAACAGATATTTAATTAAACATTACATAATACATCCCCAAATAATGTTTAATTTAATGTCGTAGAATTTTATTGCTCACACACATAAAATGAAAAAAGACAGTGTACTCCAGCGTGTTAAAAACTACCATATCTTCTTTCTGTTTTAAATTAATTGTTGTGAATATTTTACCCATAGTAGATACGGTACATTCGTTGTTAATTATAAGGTGGTACCATCTTCTAACGTATTTCAACCGCCAAGCTAATGCTATACATAAGTTTAAAAGGTAAAGTAAAGCAGTGAAATTACTTCGGGAATACCTACTAATAATTACTTAGGACATAGACATATATAAAACAAATTTAACTTTTCGCAGGCCACGAGCGAAGGAGAGTGTGCGGAGGCCGAAGGGGACAGTGGGGAGGTGTTGGAATTCCTGAAAGGCATCACCACCGACCTGTTGCAGCGATTTGCGTAGCTCTCCCTTCAACAAGGACCACGTACCAAACTCTATTATACTCCCAAATGAAATGCTATTAAAATATAATAGTTATTTTGTTATTGTAAAATTTTATATCAACGTGTAAAATTCGCAGTTCATTGAATAGCGAATTTGTAAATATTTTTTAAAAAAATGTAAAAAGCAAAGAAGAGGTGCTTTAACACTTGTGATCGAGTTTAATACGGCTATATAAAACGCCTTATACTATTAATAAACCCGTCTAAAATATTTCTTTGTGCTGTAAAAAAGAATTGGTTTAATGAGCATAAACTCTGACGGTGACACTGCCCTTTTTTAACTAACTTTTAGTATCTCAGTATAACATGTTATTCGTATTCGTACTCGAGCGGAATAAATGTTCGATGTGCAGTTTGGCTAAAAACGCTAGCTATTTGAATGTAAAATCGCTGTACATATTTGTGATAATTTTTGCCCAACGGTTATATTGTTGTGTGATAATCGTCAATAAGTGTATAGCACAGTCGATGTACATAATATGTATAGCTTTATAATATTGTTGATTGTAAAGTAACGTTTGTACAAAGAAATAACGGTACCTACATTTTCTATACGTCCACAACAATAGATGTAGGAAAAACTATAACAATTTAGAGGTAGCGTTACAAATAACGCATCGCCGCAGTGACATTTTAAAATCTTACGCACAATGAGCGATAAATTAATAGCCTGGCTATTATTGTCAACATGATATCATATTTGTTTAGGTTGGAAGCGCGCGCGGGCCACCTGCGCTCCCCAGCTCATTAGCAAACAATGATCGCAGATCGCTTGGACATCCAAAATAGGGACGAAACGATACAACGTAAGTATCGATGCTTTTACTTGCTAATTGTATCGACATAAAATATCGATAACTACAGCATCGAATCGTCAATGTCTACTAACTATGCGACGTAAATTGTAAGATCTAGTCAAGCCTATTGTAATAATAGCTATGGTTTAAATAAAAATGCATAGCGTTCATATTCTACGGTTGTAAACAAATAAACAATCCATATATCGAGACAACAAAAATCTAATTTGAATACCTTTTAGAGCCAATTAGATGGGGTATAAAACCGATACCTACACTACTTAGTGTGAAAACTAATTTGAGTAACTATTCGGTTTTACCCTATTTCGAGCATCTAGAGCGATCAATAAACGGCAAACGCAGCAAAGAATTCGCGAGCGCACCGCCGCGGGCGACACATCCATAATCCTGTGACGTGTATTTTGACAGACGCTCGGCCGCTTTTTTCGCGCCAGTTTTTGCCGCCATTTTTTTACCTCTACCCGCCAGTGCGTTGACCCTATGACGTTTACCAAAAGCTATTTTCACATGTAATTACACGTATAGCTGACTTAATTACCCGAAACCGCTGCGACGGCGTCGCCGACGGGACACGGAGGCCGATCGAAAAAACGACCTAATCCGGCGCCGGTTAAATTACGCATCGTTAACCTTAGCCGCGGCTAATAATAGTGTAACTAGTGCTTTGCATGGTAATGCAACACGGCGCCTCGTCTCTCTACGTTCGAAAGTTTCTTGCCAGGAAAACGTGTTATTTCTATATAAATTGGTGAGGTCCGTCTATAACGACAGGCAAAAATTTTTTGTAGGCATCTTAAGCCATATGTTTAACCTAGTCAATTAAGTTCGATTGATAAATGTGTTTACAATTTCTATATTATGTGATAATTTAATTTTATCCATTTTAATGGGAGTACCCGTATAATTAAACAAGCAAAAATTATAATAAATGTTAAAACGATGTAATATTTGTTTTTGTATTTATCTTATGCATAAATACACTAATTTTATAGATTAATTTAACACCGTAAAAACAGCACCCTATGCCTATTCTCTTATTTATATAAATTGTTGTTTTTCTATTCACCGTATTCTTTGCTTAATTGTGTTAACATCCTCCAAATAAAAAAGAAAGATGACGAAGATGAAATAAAAAAACCGAACAAACTTCCCACTTGGAGTTCTTTTATAGTTTTAGGTGAAAATTATAGTTTTAATTATTTATAATGTCTTTACGTTCATCACAAAAGTTACTGTGCGTTTTTCCGCTAGTAAAGTACTTATTAATTCATACGCCTATGTTGAACTAATAAACAAGCGTTTACCGCTTACAATGATGGTATGGTAATGGTGGTCAGCAAATATTTTTTTAATAAATTGCAGACAGGTTATATTCTAGTTGTAAGTATATTAATAGTCTGTTGTTCTACGTAAATAAACATTACAGTTTCTATGATTATTTTACTATGTTACAAGTGTTGCTACAATTTTTTTTTCAGGATCTTACTATTTTTTTATTCAGTATCACTTGACTGATCGCTATAAAAAGTAACATTAATGTGTAAATAAATGAGTTTTGTATGCTCTGTTGGGTATTTTATAATTACGCACACAGACAGGATTTAAAGAGAATTTGAATATTTATCGTAGAATTAAATGAGTTATGTCACATCACACACCTAATTACATTTTAACTATAACGCAATAACCAATATCCAATTAGATAATTGTCCGTGCGAGTGATACCAACACATTGTATGATTACAACCATCATAAGAAGAAAAAACGTTTATTTTTTCAATATATAAATCTAGTGTTCGGCAATAGTTGTCGGTCGTCAGTGTGGGTGTGTGCAGTCAATTTGAAATCTAATATTTACTTAACGGGACAAGAAGAACCGTTTTGATGGTTTCAAAAATAAAAGGCGTCATTTCACCTATGGTATTAATGTCCCCGCAGATTAGGGTGACAAGACTTGCCTTAACTAGGAGGTTCTTGTTCAAGATTTTATTTAAAAGCACACGTCTGTACCAAAGGACCATATACGAAAAAGTATATTTTAATTTTGTAAAACAGTCAAAGAAATATGCTCTTGTCACTTGAATATATCTTACAAATGCATTTAATAAATGTATATTTTCTCAGTTTGATATACTAGGGCCCTAATTTTTTTCACTGTTACAAGTGTTTGTCAGGCTTATATACAAATTATTTTTATTTATTATTATAATGGAACTGTTAGGTCACTCAGTCAGTCAGGAAATGGCCAGATGGATAGTCGAGCAAAACGTGATTCACAGAATTGAAATGTAAAGTTTGTACCTATTTTAAACATCCAAAAGATGACATCAATACGTTTACTTTATGATAAATTAAACATATGTTGATGTGTTGCATACCAGGATCGCCCAACTAGATTTTACTATCTATGGCACTCAATAAAGAATAACTTACAAAGGAGTACGGTGTGCGCACTACTTAGTTAAACAAAAAGTTGCTGTATCCACCAACGGCCTAAACCTCCTGTAAAACTATTATTGTGTATATCGATTTTTTTACATTTGTAATACGTGTTAACGCAGCAAGGCGATACACTAAAACATAAAGGCTGCTATTTTTATCTTAATAGGTAATAAATTTTAGTAATAACAAATAATCGAATGTAATGTAAATGTCATCACAAATCGCATATGGGTCTCGGGAATTAAGAATTTTTTGGTCATCCTTCACATTGTTTTAATTTCGTCTTATAAGTGAGGCCTGTGGGAGAATAAGCCTAAGTGTGTATATTGGACCGTGTAAAATACTAATGGATTGAGGCGTTCTGTAGTAACTCGAGGGGAGTTTTTCAGCATCAATTTGGTTTATTAACTTTGTGTGTAAAACGCCTTTTATATTGTAATAAATTCTGACAAACATCTTTGCTAATCTTACGGTAACTTGCGATGGGCTTAAAGCTCTGAATAATTTTACATTCTGAAATTTTTGCTGCATTATTTTTTTTATCTTCGTCAATGTTTAATAAATGGATTGTATATTCAATATGCGATATAAATAAGTACATATATTATTATACTGATTTGTTTTATTCAAAATATCTATAAATTGTAAACTTTTACGTACTGAATCGATGATAATTTACGTAAACACATAAAATAAGGTCGCATCAGAATAATGCATCAAAATGTACAATTTCAATATAATTAATTTACGATAATAACAGAATTACATCGAAAAATATCCAATCGATGGGTTGAGATAAGTAGAGAATGACTCTCCAAGACAAGGTATAACTGTGATCAGAAAGAGATGCAGTGCAGGGCTTCCGCTAGCATGGAATACTTGAAGGCTGGAGGAATAATTACTTAACCCGTTGCAAAATTACCGAATCGGTTCTTTTTAACTACGAAACTCAGACTTAGTACGGAATAATTATCCCCTACATCGCCAATCAATGCAACGTCCTGTCTGAGTGAGTCTACGTAAGAGTGCAGAAGCTACATAGCACCAGTATGGTAAATTACCTTAAAAACTCCGGTGCTGCTCTACAGTTGCATGAATTAAAACTATAGAATTTGCTACACAGTTCGATGTTGAAGATTGATCGTATTGTTTCACCTATCAACGCAGATCTATTGACTGGCTGACGTGTTTTCATCAAACACCTCGACGTCCAAACATCACCCATATTTGCATCGTCACGGCTCGCCAAACCGAACAGCTGCGGGTATGTTCATTACTTTATTTCTCGCAGATAACATCTCGGACACAACAGCGCTCATCATTACAGGTGCTATGTTTTCGTCTAATGGACTGGCGCGATATGATATCTGTGCCGGGGCGATATGCACGGCCTGACGTCTATCTATTGAAGCACCGAAACCGATACACGAAAAGAGTAACAGTATTCGCACACCGTTCCTGTTAATTTTTTATATTTTATATCGACAAAAACTAGGTGCGACTCGAACTTATTATTGTGAGCGAATTGGACATGGCATCGTAATTATAAGAGTGCGATATTTAGGTAGTAATTATGCGGAGGTCGAGGAGCCAGTAATTGACAGGTGAGAGAAGGTCGCGGTGACTCAGCGGCACTTAGAGCTGCGCTGAGAGCACTCCAGCGACACGGTTACAATGAGTACCTGTGTCGCAGGCGCACAACACTGCAATACGGTTGTCAAATCGACGGGCAATAATTTTAAAACTGACAGGAAGTAGTTTTATTTTTATGTATTAAACTTTTGAAATTATCAAACTTAGAAAATTAGATATAAAATAATCAAAATAGTCAGCTTATCTTTTTCATAGTAGTGATAAAGCTAAGAATAATTTATCGTACATCAGCTGACTAATTTAGCTAGCGGGACACAGGTGAAATAGTTTTAGTTTAATTTTTGTATGACAAACTCCCATCATAAACTAGAATCGGCAATAACCGTACTCTCAATATCTTAAACTTTCTTCGAAGCTTTCCCTACATTCAAAATTTATATCAAACGCCAACTTCTTTTGGTGAATTTGGATTACAATATCAATATAAATTGGGTAAATATAACTATAAAAGAATGTCCCACCGTGTTCATGACAGATGGTGTCACTTCAGCAGAACACATCAGACCACAAGCCGCACGAAGCGTGCAGCATCTCGACACGCAGATGGAAAACGCGTACACAACCGAACGGAAACAATAACATCGCTACGTGCGAAATCGACTGCGAATGCAAATCCGTTACTTACTCGCCGATCTGAACCAGTGAGCCAGATATCGACTTTAGAAAGTCGATCCGAAGCTGCCGCGCCGGTGATGAAACGTGATCGCTTGTCTTTCAAAAGCATCACCGCTGACGGACGGAGGGTGAAGATAACATGCCGATTGTACTGAGCTTTTAGCTTTTTCCGTCGACTTCGTGCGCGAGCTTTGCGTTTTGATCCATCGCCCCGATCCCAGATGTCTTGTAAAAATCAAATTCGACCTCATTCCGTAAGTCCAATATAAAATATATTGTATACTATGCAGTATTAATAAGTTATAAGATGTCTATACTTTTGTTTGTAGGAGTAAAAAGTTACTAACTTTCTATTTGTCTTCATGCCCAGAGATGATCATTAATTTATTAAATGTCATAGATTTCTTCTATTGCACATTTCATCCAAAACAGTCTATGGAAACTTAACTATTATTTCACTAACTGCACATAATGGCAGCGAAGCTTTTCGAAGATTCTACAAAGTTATATTAGCCCCTAAAGCTAACAATACAAAAATCAGGTCCAGGATCTAAAGGTAGCGTTATATATTCATAAAAGTATATTTTGCATAAGAATCTTTCAATCGCTCTGCCATAACTATGTTTATTTTATCGCTACTATCATTTGTTTGACTAAAAACGATATAAAAAGATAACGTTTCACAGTAGGAGACCTCTCCCTAGAAATTATGAGTCTATTTCTGGTTAATACAGGATTCCTTATTCATACTTAACTGTTTTGAAATCCAACTGCAATTTAATCCCTGCAAAATATTTAAAAAGAATTATGAGCGATGTCATATAGTAATATGCAGATATTATTATAATATCAATTCATACAAATTATTTTAATTCAACAAGTTTCTAGTACACTCGTAAATATTGAGCATAAATAACATAACTTGTCTTACAAGCATACATTAAATATACAAGATATTTATGTATTAATCGTAAAACGCTGCAATAAAAAGGAAAATACAGCCTCCGTACTTCCATTGCCTACTAACACACTAACAGGAGAAATGTCAGAAGCGATATTTTAAATCAATACCGGCTATATTAATTAAAGGCTTTTAAAGTTACATGCAGATTTATATCTCTGCCTTTTTGGAGCAAACCTTTTTAATTTTAACGACCTATCAAGATTTTGAAATATCTCAACGAATATAAAAAGGCTTCCTAATATTTGATTAATGTTTTTTTTTGTATTTTTATATGAACTTTTGATGTGAATCCACAATTCACAATTTTTAAAAGTTTTAAGCTCTTTAAACTAAATAAATTTACGTTAGTTTGAGGTATCGGATGGAAAAAGTATTTTTTTTTCATGTTTGCATTTTCAATAGTTTTTCTTTCAAAGCAATACTTTCAAGAAGAACAAACGCTATTAATAGTAACGAAGTAAACCTTAACTACCTGCTTTTCGATCTGTTTCAAGGTTTCTGTACCTATAAACTTATTCTCATAATTTTTCAAATAACTTCATAGGATAGTAACTTGAAGCTAACTTATTACTTTTTAAATATCAACTGTATGTGTGAATATATATAAATAATGACTATAACCTGTATATTGAACTCTAGGCCTCTTGAAGTCTGACAAAAGCTCTGTTTTACAACGCCAGTTCGCACCAAACATGTAACTTTTAATACTCACTGTATTCACCTGTAATCAAGTATTGGTTATTTCTATATAAATTAATGACTAAATAGAAACAAGTAAAATAAAACAACGTATGCATTCGGTATTGTTTAAGAGAACGCAAGAATAAAACCCTCGAGCGGCAATTAGTTTTTAGCGTTTTTATTCAAGTTAATTAGATTCCTTTAGTGTCTATAACTCGAGGCGGCTCAGCTAATTACAAATCTTAAATATAGGTAACACACTCGCCCCGAACTAACGGTACAATTTTACATTTAATCTCTAGTCAAAGAGCAAAAAGTATTTATTGCGTGGTAAACAGGCTTTAAAGTTTTTTATTTCAGTATTTTATACGTCCCGTGAAAAGATATATGCGGACAATCGCACCTTATAAGTACTGACACTAATTCTGGTGTAAAGCGACTCGAGTTTCTATCTTAAATAATAAATAGTCGGTAACAATCGACCGGGACAACTCGTAGACAACCCGCAATCTCACGTTTCCCGAAAGCCTTCTGGTACGTAAATTGCCTCCGCAATACAAACGAAAAGCGAACACGGTGTTCATATATAGGTGTATGTTGAACAGTGGAAATCATGTCGATTATTCGTATTATATAAATAAACTCAGTTTAACGCGACGTTGTTGGTTCTCGACGATAATCATAACTCGCCACCGCTCGCCTGAAGACTTTAAAGCAATTACGTAAACAAGAGCGAAAATCGTGATGTGCACCACAACAGCCGGAGGGTTGCAGATGTAGGAGAACTCCAATAACTACGCCTCCTAGTAAATTGTTATCTTCGAACACCGCGAGCCCATCCCGATGATATGTAAGCTTCCATCGGAGTGGACATACATCAAGTGTGCGGTGTTGATGGATGTTGAACTTATCAATACAAAATGGTTCGAGCTGGGAGTAAGCGACTAGTCGTGACTCAGTCATTTAATCATAAGCACCCGTGCTAATTAGAGTAGGTCGCGAACCGACGACCGGTAATGAAAATCACAAATGAATCTCGTTACGCTGTAAAATTGCACTATGCGTACCTTATGCTATAATTATGGGTTAACATAATTACGTTGTTAGTAATACAAGAAACTGTTATTAGAACATTTAACGTTCAAGTTTGTTAACAAATGTTTATTTCTACCCTAACATTTTTCTTTACAAGTGAGGTAATAAAAACATTTACCTAAATTCAAATATGTATA
>JWHW01037121.1:14935-39461 GCA_000931545.1 Papilio glaucus | reverse complement strand
GATATATTGTTCCAAATTTCGCATAAAGCACTCCACATTTCTGTCTATAGTGGCTCTAATGGCTCTGAGTAGGCTAAACCATGTTTTTAACACCCCTTGTGACTCTTTCTCTTCTCAATATCCTCTACATAATTTTGAGCTATGCTTTGGATCATTATCTTGATGGAAAATGAATCCATTTCCAATTATTCGCTATTTTGTTCTAAAATGTTTTTGTACTGTTACTTTTTCAAAATTCCTTCAATCTTAATCAAATTAAAAAAAACACCAGACCATAATTGAGCCATGCTTGATTGTTGGCACTACACAATCTGGCATCATCTTTTACGAAAACTCTACGTTTTTAACAGAAAAGTTCAAACTCGGTCCAAAGCGCTTTTTTAAAATCTTCTTCAGTCCAATCTCGATGGGCAAGGGACCACTGCATCCGTTTTTTCTTGTTTTGCGGCCTTAGCAGAGGTTTTCCGACGGCAGCGCGACCATACAACTTCGCATCCCTCAGTCGCCGTTTTACTATAGTCAATGATAAAGGGTTTTGTTTACTTCAATGTGGATTTCTGGTGCTGTTAAGCGTCTATTTCGCTTGCTAGTAACAACAATTTAATCATCTTCACTAGACGTGATAGGTCTCGACCTTCCCGAGAGTGGAAAATCTTGAAAATTGCCTGCCTCCCTGTATCGAGTTATTGTGCCATGAACACAAGTCTTCGATAACTTCAGTTGTTAAGCATCTCTCGTTCGGTTTTGCCTTCATTATGTAAAACAACGATGGCAGAACGTGCGGTCTTTCCTAATTCACTGCAAATTTTTCGAGAATTTCCCAGTTTATGATGTTTTCACTGTAGAAACTTTTTACTAGTTTTAGTTTAGACTAATTGAGATCGTTTGTGAACAAACCTAAGTTAACTAGAGTTATAATAAGTCAGAAACACGTGTTTTCAGGAGCTAAATAATCCTAATTATTAATCAATACGTAATAAAAGCAAAGTAATGAATAATGTGGGCATTATAAAATTTTTTTACGACTCTACCACCTGGCTCTAGCGCAGCGTGTGTCGGTGTTTGAATACAATAGATGTTTATTGTCCAATAACTTGAAAGTAAGCAAAAGAATGACTTCTTTAAATATTCGATACTAACATTAGAATATTAAGATGTGCATTTGTTTTATTTATCCTATGGGATTTTATTACAATTGATAGATAATTATGTTGTTTATGTGCGGTCTTAAACTTTTGGTTTTGGTTAATAACAAAAATTACATTTTTAGAACAAAGGTCTATTCTGGAAACAAAGTTATAGGAAAAATACCAACATTGTATGAGATGTGTGTACATATACTTCAAGAACACATAGATGGTAAGTTCAAAATAAAAATAATAAGCTCTACATTGCTTTGTTTATTTAATTAACAAATTAACTTTACAACAATCAAGTAATTTATATTTCCTATTCTGCTCCGTATTTTAACATGTCTTGTAACAAGCCATACAACAATGGATACGCAAAACATGTCAAACATGTCGCTTGTGAACGTTCGTTGTCAGTGGATACGGAGATACGAACAAGGTTCAAGATTCGTATGGACATTTTGACATTAGACGGCAATGGAAACGTTAGTTACTACGCGATACGTTTGACATTTTTTTTATTTTTTTTTATTTTATGGGATAAGGTGGCAAACAAGCGAGCGGATCACCTGATGTTAAGTGAACGCTACCCATAGACATCCGCAACAAGCAAATGTGTTGCAGATGCGTTGCCTACCTTTAATGGACAGAGGAGGGCATAAACAGGAATAAGGATATTTCCTTTTCCCCGTCGACCCCTCCCCGTCCAATCCTCATCCCGTTCCCATCCTATCCTGATGAGGAAAGGGTGGGAAGGGGAAGAGGACTGAAATTAGGCCTCCTTTGCTTTGCTTCTTTTCCACATGTCATGGAGCATTAGATGTTGCATAACACGCAATGGACACCCACGGTTAGATTTTAAATTATACTGCATTACTACAGGAATGTAATGTTTAAAACATCAAAAAGATAAAAACAGTCAATATATAATTTTTAAGATTTTGAAAGTTGCGTGATATACACCAGTCTCTAAAATTTTTATTTTCGAAAGTTTTTTTTCTTCATTTTAAGCTCTCGAGTATACTGGCGGGGTGCCATATGAGATACTTAAGCCAGTTGTTGATATGGCAACACCACAACAACTGTTCCTACTGGAACACTTCAACCCGTACCTCATGGAGGATACGGATCATCTATGGCAAAAGTTCTGTGAAAAACACTTTCGCAACAAACGGAGACAAGAAATGGAAACATGGAGAGAAATGTATATGGTAATATATATAAATATTTAAATTTAGTGCTCATTCGTTCAAAACCTCTTTTCTAATCATTTTGAAAATTTTACACACAATGTTGTATTCATTACGCGCAGGATTTTGTCTTCCTTTTAGCTCGAAAATTGCTATTGCTTATATCGAAAACGTTCTTGAGGGACACGAAAAAACAATTGCTAAATTAAGTTATAATGTTTTTAAATTAACAACTTTTTTACACATTTTACCTATAATTCGAAGTTATTAGACGCGGAATCAAATTACGAATAATAAACATACGCGTGTGAAACCGCGGGCAACAGCATAGTAGTACAACTACTATTTTACTATGTTTACATCATATGTAATTATTTGCATTGTAACTGTTGAAAAGGAAAACCTTTTTTTTAAATTCGATTCTGTTTATCGCAAGTAAAAATACTTGCGATAAACAGAATCGAATTAGTTGGGCAGCATATGTGAGTCAAAGGAGCAAGATATCTTAGGTGCCTGAGCTCCAAATTTTTCATGCTTTTAAAATTTACCATCAAGTCATTCTTATTTATAAGATTATTCTTAATAATTGCAGAGATGTCAAGAAGAACAGGAACATAGGCTAAAATCACTAACTGCAAACATAAAGCAAACTCAGGAAGCCAAGAAGGCTCCGATTAAACAAACCAAAATGGCGTACGTCGACACTGTGGTGAAGCCGCCGCGAAACGTTTTGAGAAAACAAGTAAGTATTGAATAAAATTAATTTTACTTCACTCAGACAAATTGTTATGAGATTACATCAAAACTGTACTTAAGGAAGATTATGGCCTCCATTGTTTTCATATTGTTCCTTCGGTATCTTTATTTTAAAAGTTGTAAAACAATCAAGATAAACATTTTAAGGTCTTTACATATGTCAGTATTAGTTATTTGGTAGTGGAAAATCTTATAGGTTCGCACACAACATGCTCAACATGCGTCAGCAACAGGCTTATTTGAATTTGGAACAGTTACGACGAGCTTCTTTCATTTATTTTTGTTGATTATTTATTTATTTTTTAACTATTGTCGCGCCTTCTCCCTTTTTTGAGTGTTCACTTCTGTCACCAGTCCTTAGGACGGCATGTGTTTTTTTTTAATAAAAAGTGGCAAATAAGCCAGCAGTTCATATAATATTAATTTATCACTAACCTAGAGGCATCCGCATTTAGCTAATGGGTTGCAGTTGCATTGCCTAGACATGACAGAAGATATTTCCCTTTTTTATCCCACGTCAAATCCCCTTCCCCAAACGTAGATTCTACTTCACGCCAGTCTTCTGTGAGGTATTTCACCGATAGAGCCGACCCATCCGTGAAACAGATGTTAAAATTCTTGCAGGCTCTACCACTGTAAAAAATTGGAATACTGTGTTAGCACACATTTTTGTGAATGGAGTTTAAATGCCAAAAAAAAAATTAGATGTATCATAGATAACAATTGCCGCAAACTCAGTTGGAATTGTATAGGTTTAAAAAAAAAATGTGTGCCATCTTAGAGCCGCACTGGCACTTCAGGTGCCGGTGTCAAGTGCTAATTTATTTTTATAGAAAAATTTTTAAGACATTTTTACCATAATTCAACTATAATTTTTACTATCTTCAGGCTCAACATGGCACTGCGCATGCTTCAACCGCTAGTCCGGCCGCTAGAGTCGCTTCCTTAGCCTCAGCCCCGAACGTGCTGCGCGGCGGGTCAGTTCGACCCCCTCCCGCCGCCTCAGTCTCCTCCTCAACCTTTAACAAACCGAAAAAAGCACCCCTCATGCAAAAGGCACTACAATTCATGCGAGGACGCAAACGATGATAACTATTTACATATATAATTTATTCATATCATATCAATATAAAGATCTAGATGTGTCTACTTAATGCACATGAATAAAATATATCGTTGACTTAACACGGAGCAATGTCCAATGAAATAGAGGTTTGTTTGTAAATCATAAGGTTCATAGGGAAAAGACAACCAATATAATGGGTGTAGATAAATAAAAAATTGGAACAATTGCTAATTGTAATTAAATTAATAGGAATGGCAAAGATAATTTTAAGCTGTAAAACTTACCATGAAATTCGCAATCCAATGTGATTTATTAATTGAATTATATATGTGTATTAAAAGTTATTATTTTTATATCAGAATTTGGACAAGTCTTTAATGTAAATACAATAACAACATCAATTCATTTTTTCTTCTCTTAATCTTCTCTTATAGCATAAGCTATGCGTTTCGACTACGTTCTGGAGATGCAAAGGTGGGCCATAAATTTTAAAAAAGACCGAAATAAAGCTATTGGAGGATATTTAAACATTATAATCTATCTTGAAGACTTTTTTTGTGTCTCATATCGTTATCACGTAAGTTTTGACCCTAATTTCATTTTAATATCTACACATAAGCCTTAATTTTAAAATGTCCATGTACATCACTTAATCACACAATCAGTCTTTATTATTGTGTATAGTAAGTAGAATAACTTATTTGTTAG
This sequence comes from Papilio glaucus, assembly GCA_000931545.1. Taxonomy (NCBI): domain Eukaryota; kingdom Metazoa; phylum Arthropoda; class Insecta; order Lepidoptera; family Papilionidae; genus Papilio; species Papilio glaucus. Next base: position 34,611 of record JWHW01037121.1, on the reverse strand, counting down.
AATAACCCTGTGACGATTTTTGTAAATGATGAAAGCATTATAAGAGCCGCCATGATAAATCGGATTTAGTCAGTAGGAAGAATGGATCAAAATCCAGATATGTTGCTTTATTCTTCTACAATATACCATGAGAGAAATTAAACAAATACATTATTCAACATATCCAAAACAATGATTTTAGCTACTTCTCACCAGATACTTTGGATCAAATAGATAATCCATAATCAAATGATCGATGATAAGCACAGTTAAACATATATAAAAGTTACAATTTAACTTTTTCATATTGGTTCAATTCTGTGATGTAGAACCTTGAATACCGTATATAAACAAATCTATGAATGAAAAACTTTTTATTATAGACAAGACAACAGACAAAGTAGTCATTGTTTATCTGAGTCAAATATTTACATCTTAAAATAATATCAAAGAGAGAATTGGCTTAATTAAAACAATTCTTTGGAAACTCTATGAAAGTCGTTAATTGATAATACTAAAACTTTAAAGTTATAAAATGCGGGAATTTACATTTGTAATAATAACCCTTAAATAAGTTAATGAAGAATCAATAGTACCAAAAATATACTTAATGTTACAACAGAAGTACTTACTGTAAAATGAAATCCCAAAAATATATTGTGAATTGCGGCAAATGGTGACTTAGAAGTTAATGAGTAACTTATTACGACGCCATAATAGAACTGTGTACCACTAGTACTTTTACACTTTACACTCAGCTTAGAATAAATGTAAGTTATAGCTGAAAAATAGAACGTTTTTTAGACATAATGAAACCACTTATTAACATTGTACATAATACATATGTATGTAGTAGGTATACAGCTAAATTTTCGTTCCTGTACCCAACCAAAAAGGATATACAGCACTTAAATTGTACTTTTTAGGACAAGTATAAATTTTGTAATTTTTTTTATAGTTTTAAAATCTTTTCATCTTTTCTAAGACTACTTGTTTTATGTTAAACGATAAATTCATAGGGCGAATGAGTCTAGGTTTCAATAAACGTTTTATCGCTAATTAATAGATAGTTTTTAATAGATACCGATGCTGATAATTTTTTTATTTTGTTTCTTGTTAATGGTGTAAATTAATTGTATGTTAGAGACTTAAAGATGTATTTTTATACAACCGATATCAAATGTAAAGTACAAGATAATAAATATATGAACTTCAATGATTAATGAAATAATTTAAACGTTTTTAATAAACTTAATAAATAAAGATTTAACACACGTGTAGTCCGGTACGGTCCGGTGTATGTGCGGGACGGGCCGCGACCGCGAACTATAATCCAGTCCAGTCCACCCTGAGGAGAACTCACCGGACTAACTACACGCGTGTTAAACAGTTACTTAATAAGTTTTTTTATTGATCAAATTCAATAGTTAGGATTTAAATGTCTTGAAATGAAATTTTAAAATCTGTTTGTCAGTGTGTCATTTTTATATTGTTATAAGTAAATATTTTACAAGTTATATGTAAATGAATTCTGTGTTGTTCCATCTCTTCGTATACGTCACTATCAGAACTATCGCTATATATATATACCCCTTCACAGTTATATATATAACTGTGAAAAGGTTTCTTCTGATGATAATACCTAAGAAGAATTTTGTTTTATTTACGATTTGTAAATATAAAAATGTATGTGCCTATTAATTTTATATTATTTTTTCTTTTGATCGATTTTTACATTTACTCCTAGATTAAGATTATTATAAATTAATGATGTTTGAACAATAAGTATGGTTTGTTGAATGATTGAATTATGTTAGTTTTTATTGTGGTGATATAAATATTTGAAGAATAAAATAAAATGTTTTTCATTACAAATAATTCCAAGAAGGTTTTCAATCCATATACACTCACCGTAACCCTAAAAGTTTATTAAAAAGCAAAATAAAAACATACTCATAGAAATACACATGTAAGTTTTTTCTAATCTAAGTATTCCTTAATTTAAAATTATATATACATATACAATTAATTGTAATTTTTAATGAGAATAGAGTTACGCTCTCGCCCATCACTCAGAGGAGTTGGCTGGGGTCACGGATTTCCATTTGACGCGATCCTGGCACACCTCATACACACACGCATGCATGCTCGTCGGTTACGAGGCTAGCATGCATGGCTGACATGACTCACTGCTGCTCTCGAAGCAATTCTAAACCCGAATCCGTTATACATCATATACAACAAGTTGCAATCTTGACGGCAGCGAGGCTGTGTACTTTGAAATTATGAAAAAGAAAAGGATCCCGCATGCTACTGTTCTGGAAACCCTACAGGTAGCAGTAGCCAAACAATACCTGTTCCCCAAGCAATACGTATTTGATAAGAAACAGAATTCACCTCCACGAGGAACACATTAAAAGAAGCGAACAGCTCGAACTGAGCATCTGTACTGACGGATCCACGACTAATCTAGGCAGAGGTTCGGGTGTTTTTTTATCCGAGGACCTGAACATTGGCTTCTAATATTTCCTTTTAGTTAAAAATACAAATAAATACTATTACAAATATTACACTAGTCCCCTTTTAAGCTAGGTTTTCATAGAAGTTAGGAGCATTGAAATACATAATAGTCTTGTCACATTTATAAAAATAATTTAAATGTTTATATGGTGGCTGAACACAGAATTATATGTCTGTTCTTTAATTCCTTTGGGAACTAAGACTAGGGTGTGAGTTTTGATTTTATTTATATGATAGATATCGGGTTGAGGAATTAAAAAAAAATACATTTTCAGCAAAAAGATCTCCATTGACCAACAATTGGAACTTCCAATTGTTGGTCAATGGAGATCTTTTTGCTGAAAATGTAATTTTTTTTCCACTCACTCTCTTCTCTTCACTTCTCTCTCTTCCAGCCACTCATTATCCAGTGGATTGGCCCTTGCCAATCAACAAGTTTGATGATTTGGTCAATCTTACAGTGGAAGTGAATATTAAGCTAGAATTGAACCCAGTGCAAGCCACTTAACCACACAGCCAAGTTACACTAATCGTTAAACTATGATCTGTTTTACTTGTTTTTTTTTTATGGTTAATAACTGATATCCAATATGATTATGATGTGTAAACCACATATCCATTAGATTTCTTACATTCGTACCAATTTACTACTTTATTATTTATTTTTAATACACTGCAGCATATATTGGGACCCCTTTATCCTCGTATTCTTTGATATTCAGATAGAACTTGTGTTAGTGTAGTATTTGTTGTAAATCCAGACAGATGTAAGGATCTTTTTTGGAAAACTTTGTTGTACATTTTTAAATTTTAGTGTTTTGCAACTATATTAAAATTAATTAAACCTTTATCAGTCAGATTTTCACATCTGTTTATTGACAATTCTTACAACATTGGGCACTATGCGATAGCAATAGTAAACAATGAACGTAAATAGAATTGCCGTCATAAATAGTACGTAATGTAATATATTAGCTTAAATGTAATCAGTTCCCGAATATAATTAAAACTTATAAGGAATGGACAATGTAATAAAATATTACAGTTTAGTGCAGAAAGTCCAAAATCAAAAAATTAAGCCGTTGAAAATAACCATAATGAAGTATTAACCATTGATAGCATTTGTAGTAGCCTGTGGTTGATAGCATTGAATATATAGAACCGATTTATCAAATGAAAACTAAATAAATTATATAATGGGCCTGTGCAGTTTACTGCATATTTTTTTGTGGAAGAGGTGGGCGTGGCAAACGGGGAAGCAGATCACTCGATGTTAAGTGAGCGCTATCCATAGAAATTTGTATAAATGGTGCTCGTTAATTGTTGTGTTGGATTGAATTTTATATAACAAAATTATCTCGAATTATGAACATTAAGCGTACCTGAAAACGTTAAATTGAAAGCAGAGATAACATTACATCAGTATATATTTTTTATATTTATATAAATGTTGTAAAGAAAATGGGAAAATATTAAATCAAAATGAAATGATTTAGCACATTATGTAATTGAAAGAATATATGTTTCCTTTTTTTATCTGCCCAATAGCAGTCAATATAATTATGATACATACACTGCCTCTACAAATATACATAATATATAGCTAGTTCCTCTACCTGTTTCTGACCTCGCAAACTTCGTTCCGCCTTTGAATTAATTTTACTTACGTTACCTTAAATTAACCGCATAAAAACAGACAACGGAAATTACTTTGTTTTATACTATGTAAAGAAGTCAATATTTATATGTTAAAATAAATGCTATCGTTTGCTTGTAGCTTTATTACTTTGCGACGAGACAAATAGCATATTCATGATGGCAAATTAATGATATTTTAAAAATCTAAATACTTATACAACACTATGTTAACAAGAAAAAGCGTCCTTGCTACCTTACCTAAGAAACAGCAACCTTTAAACCTGTAGAAATAAGTGTAAAAGATATCAAGTCAATTGAAATGAAAAGAGTAACATTTAAACAAGATTTATTTAAATTCAAAGACAATACAAATAATCGAAATTTCAAAATGCACTTAAAATTAAAATAATATTAAAACGCCATGATTTCAATAAAGAAAAAGAAATACTGTGATTAAAATGACTTAAAGAGTTACGCTGAGTGCTCGGGGATACTAGATCGAGAGTCTACAAAATGCAGCCAATGTTTAGCAACGGTAATTGATTAGAAGGCGAGGCCAGCGTCGGCGTACGTGGTGAATATCTTCTCGATGGAGTTGGCGTACGCGGCGGTTCTCAGATCTAGACCGAGGTTGAACTTCATTGCGGTCTTCATAATAGCCTGGTAATAAAAAGCAAATACAATTAATATTATTCATAAATTAGGAATATGTTTGAGGTAATATAAACGTAATTAAATAAATTGTACAAACTTGGTCATATAAGTGGTTGTAGGGATGTAAAAGACACGAGGGTTGAAAATGATACTGATTTATAGGTATCTGATAATTATATAATTAGAATGTCATAGAGGGTTAGGTTCGTTATCCCAGACATGAGAACGTCTGGTTGGTGATGTATCCATCCAATATAATTATGTCCTCTATTCAACATACTGAGGCAAGTAATAGAGCTTTGTCTGAGCTGAGGAGAATATAGTAAAAGCTCCTTATTCGCGGGTCAAATCCCTGTATTCGCGGCTAAATAACTCTCTATTCGCCGATTCCGTCGGTAAAAATCACCTGGAAGAAATGATAACAATAAAATGTTCCGCATTCCTTTAGAGTCTTTAAAGGAATGCGCAACTTTTTATTATTAAACTGCGCTGAAAAGGTGTCCTGCATCTAGAAAAATCTGAGTGACGGTGTACCGTATTTTAGCAGCGGTAAAGCCAGCAATAACATCTGTTGCACGAATGCGCAGCTGAATATCAAACCTAATTGAAATATATTTTAAAGCCGCAAAATAAGAAAAAGAAGTTCAAGGAACTTTTTTCTTTGAATCTTTGACTAAAGATTAGTAAGAACATATGTATGTTCATTTTTATTGTTATAAAGAACTGGTTAAATTTATTTTATGTGATATTCTTATTATTTAGGGATCTTGGAACTTAACCCTACAATCCTATATAAATTTCACATTCCATATTCGCGGCATATACGCGACGTCACCCCCGCGAATAAGGAGCTTTTACTGTACGAGATACAATATTACCTTATGTATTACGTCAATATTTCAGAATCTATCATAATTATTAATATGTAATTCTTACTCTAGCTGATCTCTCCATGGTGTAGTCGAGACCGGAGTGCACTATGTCTTTCTCGGAAGCGCCGGAGATCCGCTTCTGGAAGGCTTCGGACGGCGTCACCGGAATGCGACCGCCCACGCGACCGAAACGCCTTTCTAGGGATTCTTGTACGGATTCTGTGTGGAGCAAATACGAATAAATTAATCTAAGAATAAAATCTTCTTATCTACTGCCAAACTTCTTTAGTGGTTTATTCATGGAGTATTGTTTTTTTTTGCAATTCTATCATAATGCATTTCAACTATGAGTATAATTAAATGGATCTGTGTATAATATAAACAAATCGGGTTTTTTTTTAAACAAAAAAACATTTTTTTTAAAACAACTGAAATGTATAAAATATCTACACTAGCATTAATTAGCTTTCATACTACTTAAATATGTTTGTAAGAGGATAAAAAAATAACATGATATTAAAACTGTTAGCAAGATTAGAGAAATAATATCAAATATAAGACCTTTGTTTTGCCATTGTATTAAATATCTAAAATAATACCTAATAAACTTTGAGTTGTCTTAAAAATAAATATATAAATTGAATATAAATATATTTAGTATCTAATTTAATATTAAATTTTATTTGCTTTATGGTCAACTGTTTTAAGTTAGTGTCGGTCACTTTCCTAGTAAGGAAGATTTGGGTGATATGTTTCCAAATATAGCAAAATTACAATTTGAGAACACCTAATGCTGGCACATTATGTTCATTTGGACTTGTAAATGCCTTATGCCATCAATCAAACCTCTTAAAATATCAAATGCAACATTCTAGTTACGTAAAGTTATAAATCGACGGTCCCTACGTACACTATCGAAACTGAAAACGGCTACTTTATATTGTCCACATTATATATAATGTGGACAATATAAAGTAGCCGTTTTCAGTTTCGATAGTGTACTTAGGGACCGTCGAAATAGTTGTCGAAATACAAACATATTTACAATGCATGTTTAATTTAGTTTCTTTTACCTTTTATAAACGTAAAATATTAATGTATCATTTTATTTATTGTAGTGATTTAGACTTACCCAAGAGATGGTGGTTGGAGTCGCGCTCGTACTTGAATGTGAGGCGCCCGTAGGACACGTGGTTGAGGTTCTTGAGCCACTCGAAGAAGGAGACGGTGACACCGCCCGCGTTGATGTACAAGTCGGGGATGACCAGAATGTTGCGGTCGATCAGGATCTTGTCGGCTGCCGGGGTGGTTGGTCCGTTGGCGGCTTCCGCGATGATCTGAACAACGTAATACAGACAAGCAATACAATTTTAATACGAGAACTGGTTGCTTCTTTTGAGTACAGTGTGAGGTCTACGAAGAAATAACCTGTTCTAATGGGTCCTGGTATTAAAATTGTAATGACATGAAATAATTGAATTTCATATAATTTGTGTTAATACATGTGGATTAAACGATACAGATATAATTACACTTTGGTCCTCACAGACATGACGACGCGTTCTCACTATTAATAAAGGCGACATAGAACAATTGTTAAGCATTTTAGGCACCCTGAGAATATCATGGTTACAGCAGTATGCTTTTGAGCATAAACCAAGACTAATCCATCATTTTCAGCATTCAGGATCAAATAATGTTTAATTTCAGACTATAACACATTCCGTTGATCAAATAAATGATACAAAAGCAAATGGATACAGCAGTGGAAATGATAAAATTTATGACGTTCATACCGATTTTTTTTAATTTATTTTTTATGCAAAAGATAAGTAATGATAAGAAATGTATAAGAGAAAGTAACATTATATGGCATATCAGTGATTTATTGGAATAGTGTTCTTAAAATATTGCGTGCGATGTATCGGCTAAAAAGCGCTTGTATCTTATCGTTTGATAGCGTACTGATAAGTTTTAATAGCTACAGGGGCTCGGCGATTGACGATTAGATATTTTTAATGCTTAATTGTGTATTATTTCTACTTGTCGTTATCGGCAATAAAAGTACAGGCAATCTAATCGAGTTTATAATCGATTGGTTTTTACAAGATTGTTTCTAAGCTGACGTCATAAGATTTTCTTTACAAAACGTTATTGCTAGATATCGAAGATTTTTTTAGTGCGTTTTATCTGAATCTTAAAGAAAAAAAATATATTTAAAAAATTGTTACATGTAATCTAAGCCGCTATTAATATATGACAGATTTTTTAGTATCTTGTTTGTTCAGATGGTTTACTTAGCACTATTGTAATAATCTTATCTGTATTGTTGTCTTGATAATGTTACTTTCTTCTACAGTATCTTTGTAGCGATAATGTAAATCGGTTCTCATTTAGATATATTTTTAGCTACATTTGCTATCGGCCTAGGATCATAGAACAATAATATCTCTGATAGAACTAGCTACCTACCCTTTTGAACGTAGTCTATAATTTATAGGTTTTGGCTAAAGTTTTTACGCCTGCCTGACAACTTGGCGTGAATAAAATAATTAATATCTAAGTATTCGTAATTTTAAGCCGCTTTAAGCACAAGTGTATGCCACGCTATGAGAGCCAAGTTGTGGCAACAGCTTTAAGTACAAACTTAGAGACTACCAGCATATAAGAAATGCTTTTACACTCCTGCATTTCATGGAAAGAAAAGTAAAGAAGCAAGCGCGTCACAAGATGTTACGTGACCTGCGGTGTTCACATTATACCTATATATTCACAAGTTACTAATGCTTTGTCGGCCCTTTTGTAAGAAAGGATTAGCGGTCTGTTTCGTTTATGTTAAACGAGTGGATTATGAGTAATGAATGGCTTGCTTTCTGAATAAAATGATCTGCGTCTGATTATGTTTTGATATTAATAATACCTTCGCCTGAATCTTGTGTGCGTTCTCCTTGTGTATGACCTGCTCGACAGCGGCGGGCACGAGGATGTCACACTTCTCGTACAGCATGTTCTCGCCCTCGTACGGCTGCGCGCCGGGGAAGCCCACGATCGTGCCCTTCTCGATCCTGTAGTCCTCCAGAGCCTGGAACAATTACATTTTGTACATTGTAGCTAGCTTGGCTTATTGAAATTATAAAAACAGCTAAACCTCATTCGAAGACTACTGAACTGAAACTCAACCTGATTTAATTTCTAGAATTATTTAAGCTATCTCAGTAAGTTGATTGATGTCCGACAATTAATTAATTTTTTTTTGTCTCTCTTTGTTTAATCATCAACCAAGATTTGGACTTAGGCAATTAACAATCGCCATAAAGCTGGGTCTCCGGAAGTAAACACCAGAAAGCTTGGAGAGTTTATTTTAATTTATTACATTGTAGAAAACAGTGCCCACATTTATTTTCCCTTTCACTTTAACGTATACCACATTAAGTAGAGTTATAGTTTGTTATCTATATTAACAAGCAACTGAGTAGACTTCGACTTCTTATCACGGAGAGTTGAGATGTAACGTGAAATCAATAGATCACTGCAATATGTAGTGGAGCCCTTATACAGAGACGAATCAATAATTAACGAGGACCTTTCTTTCATCACTCATAAATAAAATATTATTTAACCCAGCCCGAAATGGCCGCCCCTAAGTGCTCATGGCGTAAAGATCATCGAGATTTGGAGACGAAATTCTTAACTACTTTCGACTAATAATATGAGGTTTGTAAGAGATGGAATTCTTACCACTATTAGCCTTTTTGAGCTCCCGATATTTCGGCACAGTTGCATGCGCCATGGTCACGGGCTGACTGGAGTTGTGCGGTAGTGCGAAAAATGTTATAGGTAGCCGTGTCGGTCTACCTATTTTTCTAATTCTTCGATCTAGGCTAATCGTGGTGAGAATGCAGTTTCTTAAAAACCTTATATTAGTAAAAACCTCTAAAGCTTAAAGTTATATATCACAACTACTAATTGGTATATAAATAGATTTAGACTATTTTCACGCAGACAATATAATAAAAGTTGTGTATGATACTTAACACACAACGACAGGTATACAGAGTTAAAAATAAAAAGAAGATTATTATTAGATATTAACGTAGTTATTACATACACTCGTTTATTATCACCGTCTGTATACCCGTACATTGTGAGAAGACGTGAAAATAACACCTGTGAATACGCTAATGTGGTAAATTGTTTTGATGATTGTTTCTAGAGTGTTATTTTGCAATTGCAATAACAAGTAGAACATTTTTTTCGTACATAATGAAACTGGTTGGTTAGAAGAACTAAATCTCTTTACTAGTAATAAACGGTTTTTTATTTATAAGCAAAGTAATAAACTTTTTAGTGTATTTATAAACACAATAGTAATAAAATTCCAACGAGCCATGAATCATGGAAATAAACTTAAAGAAGATTAATATAGGTTTCAGTTTTACACCGAGATGATTCGTTACAGAACGATCTAACTCTAACAAAAAAAACTGTTTACAGAGTATAACGCGGGCGACGTTATCACTTAATTCTACTTACGAGCCCAACATAATCCGTTATAGTCTTTGAGTATAATATTAGTTGTTATGAGACGATAGTACTATCACGTTGACGTCATGTGGTGACAATAAAGACATGACGTAATACCTTAACCACAATCAACAGTTAATTATTTTATATTAATAAATAATATAACTTTATCCATGTATTGTTATCAACTGGAAAATCGAAGAACTTTATATTTTATTTCTTTTTTTTCAAGTCATACAATTATCAGATATAGATATAATATATAAATAATTCTATAAATTATTATAGAATTATTTATAATCTATATAGTCTAGTGACATATCGAAAAATATATTTTCCCTTGTATCTTTTACACCTGTTTACAACACCCCTACAACCATCAACTTGCAACCACCATAGATAGTGACGTAATATGAGGATGTTGAGGCTACAACCACCCATACATAATCACAATCACTTTCTAATGTGTAGTTTTACCTAAAAGTGAAATATAGGGAAGCCCAAGCGGATCACTTGCGTAGGTATCCAATTATGTGGAAATATGTATGTATGCGCGATAATAAAAGTGTACGTAGTTGCAATACTGTCATTAACTCTATTGGCCGGGCAACATTGTCTCTCTGTTCCTGTTATTTATAGTTAGTTGTGTAATGAAATTGACATTTTGATATATACGTATATACAAAGATTGTACAACAAATTCAATTTGTGATGTAATTTTACTATCAGTGTAATTTTTCTTTCCTACTTATAGAATTAAATATTTCTATTATAGAATTCAAGTAGCAAAATATACTTTTTATACTTTAGTTGTCGAACGCACAGTGCTCCGGTTGCTAAAAAAAACGTAATAAGTTCAGGGACACAATCTGTCTATATAAATAAATACCATAAAATTAGAGTTGTACAGTGTCATTGAATTGCCTCACCTTCGAAAGCATTTTATTGCATTTTTTTCATTTTGACATTAAATACATGGTATGTGTATTAGGTATACTATACCAGTGTAATAAGTAATATACCAGTATGTATTTCCTCAAACGCGTTCATTTTCTAATTGACATTTATAATATAACACTTTGTGTTATTAATTAATTAAGTATTATTTAATTTACATCATATTCAAAGTATTCTCACATATTCAAGTACTCACACAGACATTGAACTTATAAAATTTACTTGTAGTTTCAAGTAAAGATGATATTTATATGAAGATTTGCAACAAAATATAAATAAGTATGCTACAATGTATAACAATTATCTAATTTACGTCTCAATAAAATTCCTCCAGACCGTGATCAGTATGGACCAACTCGGCAATTAATTACTAATAAGACCGTTAACGCCTTCGAATTCTGCAGCGAATCCAGAACAAACGTTTAGAGAATGTTTACACATGTTTTGCATTTATAGCAACCAAAAGTGTGGGAAATTTTCGATCAACTAAGGTAAAAACTTTCAACTTTCGCAGCGGCGGCAGTGATGCAATGCTCCCGAAATAATTCCAAGCTTGTCAATGGTATTTGACGCCTTTTTATAATTAAGCCATAACTTACCTATTATTTGTAAAGCAAAAGAAAGCTCCGGCCAGTCACTGGCTGTCGTTTTCGGGTTACACTTGTAGACAAAAATAGGCAACCTACTAATTCTATTCCAGGCGCTCTCAAGCGGCATAACAAGGGCGCAGTAGAAACGATAACTGTATCTAATAGTCTACGACCCGGCGGATTTATGTTTTTATTATAGACATGTATGTTAGTGGTAGGTACATAATACCTAAAAGTTGCGTAAAATACGAGGATTACGTCCCTATTCTACGATCGCATGTAAAGGCACGGTAGATATAGTATGTAGAAATCATTCACATTCAAAAGTAATCTTTTTTTATATTTTGTACAAGTCGGCAGACTTTCTTGTTCGATAACACGAGGATATATTCTTATCATTCACTAATTCATACCAGGCTTCGGTCACATCGCCACTTAACACGAGGTGTGATTGTGTTCAAGAAGTTTTTATTTATTTTTGTTATTAAAGATGTCCACTACTGAACAGTCTCCTCCCCCGTGAATTGACACAAAGACCCTTGTCGCTCTCATGCAGTGGATTCCCGCAACCTTGAAAAAATCGTCGGTCGATCTGATTATTTACTATAAAAAAATCGTACCTTCGGGTCGATCCCCTCCGGGTTGTGGATGGCGCCGTCGTGCTCGATGACGCCGATGCAGGTGGCGCCGGCGCGCACAAGGTAGCGGCACGTGTGCAGCCCCACGTTGCCGAAGCCCTGTACGATGAATGTCTTGCCGCCCCAGCCAGGAGTTGTGCCTAACGATATATACATTCGGACTAGTGATCGTACAGTCAAACTCGGACATAATTCATATTCATTATGTAAGTATTTAATTTAGTTTATTTGTAACAGATATTAAACATATCCATATCCATTTATTTATTGCCTCTTCGCATCCTTAAAACTACATCGAAACATAATAATTAAAATTTCATCGTATTTTAAAAGCTCGTTTTTACTGTAAGTGAAGCTGTTACATATAAAGATAACGTCGTTGTCAGTTTGCAATGCAATATATTCAAAGACATACTACAAGTCGTAAATATAAATTTGCATTGATTTATGTCATTGTGTGGAATATCTATACGAGAATAAATTACATAAATTGTAAAAATAATCTCATCTATTATCAGAGTATAATATTCATGCCATTCATGTATAGCCTTCGACATGGGTAATCCTGTCTTGCACCTAGAAGACAGGATATTTTTAGGAGACCTCCCCCACGCCCAATAAAGATCTAAAATCCTTTGGATACTATCCGCCATTAGCTCTAAGAGCAATGGTGCCCATTGCCATTGAGGTTTAAAGGAATAACATTTAATAATATAATAATTGGGGTTATGTCTCACCAATCATACTCATGTAGTTGGCCTCGTTGATGAAGTTCTCCAAGCCGTGGAACACGCCCCTGCCGGTGGCGGACACTCTGCCGTGGATACCGCCCTGAACAAGACAAATACTGATTAATACAAAGACACAATTAGCCGTAGTAGCAGTTCAGTTTTATAAGCTGCGTAAAACATAATTTGATGTTTTTGTCCAATTTTTTTTGATAATATAATTTATCGACACACGATTTAGTATTCGTAGATACACAACTCAAATGAATTTGAGAATAGGAGGTGTCGAATATCTCTGGAACCTCTTCCGATAAATCAGTGTTAACAATAATAGTTAAGGGTACTCAGACTTTATCTGCCTAGGCTACATTGACTAATGACGAAAAAGAAGGTAGTATAGATTGTTAAAATGTTAGTCGACACTCGAAGTTTCCTTTTTAGTGGACGCTTTAGACAAGAGGTTTGGCAGAAATTTCCAATTTCTTTAATTAAATTCGAAAGCAATTGTAAAAAATAAACGCTTCGTTAAAAATATGTTATTTAAAGTTGAATGAAGTTTCGACATATACTATTTCCTTGACACTAATTTACATTCGGTGACGAGTTGCCAAGGCTAAAATAAAATAGAACCATAATTTATTCCATGTGTCGATTTACACAGACACATAAAAATGTATTGTTTAATAAATAATATGGGTCTCAACGAGTAGTAAAATCCTGCGTTTTGCGGGCATTATCGATGTGTATTGTGTATACACTGAAATTATTTCAGTAGAGAAGTGTGATGTCCAGACTGTGTGTAGTGAACGCGATCGAGCTAATGGAGAGTAGATTCGTTCCTTTTTTAAAAGCACGCTATAACATGTTTGAAACTGTTATCTACATTATATAACTATAAGATTCAATGTGTATCTGTCACTACAAGGAAATTATAGATAAAGGTTAGAGGGAGACCTTAAATCTAAAGCCTATGTATTCGCGAGGCTGTTATTGAACTTAAATTATGTCAAGTTCAAACAACGATATACATAGATATCTTGTTTGTGTGCAACTGATCCAATTATACTAAAGCGACGTAAAGGCCAGAAGTTATAATCTTAGTATATATTTTTACTTTTTTATATATATTTACGAAAATCGAAAAAAGCTCTCAATGAGTATTGAAACAACATGCCGAAAAAGATATAGTGTTTGTTTGTTCCTAAAAGTGATTGGAAGTTGCCAATCACCCTACATTAGGCATTTTAGAAAGATGTTTTTTCTTTGTACGTAGAAACCAAAAAAAAGGGATTGTATTTCATCGATACTCAACTCACCAGGATACCGAAATATGATACTCGACTTTTAAATATCTTGATGTTTAGGTTGGAATCAAAAACACAAAGAAAAGCAAAATGCTACATAAGAAATTGAAATACAGTCAGGCAGCGGTAACTACTAAGCAGTGATTTTATGTCGTTAGTTTAAAAAATAAATCAGACAGGAACTTTGAATACCGGAAATAATAATTGAAGATACCGGCAACTAACGGTTTGTTTTTATAGTGTTGTACGATAAAATGAATTTGAATTGAGCACTGAGGACTGAAACATCGGTATAAATCTATGGTTAAAAAATGGGTTTAGACAACATACAGTGTTTTTATAGTAGTCGATCTCCCTTAGGTGTACACAGTCTTGAGTGCTATTTTTTTAAATGCATTATAATATTAATAACTTTATTAAGATGAAGATACAAGACATTGCAAACGAAGATACATTTAATAACTATAAGTAAAGAATATTAACCAAAAATTATTAACATTGTATTTTTAAGTCCGTTTATAAAGGTCGATGCAGCTACAACTCAAATGATATTTAGATTATGGGAATGAAGATAAGACGGAATTATAAGGAATATGTAAAGTGATCAGAACCATTCATAGGAAGCGCAAATAAACAGTTCTTAGAATCCTGTCACCCAACAAAGGGATCGCAAGCAACGATATCTTTATCATTAAAAATATTTAGCACACTATTCTCAGAGCTATGATGACACATATCGAACCCATTCGACATGTTTCAAACACAACATACTAAAAAAAGAATGAGCAGACAAAAATATATTTGCGCACATTAACAATGATTCTCAAATGGTGACGCAGAGCGACTAGGTAAGAGAGATCAATGACACCAAATACAACTCGTAGCATATTTACTGTTATTACATTTGCTTGCGAATAATAACTATCCTTTCTCTAAGCATTTATTCGGTTTTCGTGGCTTGGTCCAAAGCTTAAAATATAACTTACAGTATACATATTTTCACGCAAACATATTGAGGACAACTTATTTCATTGAGTTTTTTAGCTTTAACGTTGTCATAATGAGCCTTTGAGGTGTTTTAAGCCCATTTATTTCGAAGTAACTAGATAAAACAAAAGAATTATTTTTATTAAAAAGCGACCAATTGTATTTCGTGGCCCTTTATTGCAGAATTGATAATTTCATGATTAATGGTCAATTAATTAAATGTACGACCATTTAATTCTTTAAAAGGACATCTAAAATTGACTATATCGTTCGAAACTTTTGGCTATATCAGTAATGGAGGGGTTTTTCCTGACATCAAATGTTTAATAAAAATTCCAATTTAAGAAGAAGGAACTTTATATATTTTTCTCACTACGGTTTCTTTCAAAACTGGCTGTTCCTGTGGAAATTAAAATTAAATTTCGTAAACATAACGTACTAATTTCTAACGCCTTACGTGTCGCTTTTGCCACTCAACTCTGGTTAAGAGCGTGATCTCTTGTTGCATGTGGATCATAATGTAACAGTATGGCAGGCGGCTAGACCATAAAACAAACGACTATGATTTTCCAAGAAAAAATTCTATTTTTTTAGGTAGTATAATAATTTAGACGGTAAGCAACACAAAGTCAAGTTTCGATCCATTTTTATAAGAGAAGGGGGTAAACGAACGGCGGGAACACAGAGGTGATCAACTACGCACATGACGGACACCCGCAACACCAGAGAAACTGCAGATGCGTTGCCGGCCTTTGAGAAAAAGGTCGCTCGCTCCTTGAAGGACCCTAAAGTCGTACTGGTTGGGAAATACCGCAGAGGACAGACCGTTCTACAAAGCGGCTGTGCGTGGCAGGATTCTTTTTTAGATTCATTCATTCCATTTAGATTTTCTCATAAACCACAAAAAATATCACATACTTTATCATTTTATTTAAACCAATATGTGTCAGTGTATACATTGACAAACTCAATATTTGTACAGAAGTTTTGGAGGTTAATGTTAGTTTGTAATAATAACCCCAAGGATGCTCTGGTTTATGCAGCAACAGGGTGATTGCCTTTAGATTACTGCGCATCGAAAAAAAATTCCATTCATTTAATAGCCGTTGGCCTTGGCTCCACTGCGCATCACTGATTCGCAATATTCCAAAAAGGTGCTGTGTTCGTCATAATGCGCACGACGTTGTCTCTTGTCGTTTCCGCATCCATTCGATGTTCTCAGTCGAAGCGTTACTTTTGAAGTATTGGACATTTAATGATGATATTCTCTATTATTTTTGCACCATCGTGCAAATGACAATACAGAATGAATCAGTAGCAATTAAATCGGCCCCAAGAATCAATGATGAAAATTGAGACTAAAAACCAAGCAGTAATGTGCAAATATGTAGAATAAATTACATTGTTTGTAGAGCGTCTTATTATTACGATAATGAGGAAAACATACGATTGCATTTATAAAAAAATGAACGCCGACGAGCGCAAAGACAGTACGGTTGACAACATTGTCACAAGAAGAACGATATATAATAGTATATATTAATTAGCTTACCTGTGCTAATATTGTATTGAAAGCCAAATAGGTACTTAATCCGTTGTTCCGGTAAGTCGAATATAAATTTAGTGTTACGATTAGAGTTATCTCTATTAACAAAAACACATTTGTACGCGACTTTTGATAATCGCGCTTTGAACACGTTAGTTAATTATATTTCCATTAAAAATATCAGCTGTTAATAAAATTGGGATCGCACAAGAAAATAGGAATATTATATTATTTGTATATTTTTGCTTAATAGCTAATTTAAAAGGAATAATTAATTTTGATGAAGAATTATTGGGGAGGAAAAACGCCAAATGCAAAATAATATACCTACATGATATTATTTGTCTTTATTTATATTTGACGAAAACAGTTTGCGTCATATTTCACCGTTGTTTCATCATTACAATATATCTGAGTACAATGTTTTTTATTTACTTATCGAATTTATAGTATAGCGAAACTTATGTAACACAAAACAACTGATATGGATAAGGAGTACCTGCCTGCCTAACGACGTGATGAAAAATTCACGTGTCGCGCACGAGGTCAGATATTTACAATCTAATTAAGATATAAGTATGCTGATTATTTTATAACTTTTAAAACATTTATTTAATGGTTGCACTTGGCGTGTGATAAAAACTCATCTTTCTACATTTTAACAATCATAAATCAATTTTATGAGTTCACACTTCACAAAAATCTGTAAATCTGTGTATGGAGATGGAGATCCACAGAATCTTTTCTTGAGTACTCGATTAAAGAAATAAGCAATAAAATATGCAATTTGATTTTATGTAGACAAAATTAATTAATTCCTGTTTGGATATTGATATCCACTTGAATAGCAAAGCTGCTGTATCGTGGATTATTTAATTTATGTATATCTTACGTCACCAGGTGATAATTGCAGATAACATTTACCCTTCATAAGAAAATAAACTTATAAACTCTGTTTATGTTATATAAAACATCTGAAACTTACCTGATTGATAGGTTTGCCGGTGACGCAGGCGTGGGCGTTGATGTCCTGGTAGCCGATGGTCTTGGCGTATGTGTCGGCGATCCAGGACATCTCGCGCTCCCCAGTGCCCATATCGGGGGCGGGCACGTCCACACCGGGCCCTAACATAATCAAAAGTATTCATTGTAATTTGGTTGTCAGAGGACCAACATTTGTACGTTTCAATCATTTATGATTGAAAACACACACAAATGGTCGATGGTCGAGGTCGATTTTTATTTGGATGTTTGCAATAATGGCCCGTTGAAAAACGCTTAGTATTTTTGTATATTCATTTTATTCTATCACTCATTCTATTTTAATTTACACTGCTCTATATATGCCAGACCGTCTTACTTGCTATGCAACCACAGTTTTACGAATGCACGTCGATCTTACACCAAGGGGCACGTCTTCACGTTCAATCCTTGTTAAAGATCGGTAGGTGATTGGTTCGTAAGAAAATTTTAAACTTTCTATTTTATAGCCATGTGACGATATAAATATAACGGCAAACAGGACATTTCAAAGTTCATACAAGGATAATTAGAAAATACATATAAGGATAAACTTAAATGTGACTTGTTGAATTAGGACAATTATCGTTTTGTGTATTTGTCCTCAATTTTCGAGCTATTCGCGGCCTTCGGTGACTGAGTAAATTACAATATGCGATATAATAATAAAAAATTGCGTCTATGTTAATAATGAGCTTCCTAAGTATTCAAACCGATTTAGTTGTTTTAGTGTATTTATATCATTAATAATGTAATGGTTACGTATTTCTATATAGATTAAAATAGCTTCGAACACGTTATGTAGAACAGTTTCTCTGGCGTTGTGGATGTTCATGGGCGTACGAACGCCCGCGAATTACGAACGTTGCTCTCAATTACAACACGCTAAATTGAAGTAATTTAAACAATAAATATGACAACAGGATATAACTACTTTCGAAGGCTGTAAACTAAAATGAACATAATTATCGCCTGGATTGTTCTATATCTAAAATTATACCCATCAGGTTACATGAGTACTCGATGCAGTAGAATTTTCTGGGGAAATATTGACAATCAAACATTATTGAAATACCGTATCATATTTGAGGGTTATAGATAAGAGATGATATATTTTTTCTATTGATGTTAAAATAAATCGATGGATTTTTTTCTATCATATCATTTTTTACAGAAAATTAATTATCTGTTCAATAACAATAGACAATTAAATGCTCTGTTACGATAATCATAATAAGTAATTGTTGTAGCACTAATGTTTGTAAACTAAAAACGTATACACAAACACTGGCGCACTAATAATTAAGACGCAAATATGTAATTCTACTTCAATAAAATTCGTAATCACTATTCATTGTTTCTACTAGCTGTACTTCGCGATTTTAACCCGCCACCCTACAAAATTAGTCTTCATCGGAATATCAATCACCTGGGTTATTACATCCTTTTCGCTATTTTGTAATTAATAAATAAATTTAAATATTATATTATTATAGGTTAAAAATTTATGGCATTCACTTAACCATTCGAATCACATCCCTTTATTACACTATTACACTTATTACATTATTACACTTGATATTTTCAAAACTAGCTTATTTTATATAAAAATACTATGTAATTTTCTCCCCGACCGGGTTCCCGCCTTGTCGTGGCGGTGGGGCTCAGTAGCCGTGGGTGGGTGGGGGCCCACGGTGAAGCCAAGAGGAACCTACGGCC
>JWHW01037105.1:34540-53029 GCA_000931545.1 Papilio glaucus | reverse complement strand
TACTCTGCGTTTCGTCCGATGAGTAAGGTGCCGGAGGCCTAATTTCAGCCCTCTTTCCCCTTCCCACCTTTTCCTTATAAGGATAAGATGGGAACGGGAAGAGGATTCGACGGGGAGGGGGTTAACGGGAAAAAAGAAATATCCTTATTCCTGTCTATCCTCCTCTGTCCTCCTCTGTCCATTAAAGGTAGGCAACGCATCTGCAACACATTTGCTCGTTGCGGATGTCTATGGGTAGCGCTCACTTAACATCAGGTGATCTGCTTGCTTGCTTGCCACCTTCTACTATAAAAAAAAAATTATATATAATCAAAATGTAACTGATCGCTGTCTGTACATGGAAGATATTTGAGAAAAACTATTATTGGTGGCCTTCATAAACACAATAAAACCCAAAACAATGATTATTAGAATTTTTGTCTGTTTATCTGTGCGTTTGTTACCGCTAATCTCAGAAACGGCTTAACCGGTTTAAGTGTGGTTTTCACTAATGTATTGCGGCAAGCTTCACTTAACATTTAGTGTTTGTTTTATCTCAATCGGTTTATAAATAAAAAAGTTATATCAATTTAACTGTATTGGCCATACTGTGTCGAACCCCATATACGCAGGAAAAGGGCAGTGAGGTGATGATGATGACGGTAGTATTAAGTAGGTAATGTCGTTTTGGTAAAATTGCAGGGCGGGTGAAACCGCGGGGCACAGCTAGTAACTTAATAAAAAGCCGGCAATTTCATTGATATTGTGAACATTTATGCACAGAGATAAATAATTATCTTCCTTATACAAAACAAACTAACAATGATTTCTATTAGAAAGAAAGAAAACAACTTCTGGCATACACCTACCTCCTTCTTTAACAAGGTAAAGGTTCCTATTATCTTTTGGCTGCTTCTTGTTTCCCTTCTGGAGGTTCTCTCGCTTCAACGCAGGCTTAGCCTGAACCACCTGGCCTTCCAGACGCAGCTGGTCAGGTGGTAAAGCAAGGAATCTGTCTGCATCTTGTTGGTTCTATTACATGAATTAGAAAGAGTTATTAAAGGGCTCACTGCTCACGCCCGTAAACCCAAATGCAGAGATCATGGGCTTCCATTTGGCGCGACCCTGGCACACCTCTCTCGCTTCTTCTACATCCATACATCAACGCATACATGCTCGTCGGTTACGGGTACTCCTTATATCTCCTTTCTTTAGGTCACTAATCTGATCGATTAAATACCACCTGGGACGTCTCCTACCAACACTGTTACTCATTTTTACAACATACATTTGTCTCGTATACTAGTAGATAAATCTTAAAAAAATCCATTTGTCAAAACTTCGTTCACCATACTACCAAGGTAAAAGCTAATGTGAGGTCAATATTTTGCGTTTTCAAATCCTTTCAACTCACCCCACGTAAAAAGAGCTCCGGTTGGATACATTTTGTATGACATCCAGAGCTCTTCTTATATATGTCGATTTATACCTTCGTTTCGTTTTGGACCCTAAAAGAGAGAGAGAATGCGAAGTGAAACAGTTTCTTCGGCACACTTAATCATTCTGCACTTATTTTCTGATGTCAACTTCTTCAGATATTTCTATTAGTAAAAGTTGTATATATGTACTCACCACGAACTTAACAAATCCAGATCCTTTAGAGTGCTCGGTCAGTTTGTCGACACAAATCAGCGCGTACTTCACAGGCCCCGTCTGCTCGGCGAACTGACGCAGCTGTTCGTTGTCGACGCTGAACGGCACGTTGCTCAGGAACACGGTCAGACCGTCTTCCGCGTCGTTCAGTTGTATACTGAAAAGATATTATGTGTGAAAAAAATGAATGGATGAAAATGAGCAAGCAAGTTGGTCATGTCATTAATACGGCCTCAACCACAAGGTGAACGCAGCGCCCCCTACACTGCACCGACCAGCACTTCCATCCACAAACTCACTATACCGGGTGTAATCGTTAAGTGTACACAGGCGAGTATTCCGTAACTATTACAGCTATCAAAAAACTTAAAACTGATATCGAAACTACTTTACCTAATGAGTAGAATGACAATAATAACTTTTTAAAAATAAAACGAGAAATATCTAAAAAAAATACATTAAACACTCCCATATATTTAGTATGAGATAGAAAGGTTTTACTTTCCTTATTTTAAGTGGAATAGTACCTACTCATTTTGCCCTTATCATTTTATAATTATGTATGACATGATATTGATGAATTTTAAGGAAAGTTCATTTATAATCTGTAAATAGAGCTCGTCTTCGTATTGCACAACGAGGACGTCAATTCGAACATCTGTTTTAAATACAACATTTTGTACTTACTAAGAAATAAAATGTATGTCAGTGTTTAATGTAAAATTTTTGGATATTTCTCGTTTTATTTTTAAAAGGTTATTATTGTCATTTCACTGATTAGGTAAAGTAGTTTCGATATCAGTTTAACGTTTTTTGATATCTGTAATAGTTACGGAACACTCGCCTGTGCACACTTAACGATTACACCATGTATATTTTTTATAGAAGGTTGCCAAAGGAGCAAGCGATTCGGCCAATATTAGGTGACCTATACCCAAGGACATCTGCAACGAGCTAATGAGTTGTAGATGCATCATTGCATACATTTAATGGACAGTGGAGAGGATAAACAGTAAAAAGACAGTAAACTATCCATCCCTTCCCCCATCAAATCCATTTTTTTTCCCTTCGAAACCTAACCTAATTATAAAAGGATGGTAAAGAACAGAAGATTGGAACTAAGCCTACGTTTTACCTGTCTTCTGTGAGGTTGTGATATTTCACTGGTATTTTTCAATTTAATTTGTATATTAATTAGTAAGAAAGCTAAATATATAAAATAAATTTCCATCAAGATCTGTAAAATCATTTAAACAAATAAAAAATAAGCAGAATAAAAACACCTTACCGTTTTTTCTCAATTTGTACACTGGTAACACTTTTGTCATCATCACCTATGTCTTCATCAATTTCCTCGTCATCATCATCATCATCGTCAGACTTGTCAATATTATCATCTTCATCACTATTATCATCTTCATCACTATCATCTTCATCACTATCATCATCTGATTCACCTATTTAAAAATCACATCTTTATTCCTCAATAATTAATAATGACTAATACTAATAAATAATGTAAAATTCTACAACACTGTTATTGTATATTTTATAACTATATGCCTTCACTTAACTTTCACTTATGGGATTTTCCCTGTGAGTCCTAGGTTATATTATTGTCCGAGGCGTTTGTGTTTAGTTTTAAAATTACAAATGTTTGTCAATTTGAGGGGTCGACAGGCTAACCAAAAGGTGACCGAAACTAGACCCATCAAATATTAATAAATAAACAAAAAAACTAGTGAAGAAAATACATGGTGATCCCTGGTCTATTTATCTCTCCCGTCTAGCAATAGGCTCTACCTCTGTGACATGAAGATATCAACGTCACCAACCAACCAACACCAGTATCTAAAAATAGCTTGCTAGTTCTTATATTGTAGCCATTTATTTAAGAATTCTTAAAACAAGAAATATTAAAAATATTATATAACTTTGCTAGAGAATAAAATTAAAACTTTTTTTGTAATATTAGAATAACCTTCCAATCAACTCAAAATATTTTTTAACAGATTTTGCAAACTTTTCAGTTATAAAATAAAGCTTCAGTCTTTTTGTTGTCTCAACTTAAACGAATTTTTTTTAATATAATAATTTAGTTCAGTTTAAAACATTTATACAAAGTGCAATTTTGAAACATATAGCAATATTGTTTTTATACTTACTCTTAACCTCTTCTTTAAGTTCTTCATTAGATATGTTCAAGGGGGTATCATCATCCACATCACTGTCTGACTCTTCTTTCTTTATCTTCTCTTCCATCTCAATCTGCTGATGGACTACATGCTGCATGTACTTATCCTTTGCTACTGCCCAATCTACCGAGATTGGCCTTCCTAGTAAAGGTAAAAAAACATATTTATATTTCAATGATATTTTTTTATCCTTCTCTCAGAGAGGAGGCCTGAGCCTCTGCAGTATGGAACATTCTAGAAAAGGCTGATTTATTATTATTTATAATTTATTGTTATTTATTATATTTTATTGCTTAATGGAAGAGTGACAATCTGCAATGGACTCTCTAGAAAAACTCAGGGATGGCAAAAAAGTTGGCATCACAGGACCCCCCCGCAGATGTGAAACATTACAGTGAATATTTGAAACTAATAAATTGCTAATAAATAAAACCAAATAAAAAATCGATCAGAGAACAATTAACCAGAGAATAGAGTTTCGTAATTAAAATCAACATGTTTCTATTTCTCATATTACGTAAAAATTAAAGAATACTTATTTATAAATAGAAATTAGTATGGGCACACACAAGGAAGTCACTCATTGAAGTAGAACCTTACCTAGAAATGGTTTCATATTTGTATTTAACAATGCTTTCTTGGCCATGGGAACATTCTTAAAGTGTACAAATGCACATCCAACCAACTTTCCATCAGGCTTTTTGAGCAATTTCACTTCCTGTACCGTTCCATATGCCTCAAAATGTTCTTTGAGAGATTCTTCTGTGGCTTTGAAAGAAACGTTACGCACAATGATTCGAGCATTTCGGTTTATCCTCACTATTTTATTTTTCTCTTCCTCTTCAGGCATAAGAATTTCTCTTTTCACTGCAAACAAATTAAAGTGTTATTTCCATGTGTTTCAAATCATCATTTACTGTGCATAGAGCATAGTATCAGAACAAATTGGCAGCATCAGTGTTTCCATGCAATTATGACATGGGTACCTTCAAGAGAGATTGAATAGGCTGTTGCTAAACTAGTGTATACTACCTTTCAATCACATCACTATTTAACATCCAGTGGGACTGTGGCTGAGCACTAGTTTATTCATTATATTTTTTTTAACAAAAACTTTAAGAAAAATGTATTACATATTTAACAAGGGTATTTTTATGTAATAATTTTATTACAAACCTTCCTCAAAATCTAGTGATGGTGCTGTGTTTAACTCAGATTCCTGCTTGACTTTATGTTCTTCCTGATTAACATACTTATGTTTTGGTACAGCCCATGCTACAAATATTGGACGACCTGTAAAAAACAATTTTATACTCATTTTAATGCACATTAAAGATAAATGTAACAATTATGTAGATCACTAGAGAGTAATACAATTTATTAAAAAATATCATACATAAAAATTGACGTAAATTTACTATTGATTTTCAGTCAGCTTATACTCTATATATATTATAGTACAGAAACATCACTTACCCATAAAAGGTTTTTTATTTGTAGCAGCTAGAGCCTTAGTTGCCATTGGCACATGCGTGAAATGTACAAACCCAGATCCCACAAGCTTTCCATCGGGTTTTTTTAATAGTTTAACCTCTTCTACCGTACCGTATGAAGAAAAATGTTCTTTTAATGAATCTTCTGTAGCTTTGAAGGAAATATTTCGCACAATTAAACGTGCGTTCTTATTCACTCCGTCTTTATATTTTGTATTATCGACATCCATCGTAATATCATCTTCAGTCATCTTGTTAAATACGATTTGTATTTACAATTATTTTCATGTAAAACACAGAAATACACGTGTAGTTATATCTAATTTATCGACCTAAAACGTAGATATAGTAGTAGTAACAATTGGCGCTATAAGAAAACTAGAATTGAGTTTAATTGAAACAAATAAATTATGGTTTCATTTTCTAATTATTCGCGAAAACTTAATAAACACGGTCTCGAAAAATTTACTTAACCACAAAACTTATTTTAAAAACATTATCATTTCAGTTACTTGACTGTTGACTGTGACAGTGACAGCTGCCAGATTAATGCCAAGAAAAATGTGCTAAGATTAGTAATTGGTTAAAAAAAATACATCAAAAAGTATTGCCAGCACTCTTAAACAGATAGTATAACCAACAGCTGAACAGTACAAGCAAAAAAGGCTACGTTCTATCGGCCAAAGGACCTTGAATTCAGGCCAGAAATAAATTAAAAAAAAAAAGCTACGTTCCATTAGGCCTTCACAACGACCATGATTTATCCCACTTGCTTCCGAGCGTTAAATGTTTTGAATTAAGTGGAAATGATTATGGAGCGTTTTGAGCTTTCATGTAAATAATACAAATGGCGAGTTAGTAAAAATAAGCTCTAAGAGCTCAAAGAGGTTAGGTTTGTAAATGTCAACAATAAACTTTAATTATCGGTTATTATATATTTTATAATTAATTTTAGTTGAGTTATTAATTAATTTAAATTAAAATAATTTCTAAAAAGAACTCTTTGCTACTTTAAGTTTTAACTACTAACTATGACCTAGAGGTCTATGTTACCAGCTCATAAAATAAAAATAAAAAATAACTACTTACTACTGTCACTGTCACTTCGATGATTTGACAATAGCAATGGCAAATCCAAATATATAAAAACATGAAATAAAAAAGGAAAGCTAATAGTAACCTTTAAAAATATTTATTATTGTTTTGTAAAAATGAATGCCCGCTATTTATTTCGAACCTACACTAGGCCAATGTATTTCGCTACGTTGGGTAGGCGAAATAAAGGGTATAAAGTCGTGAAACGGCCAGATCCTAATTCTTTGAAAATGCCTACTCCTGGATCTGCACCAACTTTAATGGAGATTATAAAAGAGAAACTTCGATTGAACGGACCTCTAACAGTTGCTGAATACATGCACATTATTTCTACCAATCCAACTGAAGGTTATTATATGAAAAAGGATGTAATAAGTGAAACCGGTGACTTTATAACTTCACCGGAAATTAGCCAACTTTTTGGGGAGATTCTTGCAATTTGGTTTTACGCAGAAACCCAAAAAATGGGTTCCGGAAAACCGTTGCAATTGGTGGAACTTGGGCCTGGTAATGGTACATTGTTAGTGGATTTCTTAAGGGTAATGATCATTCCGTATCCATAAACAATCTTTCACACCGTTATATATATCTTGTTTAGTTATAGTATTCAAACTATCCTCATATTTTTATAAACTTTCTTTTCAGTATATAAGAGAGTCAATAGGGGTCATTAATAAT
Source organism: Papilio glaucus (assembly GCA_000931545.1). NCBI lineage: Eukaryota > Metazoa > Arthropoda > Insecta > Lepidoptera > Papilionidae > Papilio > Papilio glaucus. The sequence goes on along the minus strand of JWHW01037105.1, from coordinate 45,936 downwards.
GCTATAAATTTTGCATGACAACATTTCTCATCGGTGACAAAATAATTGTATGATTTGTTGTAACTTAATAAGCTAAGTAAAAATCATTTAGTTTCACGTTTATCACAATGAGAAGATGTCAGACCACTCCATTATTAGATGGGATTTACTAGTAAAAAAACTTTTTTTCTCTAAAAAAGCCATTATACAACTTCCCCAGTCTATGTCATTTGTTATCTCACATCAAAATCCAGGTTAAGTAATAATGACATTTATTTCTATATGTTATGTCATATTTTTAGGTTCTTAATCGACTTGGCTACAAACAAGATGACTTATCCCTACATCTTGTAGAAATATCTGAAACAATGCAAATCTTACAAGCACGGAGGCTATGTGTAACTCACAAAGCTATGAACATAGAGTCACCACACCACTATGAGGTAAAATTCTTGCTTGCCAAATGTAACACCTACTACCTAAAACAAAACCCTCTCTCGTTTATATTAATATTAAGATAAGAATAAATTGACACAGGGTTAGTGTGCTGTATTCAAATTTAAATTAAGATCCTATTCCCATTTTCTAAAAGAGCACAGAGTTACATCAAGATTATGTAAATAAAGTTAAATTAGTGGGGATTGCATCATCATTATTTCTCATTTCCAAAGACGATTTCATCGAATAAGTTGCTGGCTATTTTCTTATTTCTACTCTTTAAATATATTTTTCTTTATTATTCAGGGTGAAACAATTAGTGGCATTAAAGTTTATTGGTACAATGACTTGAAGAAAGTCCCAAACAACTTCTCATGGTATATGGCCCATGAGTTCTTTGATGTACTGCCAATACATAAGTTTCAAGTGAGTACAGCAAAAGGTATTTTTTTTAATATTTTTTTTTCTTTCCCAGTTTGTGTGGGGTAGCACAGTACAACAGTACTGCACACTAATAGATTTTTGGCTACAGTTTTTTAAAGCCGGCTGTCTGCCAGACAGCAACCCTCCATGGGAATATATTTTATGAAAAATTTAAGATTATCGAAAATAATTTACTAATATTCTTTTAACCATGCCCTTAACCATTAGGCTATTATTTTAAGTCTATGCAATTGCTGTAAATTTATATTACCTTTGACAAAACAGCTATGTAGAAAGTGTATAATAAAGATTTATTTATTTAAACTTAACAGGTTACATGGAGCAAGTTTTGTACTATAACTAATTGTGTAACACGTAATTAGGCGTAAATTAATAATCTTTTTAATATATCTACAGAAAACAGAAAATGGCTGGAGAGAAATACTCATAGACCTGGATGAAAATGGAAAACTATACTATAGGATATCAGGAAAAGAAACTCAATCATCAAAAGTCCTGATCCGACCACCACTTGATGCTGGGGACAGAACGGAACTGGAAATCAGTGCAAGGAGTTTAGGAATAGCGAGACAGTTGGCGCAACGTGTTGATCAGCATGGAGGCCTTGTGTTAATAGCTGATTATGGACATGAAGGGGAGAAAGGTGACACCTTCAGGGTCAGTGTTTTTTAAGCAAGATTTTGTAGTATAACCTTAAAAGATATCTTCAGTACACATTTAATTTGAGCTTTGAAAGCTGAATTCATATTAATTAGAGCCATGCATTTTTCATATGAATAAGCTCTTCTCACAGAATACAAGAATGAAATTTTTATACTTTCATGTGGTACAGCTTTTTATGTGGTAATCAATATGTAGCTCTAGTATTCTCCTTGAAATGCAAAATGTAATTGTACAATCTATGGTAATGCCTTCTAAATCACAGTTATTACAAAGTTTTAACTTAATGCCTCAAGGCAGTAGTTCCCAAAGTTGGCTGGGCTCCAATCCATCTAACAACAATATTTCCAATCTTCAGACCCAACTCTTGGCTGTCTTAGTTGTCTAATGGGTAGAACCTAGAATGATCTATGGGTGACAGTGCCGTCTGTTTGTCGCTCATTGACTGTCCAACAGTTGGCTTGAATGGTAACATTCTAGATTTTAGGACCCACCTTATTTTAGCTCTTGACCCACTGATGAATCTCTTTTATAAGGCATTCTCTACCAGATGATTAGGTTAGGTTAGGTATGAGTGGTTTTGTTTGTTGTATATAATATTGTTTTGGATACTATCGCAGGCATTTCACAAACACAAACTTGTGGATCCCTTAGAAAATCCCGGCGAATGTGACCTTACAGCTGATGTTGACTTCAGTCAACTTCGGATAGCTGCTTCAAAGACTCCGGGCGATGAAAACTATGCCATTGTAGCTGGCCCTGTGCAACAGAAAGACTTTCTAGAAAGATTGCAAGCTAAAGCTAGGTTACAGGTGATTCATATTTGTTTTTTTTTATAAAGAATAAACTAGCGCTTGACCAGGATCCCACATAATGTTAAGTGGTGACCTGGTCGAAAGATGGCATGCACTACTTGAGCAATAATCTATTCACTCTTCTGTTGAAGGTTCACGTCATAAATGAACAGAAACACTGACGCTGGCAACTTGTTTTTATTATTTTATTGCACATTTTTATGCTGAAGTTGGGTACAAATATTTTTTAGAAGGAAAATGACCAAGAGGCTTGTATGATGTGAATTGGTGCCCTCCATCCGCCTTCAATATCTGCAACTACTTTGAAGAGTTCCACTTGGATTTTCAGACGTTGTGAAGAATAGAGAATAGGCGTAAGCCAGTGGCATCTCGTCAGATGAAAAGTATAATTGTAAATACCACTATCTTACGTCGATATTCGGTGAGTTACGGCAGGTACACAATAGAAGTTTTGAAGCTCGAGAAGTAACTAAACGCGCGTTTTGGGAACCATCGTCTCACAAAGTGGTATTTACAATTATCCATTCACACATTAGTTCTGACAAATCGTTCCATTGTTCCTTGTTAAGTTTCTTTTATTCTTATGTTACAATAGAATCTACCATCCCATTTTTTCCTTTCATCATAACCCTTGAAATTTTACGACACTTTATTCTACATATGGAATGCTAATAATATAAATTTGTGCATTGCTTTTAGATATTAATGGACAATGCCAAATCTGAGGAAGAAAGGGAAAAAATAAAAAGCGCATACGAAATGCTCGTGGATCCGAAGAAAATGGGTGAACGGTTCAAGTTCTTGGCTTTCTACCCGTCGACGATGGCACCAATTTTAGAAAAGTTCCCGCCTTTGGGTTTTGTTAATGAAAAATAAATAGTATTAAATGTTTGTAGTTTTTAGGTCGTAAATATATTTGTTGTTAAATTTTTTGTCTTTTTAATTACCTACTCTGTAATAGTCTCATAGTCAATGGCTTTCAGTTAAAACCTTTATGTTAAGCCAAAGAAATAACCTTATGTTGACGAATACAATTTATGTGAATATAAATTAAAGAAAACGGAGTTTAAGATAAGGAGAATGGCGGCTTAGATAAAATCGAGATAAAATGCTTTAAATTAGGTAGCGCTACAGTAGCAACATCGTAAATTTCAAAGAGGGCTAAAACTTTTTGGAATATTATATAAAATAATAAGTATTACATGATATTATTATATTTTTCTTTCGATATGAATATTCTTATATCATATCATAAAAATAATTATTAGTTCTGTTTCGTCATGCCTAACTGCGTGACTATTGATTTTCTTGTGAATAAAAAACGGTTTTATGGCAACACTCAGCAGTGGAGTGGAGTCGATTATCCGTCTTACAGTCGATTGATTTGCATATTTTTATTTTTATGGTGTTAAATCTTTTAAAACAGAATATAAATTGCTGTTGATATATCTCAACGATAAAATCAGTAAAAACATGTGGAGTAATTTCTAGAACCGTAATAATATTATCACGTTGTGATGAAGCTAAATGTCAAAAAATTCAGTGGATTCGTGCCAATGATCAAGAAATTGTAGCTGATGTGAAAATTTGTTATTTGTGCGTATTATCGAAAACTGATGGTATCTAAAACATTAAATGCAGTGTTAAATTATTTTGATTTCCCTCGGAAGAAGACTTCAAGCTAGATTTACCAATCCAATTGGATTGGATGATTTTACAATTTTGAAAGAGCGAAGGTAAGATATTTTCTTTTGTTACGTTATTCTCTTATTCCGTCACTTGTGCAATGACTTCAACATGAAGTATGACTTCAGTAATGCTTTTTTAAAATAATATTTATAATATTAATTTATTGCTAGCAAATTATTTCGTTCCTTTATCGAAAATTTTTATGTATAATTATTACGAAAATTATTAAGGAAAACTATATTTGTTTTTCAAGGGTTCAAAATAATTACTCTTATTTTCCATTTATTTTGATGGTTATATTTTGCTATAATTTTTTTTTATTTGATTACCCACCCAAATTATATGTTGACTACTTATTTATTATTCCTTTTTACATTCTAGGCATGAGAAAATATTTTATTTTAATGGGTGTAAGGGCAAATAACTGAGCAGGTCACCAGATGTTAAATGATAACAGTTGTTTATGAAGAGTGTGACAAATTTATAAACATGCAAAACTTTATTTGAGACAGTGGAGGTTAAGATGTTTGATATTGAAACAGAGTTTGGTTTTACCTGCTGTCTGTTGTTTTTATTAAACAAATACAATAAAGGTGTTCAATTTAAAACACATACTATTGAAATACATTTTATAACTCTATAGAAAGTATAAACATCATGACACTTTGTTTCAATAGGTAATTTAATACAAGACTTTTAAAACATTGGTAATTGGCATTTGTAAATAAAATAAACCTTTTAAATCAGTAGTAGTAGTAGATGAATAAATAAATCAACAAATCATACATATTTATCACCTATGATTATTTTTTTGTAACCTGCTTAGGATTTAAATTAAATCTGTATATGGCCTGTGTGCCTAGTTTCTTAGTACAAAGATTAATTAATTTGAAGTGCTTATTTATCCAAGTGCCTGTTGAGGAAAACTAAAGTTTATCTTGTATTCGTCCTTTGTTCAAACAACTAAAGCAACCTTTCTGAATTGAAGTTCAGCCTCTTTTTATAAACAGAAGGCTTTTATTTCATTATAATGCTTTTACTAAAATTGTCATTTAGTCAGATCTCTATGATGTTAATTATAACTTTATTATAATTAACATCATAGAGATCTGACTAAACTTTTATTAAGAAATTATTATTAAATAAACAAATTATTTCTCATTTTGTTATATTGATTTAATTCGGGATAAATAAAGCATTGTTACTCATTGCTGATCATAGTATATAAGCAACTTTTTAGTTTAGGAAGATACTGCCGCAAGGTCTTTATTCACATCCTTCATAGATTACTGCCAGTAATCACTATATTACGCAAGTGTTTGTTAAAGTAGCAAATACCAGTGAGTGTTGCCACCACATTTCAAATTTGGGAGTATACTCAGAACAAGTATCCCCTTTAAGACACTTATATGAATTGTAATAATTGAAATATGTGATAAAAACTACTAATAATATAACTTATGATTTGAATTGACCTCACGTCTACAATAAAACTAAACAGATGAGCAAGTACATAGATAAATAAGATAATTGTGTTAAAGTTCAAACATTGAATTTAAGTTTGTTTGCCAAGTTAATGGGGACATTGACTGTGTGACCCACTGCCAATCAGCTATTTTTATATGCATCCATGCATAAATATTGTTCTCACAATAGAATATTTATAGTTTGTGATGTATTTTGTTTACAATAAGTTGGCCTGGTTAAAACCTATGTTTCTATACTTTTACATTCACACCCTCAACCCAGAGGGGTAGGTAGAGGTTATGAAGTTCTTAGGCAATCTTGACACACCTCTCTCCCTGCCTCATCCATAATCCTAATATTGCCTTCCTTTAGTGTCACTTGTCAGGCGCTCACTTTTAAAACATGCATTTTTTATCACTTTTTCTGTGTTAACCCTTCAACAATTAACACTTTTGTAATGTTTCCTTACCTTCTACTCTTTTTTTTACAATAAATAATATTCGAAATAATTAAATATATATGTAATCTGAACTGTTTATTTAATTGCTTTAATTACAATTATTAGTGGTAGAGACAGAAGACAGTAGTGGTAGAATGGTATAAGAATTATGGTGTCAAGGGCATAAAGGGCAGCTCCCCATCCTGTGGGTTATCTACTATTATCAACAACAGTAGGTAAGTAGGCAACTTACCTACTGTTGTTGATAATAGTTATGGTACAGTCATGGTACAACTTACTTTACAATACATAATGCGTTAAATAAAAAAAAAATGCTGCCATTCAAGGTCAAGCATTGCATTGATGCAATACCGTCGCTGGGCCAAAGATTCAGTAATCTTCATCTATCAACAGCATAATGTACTATATTATGATAATGGCTAGTTAAATCGGCTTTGTATGCTCAATGTACATTAAAAACTTGTAAACGGTATGGTATGGGCAATGATATTTTATACTATAGATGTGTTACTCGTAAAAAATCACCGGTCAAAATTGTTCCAAAACAATGTTATACAATATTCACAAATGTCAAATGGTGTAAAACGATAGTGTAATTACCGTAATTAGAAAAAAGAAGACAGCTAGTGTTTGTCACTTAAGCGTAAATGTAAACACATGACATAAGCTAAAGAATGAAATTAAAATTGAAAGAGATTTCGCAGAAGATCCAAGAGCCAGATTAACCCAACATTATACTGAAGTCTTCCAGGACGTCAATCTCGATAAGATTTATATAGCTCTCGAAAAACTCAAGAATAAAAAGGCACCGGGTGATGACGAAATTGCAGCAGAACCGGGCAGAGCAGCTGGAGAATCGGCTCTCAAGGTTCTTTAGAAGCTTTTTAATTCGGTTAAGCTCAGGGGATACACTCAGGCATAGAACAGATGTGTTGTGGTCCTGTTCTTCAAGAAAGGCGAAAATGCTCATCTGAACTCATACTTCTGAACCATGGCTACAAATTGTTTTCGAGGGTCATTACGAATCGTTTCGCTCGCAGATTTGACGGCTTCCAGCCTCCCGAACAAGTAAAGGTTTCTGTAAAGGCTTCAGTAGCGAAGACCACATACATATTTCCCCGAAACTCGTCGTCTTTGAAAACGTCTTCAAGCAGCTTAGGTGGCAATGGGCGGAACACATTGCTTGCAGAACTGTCCACCGGCCGGGAAAGGTCCTGGAATGGTGGCTACGTACAGGTCGACGCAGCGTACGTTGGCCTCTCACAAGATGCACTGAAGATTTGGTCATATGTATATTTATTTCAGTACCTATAAAGCAGGATATCCTGCAGATGTTTCCCCTGCACACTAGATGTACCAAATGTTTCGTGTTGTGTGTGGGGCAGCACGGAGGACAAGCATTAAGAAATTTCTCAATTGCCCTGTGTATTATTATAAAGAGATAGGACAAATTGGGTTGGGTTTACATCATCCCAACTCCTTCCATGTTCCTCCTCATCTACACTTTTGAGTAGATTTGATTAATTTTGGAAATACTGACCACTACAAAGCAAGCTTTAACATACAATTGTGTAATTAATTAATGATGTCATTCTATGTCTCAGTACTAGTTTAAACAAATATATAATTATTGCTGTTAGTGATGTGTCTAAAATCAATAAATGTAATACAATTTAATAAAGTAATGTATGTGTTTAAACAAAGAATTTAAATCATTTCATTTATAGTTGGATAAGCCTTGATAACAGCTCATTATAAGATGTATGTTGAATAGTGCAGTGTTCAACATAATTATAATTACATAATTTATTTTTATAATTTTAGTTATTACCAAAAAATTACTTTGATCACTACACGTAGATTACAATAGAACTAGTTTAAGGAGTTACTTTTATTCTAATTTTATTATTTATATGTAATTCTACTCCATAATAACAACCATGATTTAGGTTATACATATATACATGGCTATATGTTAGAGAATCGCAAATCGAGAATTGTAAACAATAAAGTTGATTCTGCACTATTTTTGTAGAAGAATTGGGTACACAGAACCGAAACTACTGCTCGCCTTGACTTGTACCGAACGTAATTTTTTTTTTTTTATAAGGTGGCAAACGAGCGAGCGGGTCACCTGATGTTAAGTGAACGCTACCCATAGACATCCACAACAAGCCAATGTGTTGCAGATGCGTTGCCTACCTTTATTGGATAGAGGAGGGCACAAACAGGAATAAGGATATTTCCTTATTCCTCCTATAATTATAAACGTAACCGCGAAAGAGGTCGATGTACGATGAAATTTGTAGTCTTTTGTATCTTACCCTTTACTTCTTGTACAGACCATGTTTAAATTATTTTTTCATTGTTACAGTTTGCGATAAGTGTCGTCCGTTTAAGATGAGTTCTCTGCCGCCGGTAGAGTTGGAGGTGGAGGTGGTGGACGACTCGATGGAAGAAGACACAACTGACATGATACCTGCTGACAGGTACCCTCATAAATATCTAAACTTTTGTAACATAAGTCAGGCAATCTTAAGGGACATTGCACACAATGCTTTTTTAATGCGCTAAAGGTGACAACTTCTCGACGGTCTTGCGATCCCTCGGCGTCCTTATTGCGAGTAACGCGTGACGTCAGCACGCATACAAAATGTCCTGTGGAAAGACCTTAACAGATTAAACAATGGTAGGGGTTCGCAGCCGCGATAGCTATTGCCTGAATAAGGTTGACCTGTAGTACCAGGACCTCATAAACAGGCGTGGTGTTGTGTGCTTTATGTGTGCGGCCGTTCCGCGTACGCATTCAGCATGAACGCAACCAAGCCACAGAAAATAATACTCTTACTAGTATATTGCCAACGTAATGTGAACAATAAATCCAGTGTGATCACGTTAGCTGACGCCTACTGTGAGCACTGAGCTTACATTCACCCTGCTCACAGTCAAGCGGCCGACAATCCGTTCTGTGTGAACTTGGCCTTATGCAATCACTTAACATGAGGTAAACCGATTGTCGCCTACTTCCATAAAAGAACGCAACTGAACTGAATTGTACTATAGATATAGCTATTATTTTATCATTTTGCTCGATTTACAATCGTCACAAGACGTTTATCCGTGGCCGTTGTTTACGATATTTATACTTACCATGGCTTAAAGTAATTAAGAAGCTGAAATAAAAATGAAAATCGAAAAGAAAAATTATATTTCAGTCATGTCATGTAGTCAACGTCATATAGGCTGTTGTTACATACAGGGCGTTTGATTTAAAAAAAAAAAAGAATAATAAAAGTCGGAAGTTTTAACTAGAGGTTATTGAAATTAATGTAACAAGGTTTGGACTTGTCGGTTTGTGGCCAACAATATTTTGTAATGATTTTGTACGAAATTATTGCTTCGCTCATTTGGAATCGATCTGGCTTCTTTAATACTTATTCATTTTTTTTTCATTTATTCATTTTCGCGACTCAATCGTTATTTGATACATGTCGGTTCGTTCAGACAAGAGCCGTAAGTGTTTGGACATTTTTATTTAGTACCTAATCAACGGGATCCTTTGCACATGGTTATTTAAGAAGTGATCTAGGTCAAGTATAATTACTAGAACATTGTTTCCCAATATTTTTGGTTAAGCCACTTAAATCCTTTCAAAAGTTCTTATGTACTCCGAAGTAACAAATTAATATTTAAAAAAAAAGAATACGTACCTAAATATACTATATCCGTTATATATCAATATACTATCAAGTAAATGAAAGAAAATGTTCGCTGTCCCGTTTTGAGGTCCACTACAACCCAAATGGGATTGACCGAGACATCAATTGCTTTATCTTAACTTCGGCTAACGTAGCAGATCTACGTTGCTATAATTTGTACATTTGGTGCCACAAAATTCAGCTGATCTTTCTTTGTCCTAAAAGATAAAGAAAACTCGAAACTGCCGTAATAAACATTAAAGAGCAAAAGTTTAAATATATAAAAATACTCACAAGGTGATCATGTGCCTTTTTTATAAATCCAAGAGATAGAGCTTGACCTCAATACCAAATGCAGTTAATTCGCAGATTTGGTGTAGCATAATGTATATAAATCGATATTTATACAGATTACACAAAAAATTTACATAATTGATGCTTTATTAATATTATTAACATACTTTATGTTAAATATATTACTTTACTGTCTAAAAAGCTAAATATATATAAAAAGAAACCGACTGACTTATGTAACAACGCACAGCCAAAACTACTGCGCCTAGAGACTTGAAATTTTGCACAAAGATTTCTGTTATTACGTAATCTAGCACTAAGAAAAGATTTTTCTAAATTCATTCTCTAAATGTCTAAGTAGTGGATGACAGTCTGTATGGAAAAATAACAAAAATCCAATGTAAGTCGAACTGAGATATATAATCAATCATATTAAATAGGGTTCAGCTTAGGCTGGACAATCGTCGGTTAAATTAAATTTCACGGTGTGTGTAACCGCTCAGCTTGTTCAATATAAAGTTAGAGCAGTGTAATAATCGCAGAAAATCGATGTGTGTGAAATGAACTCTCCACATTGTAGACAATACATATATTATACGAAAGAGGTTCCATATCCCACCTCTTTCTATACTTTTACCTAAGTAAATTCCTCCTTTTTTACGGAACAATCTGCAAAAATGCATTTATGAGTTGCAGATGCCTTGCCTTAATGGACTGAGGAGGGGATGAATAGGAAAAGCGATATTTCTTATTCCTATCCATCGCCTCAGGATAGGAGGGGGAAGAGGGCTAATTAGGCCTCCGGCGCCTCACTCATCACGCGGCGACTCCTCTACATTATTAGTTGCGGTTTTCTATGAGTAATTGTGGCACTTCACATCATGTGAACCACTCTGGCTTGCCCTACTTCCATCATAATAAAACACGCAAAGTTCTAGTTATTGTTATTTGTAACTAGGTGGCGTTGTCCTAAATCTTAAAATAATCTTATATTGTCATCGGTTCTTGATGAATAACAAGTGTGTTAAAAACATTTATTATTTAGTACATTATCTACTTCTTAACTATAGTAGTTACAAAAAGCAAAACCGAGTTATTCATTTACGTAGTGGGTGGAGTAAATTAATGTAGGATCATTAATTTACTCATTGTAAATGTTATACATGTGCGTAAAGGTCAGCTTTTGAGCCACCATGTCGTGATGGCTATTTCTAGAAAAGGCGTAGGACATAAACAAATCACGCGCATGCGCGGGTATATGTTGTTGACCCGGGAATATTCAGTATTTATTGATTATACCTGTTACTTTGCGTTACTAGCTCCATTCTCTCGAATTGATAATTTTATTATGAGTGTACGTAGTTTTTATGTTGCGCAATATTATCGAGCGACCTGTTTGTTCACTTGATATGAAACGACAAATGCTATTCGTTAAGCTAAGCAATTATTGAA
>JWHW01037105.1:19528-34137 GCA_000931545.1 Papilio glaucus | reverse complement strand
TTATTTAGTACATTATCTACGTCTTAACTACTATAGCAAAACCGAGTTATTCATGTACGTAGTGGATGGAGTAAATTAATGTAGGATCATTAATTTACTCATTGTAAATGTTATACATGTGCGTAAAGGTCAGCTTTTGAGCCACCATGTAGTTATTTCTAGAAAAGGCGTAGGACATAAACAGAGCACGCGCATGCGCGGGTATATGTTGTTGACCCGGGAATATTCAGTATTTATTGATTATACCTGTTGCTTTGCGTTACTAGCTCCATTCTCTCGAATTGATAATTTTATTGTGAGTGTACGTAGTTTTTATGTTGCGCAATATTATCGAGCGACCTGTTTGTTCACTTGATATGAAACGACAACTGCTATTCGTTAAGCTAAGCAATTATTGAAGGTGCAATACATTGAAGTAAAATACTTCACGCCACTCAGGTCACAGGAACGAATGGGCATTTTAGGGGGGTTATAAGTAAAAAATAGTGTGGTGGGTGGACATAACTGGATAGACAGGGAAATTTATATTGCCTTTTCTTATCCATCCCCTCCCAGTCGAATCCTCTTCTCCTTGCCATCCTACCCTTATTAGAAAAGGAAGGGAATGAGAACTGAAATTAGATCACCACTTCACTCATCAGACGAAACGCAGAATATTCCTACTTAATGCCTGTGCTCTGTGAGGTCACGGTATTTCACCGGTCGAGTCGGCCAATTCGGGCAACCGATGTTGTTGCGGACTCTACCACTGTTCTCCCATTCACCTGTTAATTCTTCTCTACATCTTAATTGATAACAATCCATCAGACTGACTATTCTATAATACGTCAACGTGGTTTATATGAAGCTTTGAATCTGAATGATCTAGCAAAGTACATTATTAAAGATTATGTCGGTTTAAAAATAGAACAAAAGATGCTCAATACGTGATAATAACGGACAAAGGATTATTACACTTTATCCTGATAGCCGTTATCAATATCAGATTTATAGAAAAAGCAATAACATTTCTTTATTAACCCTACACTCTACGCATAGTGTTAAACGAAGCACAACAATAATAGTTCAAACAGTATTGTTAGTGATAATATTGAACAATAAAATGAAAGATTTTGTATTCGCTATAGAATATATTTTTAGAGGATTTGTTGCACCAAATGAAGATTGTTTGATGTTATTTCGTGAGTGTACAGTTTATACAAAGATGTTAAAACATATGGTGCTATGAAATTTAATTGTAGTATGTTGTGATTAAATATGATAATTATCGATTTAACTGTATGTGTAATGTGTAATAGTTTTATTTTGAAGTGAAAAGTGCACACTGCCTAATATGATACTAAAGGAACTGATAAAAGTACTATGCTGTAGATCCGATGATAATATGTCATCTCAATTCTTTTACCACAGTGATGTGTTGGAGGAATTTAAAATGTAAGTTACCATATAGATTTGTAGCCTTTTTTTTCAATGCTCGACAGTGTGATGACCCTAGTTTGTTTATTTAGTGCTTGCGGCATGCTCCGGCTTCGCACTGTTAGCTAGACACTAAATATTTTTTACGTCATGCATTTTTATAGCCAAACGATAGGTATCCATAACAAGCTAATGAGTTGAAGATGCGTTGCAGATTTGTTGACTACCTTTAATGGAGAGAGGAGGATAAACAGGAAGAAGGGTATTTACTTTTCCTTCCCCATCAAATCCTCTTCCCCTTCCGTAGAAATAACTAGAATAACCATAGAAAGGACTAGGATTAGGCCTCCGGTACCTCACTCATCAGACGAAAACAATTCTACTTCACGTTGGTTTTCTGTGAGGTTGTGATATTTCACCGGTCGAGTCGGCCATTCGTGCAACAAATGATGTTGCTACACCACTGTTAAAATATCTTCATACTTCAGCCAATTGGAAAAGGACGTTAAAGGATCCTATACTTAAATCTTTCTTATAAATCACTTAATCTATGTTGAAAATCGTATGAAAATCCGTTCAGTAGTGCACACTACTACAAGTTTTGTTATATTACGTGTCAACTGCAATCGCGATCGCAATTTAACCTTGGCGCAGCGGCTAAAGTAAATCGGTTAACTCCGTTGATTTGACACTAGTTGGTTGTTTTATTACTAAGCGATGGTAAGTTTTGTTGATTTCTATAATTGCTATGATGTTTGTTCCAGACTATAAGAGTATCGTAGGATATGTGATTGTTGATAAGTCAATATCCTCTTGTACGTTTATGTATCGTAAGCTGTTAGCCACTTAAGCTTTGGTTTCCTTGGAAAGCGGTCGCGTCACATTACGGCCATTTGTCCGGCGACACGTGTAAAGTTCCATGGCCGTCGTCAAATTTAACTAAAATAGGAAAGATTTGCTTGTTTAATATCAAGTCAAGTTGAAATTTCTCTTCCACTGCCGATATGTTTGCATGTTTTATGATCACACTGTCTTGTCATGGCTCGCAAGATTTACAAAAGAGGTTATATATAGATGCAACAGGAATTTAGCTCGAGGTCACTTTTATAACATCAACTATTATTATAACTAGGACACGTTATATTGATAACGAGAGTGAGGAAATAAATAATCTGTTAATGGTGGTTCGATAGTGTCGAATTTATTTTAGGTATTTTATGTTAAACTTATATGTAGATTTTGGTCAATTATAATTTAGGGTTGTCAATATTGATTTTTATTATGAATTGATTTTTATTTATAGAAAAAATACGCATAGGCAGAGACTATTATTATTTTAAATAAAAATGTCGAGGAATTTCTAAACATCTATGCGTAAATGTATGAATGTAGAAGAAGCGAGAGAGGTGTGCCAGGATCGCGCCAAATGGAAATCCATGATCTTTGCCTACCTCTCTGGGTTACGGGCGTGAGCGCATATTTATTTATTTTACGTAATTTTAAGGATTAAAAAATTAGTTTTGGGAAAAGCGGTAAATGACTGAAAATCCTTATTTCAGTTAAGTTGTATGTAAACACATACAACTTAACTGAAATAGGAAAGATTTGTTTGTTTATAATAAGTGCGCTTTGAAATTGATCTTTATCATTATTTAATTTTTTTTTATTAAGTTGCAATATGCGGACGTTCACCTCGGGCGACGCTGCACGAGGTGACTATGTGCACAGTTATAGGTATATAAAGTAATCAAAATATTTAATATATAAAGCTAGCTTAGCTTAAAGCTATTTAGATTCAACTTGTCTCACTAGACGTCCCACGACATGTCTCACGTCTTCACGTCTCACCTTCATAGTATTAATATAATAATTAAAAATTACCTTAATTTTAGTTAATATTTTATTACGAATTAAATTGTGTTTATTACTTATAACAAATTTTATATATTTAATAAAAAAACGTTTGTTTAGATTTGACATCCCTAGTTTCTTATTTGTATATATCATTTCCGCCTTAAACATGTTTTTGATATCACTATTATGATTTGCATACGGTTTGCAATTTGATTATACGTGATTATTCAATTAATGACTCTTAAATGTAAAAAATATATGTCGTTAGAATAATTAAAATTAGCTTGATCAGGCTTAAAAATCAATTACTGTATTAGGTGATGGAAAATATATATATATGAATAGTACCACGTCCATTAAAAACGATTTGTGCATCATTTATTATTGTACATCATCTATTGACAGTCAATTACCATGTAAACAACATTACTCAGATGTCTCACAGCACGTGCCATGTCTCGAAATATATCGCATGCGACTTTAAATTGGCAAAGCAGTACGACGACCTCCTATCACACCGTTGTAGCTAAATAAAGTTGGAACTACGTATGATCCATTTTAGAGTCTCATCCGAAATAACTATGTGACCTCATACTGAAGCGTATTCACACGTCCGAGATTAAAGATTGTCGAATTATTTGAAAATAAAAAAACTCTAAATATAACAGCGACGTTTTAACGGCTGTGAGATGAAATTTGGTATGAACTTGGAAGTACGGTGTGATAATGTCTGCACGGCGGGTTCACGGTCGTGCCAAGGTGTGAGGGAGCCGCGATGCGCTGACTCGCCCTTAGCGCGCTGGTGCTGCGCCAGCTTCCGACATTTTTCATTGCGTAACATCTTTGCAAGCATTTTAATGGTTTGTAATAGTTAAGTATTCATAGAGAAAATTTGTTTACGGTTAACGCTACTATTCTCGATGAATACTGACCTGATAATGGCAGACACACGCAGGAGTTACATGACATAGATTCGATATTACCGTGGGTTTCCACTGGTGAAAACGTCTCGCGATACAAGCTTTCTCTCTGTAAAAACTGATATGACAATTATGTGAATATTTTAGGCAGTGTAAACCCACGGTTAGAGTGATTACAATTAGTACTTCTGTTGTTAAACACTTTTTTGTGAATAACGCCCCTGTTTGCCTCGAGAAGGCATCTACATCCACTCGGGCTTTAGGTGACTGAGTAAAAAAGTAATAGAAGTCAACATAAATCTAAGAGCAAGGGGAGTAAGCTAGAATTTGGTTTTATTTAGTTTAATTTAGCGGATTAGAAAGCGTCCGAGGTCTTAGTTCGGACACTATCGTTCTATTGAGTAATTTGGCTTTGGGTCTTTACTTTATGCGCATTTAGGGCGCCAACAAATCGAAATGAATTTAAGGTCACCCGATAGAGCCGGATTACGGCTCAGATCGTCGTCGACCTCATTCTCCGCCTGTCCTTCATAAAAGTCAATGTACTTATATTCAAATTAATTATAAAAGTATGTGTTAATCTAAATTCACCTTGCAGTATAAACAAAAACACTGATGTCATTGACCTCGCCATCGAATCGGGCGCACTTTATTTGTACCGTCTTATGCTACTCGCTAGGTTTATTATACCTCAGCCTGTGCTATACTGACCTAAGACTTATTCCTTTGAGATAAAGTCTATTTCGTGTTACATCCTCATTGTATTAGGCTCTATTCCTGTAACAAGGCTGTCTGGAATTTTCGATGACAAGATGTTTAGATAGGGACGTTCGACGCGGCATAAATATCGATTTTAATTTCGTTTACAATTTTTTATGTTTATCACATTATTTTGTTTTTATATTTATAAAGTCTAAATGGTGTTTCCATTACAACAAGAATTTAATATATTGATTAAATTATATTCCAATTTTCGATAATTCCTTCATCATTTTTGTCGTTGTTCATTTTGTCGTAACATCGATGTTGTATCTCTTAGCATCGATTTTAATCGATCATCCCATCACTTGTAGGTAGGGCTCAATTGCCTTGTAGGCAGATCGTGAAGACAAGCTTTTCATTAGAACGCAATCGTAAAAGAAATGAGGGTAATGTGTATCCGTGAGTTTCCACTATCGTAAAATCGTGTTGCGATACAAGCTTTCTCTCTTTCTTACCCTCTGAAAAAACTGAGATGGCAGTATGTGAATGTTTTCGGCAGTGTAAACCCACGGCAAGACTAGCAGACGTTACCTTATTTTCTCCGATGACGAATGACGAGCTCATTAATATATAAAATTATATTCGAAACTTTTAATAGTTCATGTGTTATTGACGCGATAGCTTTGAAAAGTCGTCCGATTTAAAAAAAAAAAGAGAAAAGCTTCTATGTTTTCCTAAAAGACACGAGCTATCGTTTCTTTTTTTTTGGAAACTTAACCGATTTCCGCAAATAGCCTAGATGGCCTCTTACAATATTTATAAATATATTTCTCTGGATTAATTTGGAACGAAGCCGTGCGCTGTGGCTAGTTTCGTATATATAAATAGATGGGAGATTTTGTCGGGCTGTACGTTCAGTGATTTTTTAATCATCGCAATCGATGTACAGTCTCGGTCTGTCTGTCTGTAAAAACAAAAAATATTTAAATATTTTGTGCTCGATTGTACATGTTAGTTTGTTATGGTTTTATACTATTCATTCGATTTTATACAGTTTTTTTTTAAATAGCAATAAATTACGGAGATTACTGTAATTATGAATACGTTCAAAAAATCATGATGATTTTATAATCATTTTTTTTACTTCTACTTGATAGTATTTGGTGCTGAATTTGATAATGATTTAATAGTGATGTTAATCATTAATAAAGGCGTGTAGTGTTGACAATTGGTGGTCTAGAGATGGCAGGATATAACGCGGATACAAAGTCAGTTTATCATAAAGATAAATTAAAGATAAATTATATTAAAATATGCCTATGCTTTTCGAATATAACAAACATTGATCATAACAATCATGTCTCTAATGGGATACATTCATTTATGCATTAGTGTGAACAAATAATCGAGATGACTGCTGCTTGCAATTTGGTGGATTGTACTATTAATTTTATAATTAACTAGTGGACCGCCCCGCCTTCGCACGGCACGCCGTAGCACTATAAAAGTCGAGATAAAACTATGCTATCTTTTAAGTTAGATCGAACTGCACATGGTGTGCGAATTTTATTATAATCGGTTAAGTGGTTTAGAAGTCCATTGAGGACAAACATTGTGACACGAGATTTATATATATTAAGATTATTCAATTTGCATTAATACGGTACACGAGATTGCTTCTTAAATTTACATGAATGCTACATACGGATGTTTTTGTTCCCCACGGTTCGTGTACTTGACAACATACGTGTCCACAGGGGAGGACTGAGGTTCCGAAATCAAAAGTTCTTATTTTCAATAATTATTTTTGCTCTCACCTATTAGCTCACAGTATCTTGAGGTCCTGCTCTAACATGTACATGGGCTCGAGAGAATCCATCAAAGGTACATCTACTTTAATAGGTTTTACTCTAAATGTTGCTGGATTCCTGATCCCGATGTGGGGGAATCGCAACATTTTTTTTGTTTTGAGTAAGGGCTGTTAACCAAACGAAACCAATCATATTTATTGCTTAGGTTTCTTGCAACTGTTATCTACCAAGTTGATCACTATTGTAGCCACAGTTGAAGTTCCATTTGTAGAAATTTCATTTATGTATATCACATACTGAATTGTCATTTTTGTAATCGACAGGTTCACACTGCCGGCGCGCGCCGACGCCGTGGTGGAGCTGTGGCGCGCCAAGCTGGCCGAGGGCGTGCTCTCTCCGTCGCACTTCCAGGACCACTGGAGGGTCACCGTGCCGAGGATATACTCGCCGCAGCCTAATAGGACATGCCTCGGTCAGTTGCTATAAAATGATGTGTCTCTATATATGTATCTGATAGTCCGAGTAATCCGATGTTGGAGTTGGAGGAGTCCACAGGATAAAGTTTTTTTAACCTTATGTTATAACAATAATATTTGGTTAAGGTTGGAAGATAGGGGGCAGTGGCAGGGGTCCTCGAAGACTCACGTTCAGCTATGCATTTGGTATTATAGCTGGATAGGATTCCTTTATATAAATTGTCGTGCTTCAGGAGATATTCGGTGGTTATGATTTAGGTTTAGGTGGACTCGATGACGTTCTAATGTTTGTAACAAAACTGTAAATGAGCCACTTCAGCATATCTAGATCCACCGACTAATTGAATGGCAGGTCAGGACTCCATTCTTTCATAGTGGAGATACCCAGCGTTCGAATGTTACGGAAAAAGTTTGGAAAAGTTGCCATCGTCAATGTTTCCACCCAATTACGACGTAGGTACCTTCAAGATATAGGCTGTTGCTAAAATAGCGCGTACCATCGTTCGACCAAGTTGCCACTTAATAAAAAAATATTTCTTCAGATTGGTCTTTCGATGAGGAGCTGGCGCAGAAGCTGCTGATCCAGCCTCTGGAGCAGTTCGTGTGGGGCGGCAGCGAGGCGTCGCAGGCGCTGCCGCCGCGCCGCTCCACGCTCTGCGGCCGCGTCTTCAAGCAGGGCGAACCCGCGTACAGCTGCCGAGAATGTGGTCAGTACTCACATCAACTACACGAAAACACGCACTATTCGTACACATGGCCACATACAGTACTCGTCTACATGCACATACGCTCTACACAAACTCATAAACACAGGCACTACACGTATACATGCACACACTTTTTTATTAAAACAAACAGCACGCATTTTGTATTAAAACAAAATAGTTTCTGAAATTTAAAGGTAAAAATGAAATAAGGAGACTTAGTATAATTTTGGAATAAGCCTTGTGAAATTCTTCTTATTTTCATTGACTGTGTTATTGTGTCAGGTATGGACAACACGTGCGTGCTGTGCGTGGAGTGCTTCAAGGTGTCGGCGCACCGGCACCACAAGTACAAGATGGGCCAGTCGGGCGGCGGAGGCTGCTGCGACTGCGGCGACACCGAGGCCTGGAAGCGCGACCCATTCTGCGAACTGCATACTGTTAGTTAATACATACACATGTATCGCAAAACATAATCATTGTGTCTGTTGTTTGTATATACTAGCAATTCATTCCATATGACGCGTCTTTCCAGGCGCCAGAGAATGACGAGCAGGAGTCTCAGTCCAGCATCAGCCCCGACGTTGTGGAGCGCATGAAGATCCTCGCGTCCGTCTGCTTCTCCTACTGCTTCCGCCTGCTCACTCTCGACCACGCGCCCGGCCTTCCCAACGAACTAAGGTAAACTATAAGAATTCAAGCAGATTTGCTGAACATTAATTTTAGTCTTAAAAATCTCTTACTAGGTTCTAAGTACACTCTACTACCAAGGGCTTATGGGTTTGGAAATACCGCTGGCCACAGATCGTTCCACAACGCGGTTGTAAGTGGCAGAAAGTTGGCGAAAACCGCGCGGTAGTGGAATGCCAACCGTCAAGGTGGCAACTTCAATGTCTGCAGACACTTCCTTCTCACACACTCTACATCTATCGTTCTCTGGCGAACAAAAAGTGTTTCGCTCATATTGCGATCTTTGGGAACTATGTCCAACAATAATGTTTTAATCGCAGGCTGAAGGACGGCGAGCGTGACCTGCTGCAGATCCTGGACCAGCCGGACTGCTACTGCACCGTCATGTACAACGACGAGACGCACACCTTCGAACAGGTATTGACTCAAACCAACTTTACCTATGCATATTATAAAATTTCACTTTATCTCACGATATCAATAAAATTCCCATTTCCGATAAAAGTATAAAAAGTGGTTTGTTTACAAAAATTCTATCTTGATGTGAATCAAAGCATTACTTTTATATTTATATAGGCTTCAAGTATATATATATTATATATAGTATATAGTTCATGTTTATTGATAAGGTGAAGTATATGTTCACAATAATGTACTGTCACTATGACTATAATTTGTAGTTAATTAAATAGAGAAAGTGTATTTTAAATATTAAGAACCAGCTTCAAGACCTCACAGCTTAAACAAATCATAGCCGGGTACAGGTAGTGGGTTCAATTTTTGTTTCCAGATCTCTCCAATAGAATTAAACAAAGTTATTTAGTAAACAAAACCGAGTTCTTTATCGCACGTTATTCGTTTGTTCCCGATCACATAGGAAACAAAAACTTTTTTCAATCGATACAGCAATCCGTCAATTTTGAGAATATGCAAAAATATTTATAGTCTGAACGTTTAAATATTTTTTTTTGTATTTAATCCGTCCCTAATACAACACAGAAGAAAGATAAAGTGAATGGAACTCCGTTCCGACCTGGTGTCCATAAGACTCCTTTCTTTCTTCTGTTTTGTTTATTTATCTACTTCATTGTTGTCACCAGGTTATAGCGACCCTGACGCGCGTACTGAAGTCCAACCACCGCGACGCCGTGGAGCTGGTTAGCCTGATCGACCGCGAGGGCCGCGCGCTCGTCAAGTGCAACTCGTTCCAGATCTGCGACAAGCTCAAGACCGATATTGAGGCGTAAGTGTAATTAACATTTAAAGTAAACCTTATATGCTAGAAGACAGTTTACTACAATTGAGGACTTGGATTATATTACGCAAAATGCGCCTTAAATCATTAAGTCCAATGTACTATAGGGACCGGTGGCGGTATTCCACCTTAAAAGCGATAATAATTTGATCTTTTGTACGCCTTGAAACGATGACGCGGAAGTAATAACCAATAGGATTGGAGCGTTTAAATGTATTTGTACGAAATAATTATTGGTCAATGTTCTAACAATTGGTCGTAAAACTTAAGAACGGAAAAAAGACAGTGGTAATAAAGACAAAGGGATGCAGAGTATTACACAACTAATTACTGTTTACTATTATCCCGTCGTTTGTCCAACTGACCTTGGTTATTTGTAAAAGGGGCGGAGTTTGTCTCGTTGCAAGGACAAAGGCAAGTGGAATACCGCGAATGGCTACTGTACATATATTTTCTTCTTAAATTTAATATGGCTTGTTAAACTTCCATTATAAAGTGAGATAAAATTAATCACTTTTGTCACAAATTAAACGAAAATACAATTTTAATTAGAATCTGGGTACTGAGAGTTGATACTAAAAAAGAAAGGTAAATTAAAAAGAAATAAGTAAGGCAACCCCATTCCTTAAAGAATACTTAGATAAACTTAATGTGATTAATATTATTATTTTTAAATTTCTTGATGGCTAAATTAGATTTTTCTTTTATATTTAATATTGTTTTAAAAGTCGCGCTTTTTCAGTATCGATTTTCATTAATCCAGACCTTACCTTTGATATCTATCTATCAAAACAAAAATGATAATACTCTATCTCTCGCTTATTACATCACAAGTAGAGCAAGTCATATCTAACATGGTAGTGATCCCCCCCCCCCACTTGTATACGTGTGTTGGGGGGTCGATGACCTTGTGTATTGACTCAGCCGCAACGCGATGTTCGAAAGGTTCACATCGCGCCACGGGCCGGTGCTGAAGGTGCTGGTGATGCACGCGCACGTCGTCGCGCACCAGCACTACGCCATGAAGCTGCTGCAGTGGTGAGTACAATACCACCACCACAAGATGTCACACCTCACATAGAGCGGAAGTTAGCGGTAGGTAGACATTACTTGACTATCATTCTGTACGATCATGGCGTGCTATTTACTTCTTACGCACACATACATACATACATAACATGAATGTAGCCATCGCAATACATGGGTACAATGCATACACGCTTGGTAGTCTTGTGTTGCCAGCCTTTATGTTGGGTAGAAGAGGAGAATTAAAATCGAATGCAAAAGACTGGAGCGGATAAATCCTACTACATCTCTCTCAACGGACAAACGCAGAATTATAAGTATTTCTTCTTCACGCCAAAGTTCTTCGAGGTTGTCCCACTTCTCCGGCCAAGCTGGCTCTGACATGCAACTAGCATGCATTTTTTATAAAATCACCCTCAGGGAAGTCACTTATGACATTGATGTATTTTGTAAATATAATGTATTTTGAAATAGTATGCTATAGCCATAATATCTGATCGTATATTAATTTAATTTACAGGCTTCAAAACTTCGTGTGCAAAGAGCCATCGCTCCGTCTGGCTGTTAGCCAAGTGGCGCTGGGCGAGGACGGGGGTGTGGTGGGTGTTGGCGGGGTGGCAGGCGGCGTGATGCAGAACGACTGCCGCATGTGGAAGGCGGCGCGCACCGCCTGGCATCGTCTCCTCATTGCCACAACACTCATGGACTATGAGACCAAGCGCACCATGGCGATACTATTCACCAAGTACTACGGTAAGGCCCCAGGACGACGGCAACATAACTGTGTTCTAGAGTTTCCGTCGAAAAAGCGATGCAATAGGGGAAACTGTTTTCGCCGGGTTATGCTGAAGCATAGTGAAGAAGGGTACCAACACGCGTTCCGTTGCAGGTCCTGGAACCCCACTACACCGGAAGGTGGCAACCGAGGGAGTTTTATATAAATAAATTAGTTTAGTTAAAACTTATTTCGATAAAAATCTGCTCACCTCTCCAAACCGCTCTGTGTGAACAGACCCTTAGGATTGCAAAGCAAGACTTTACTTAACATAACAAGTATACATAATCTAACCGAAGATTATCCAGCCTAAGCTGCACTCTATTTAATATGATTGATCATATACATCTAGGATTAATTTACATTGGATTATAATTATATCTCCATACAAACCTCATAACTCTTTGGAAAAAATCTTTCTTAGTGCTTCCCAACGTAATAACAGAAATCTCTATGCAAAATTTCATTATATCTGTCAGTCATTTTCTTCTTTTATATGTAGATAACTTTGTATATATGTCAGGGTCGATGCTGAAGGACTTCATCCGCGACGATCACGACCACTCGTTCTCGATCTCCTCGATGTCGGTGCAGCTGTTCACGACGCCGACCCTCGCGCACCACCTCATCGCCAAACACGACGCGCTCTTCATAGTGATGAACACATTCGTCAGCGAGTGCCTCAGGCGGTGCAACAGTAAGGTACGTACTCAAACATATTTAATGCTTATGATAATATTATGTAAATATACTATGATGATATATGCTCTGTGTCTTGCTTCCGCAACAAGCTAATGAGTTGCAGATGTGTTGCCTTGCGTTGGACAGAGGAAAGGATAAACAGGAAAAAAGATATTTCCTTTTCTTATTCATCTAGTCAACTGACCCTGATTACCTTCTCACCTTTTCTTTATTCAAAATGGTTAGGAATGGGCAGAGGACTAGAATCAGAAGTCTGCCTTCCGTGAGGTCGTGTTGTTGTTACTGGCTCTAGCACTGTAAAATCATCTTGATCATCAAAAGGTGACATGTTGCACAAGTTGTACTGTGCCGAACAAATCCTAGAACAACGCAGCTGGAAAATCTCCTTTAACTGTTTTTTTCTATGTATCCTTTTTACAGCTTATGTAATACTAATTTTGTCAAGGTAAGTGAAAGATCTTAACCACTTTTAGATTTTTGAACAGTGATTTCATTAAGTTGTTTGACAAAATTACACTCTTATCCTCATTAAACAGAATCTTTGGATAAACTCACCACCGCTTACTACCGCAGGGCCGTCTCGAGTTCGACCGCAACCACGTGTCGATGGCGTTCAAGCGCGCTCAGTTCATTCTGTACGACGTGAAGTACCTGCTGGGCTCGGTGCCGGCCGCCTTCGATGACGACCTGCGCAAGGGCTTCCTGCACGGCCTGTCCCTCATTATATCGTTGCTCGTCATGATGCAGGGCATGGACTCGGTTGTTAGACAGGTATGCGTTTTTTTAATGCATGCATAGGTTAGGTCGATTTCACAGAATATGTCCAATTAGGTGACTTTGGTTGCTGAAAACTATGTTTTTCTCCTACTCTCCTTTTCTTTACTGCTAAATGACTGGGAACGTAGCTGCAGTTTTTTGCAGTGATTTTTGAGGCATTTCCCGATCACCTAGGAAACTAAAACATTTTACAATCGATGCAGCTTGCTGTCAATTTTGAGAATTAAATCAAAATTATAATTTTAACTTTTATATACATTTTTTTATTTAATCATTAATTAATACAAACACAAAAAAGACATAGCGAACGGAACTCCGTTCCAACCGTGAATCCATAACACACCTCTCTTTTTTTTTGAATTCCTATCGCCGACAAAATTAAAGTTATTAAAAAATAAAAAATTCTATATTTCTTTTGTCGTGTGTAGCGCGGTCAACACATGGAGTACGAGCCAGAGTGGGAGTCGGCGTTCAACCTGCACGTGAAGCTGGCGCACAGCATCACGCTCGCGCTGGAGTGGTGCGGTGCCGAACGTGGCCTCCTGGCCTCCGCGTACCGTATGGCGTTACGCCGTCACGCCGACACTTGCACACACGAGCCGCACCAGCTGAGAGGTGAGCTCGACACTATCCGTACATACGCACGCACGTGCACGTACATGTACTGTCGCGCGTACGCACGCACACCACACCACACGTATAAACACAATGCAGCTTGGATGCCAGTAGCGTATCCTTTTCGCGTATTGTTTTCTTATAAATAATGGTGGTAACAACGCAAATGGTTCACCTGCTATAAAGAAACTGCCACCCATAGGCATCTGCAACAGGCTAATGAGTTGAAGATGTGTTGCCTACCTTTGATGAACAGAGGAGGGATAGATAGAAAAATGATATCTTATTCTATCCATTCCCTCCCCCGTCAAGTTCTCTTCCCCTTCCCACTGTTTTCTAATAAGGAACTTTGATGATGTTTATTTATCTTACTTAATTGTATTGCGCAACCGCTGTGTCTATTGTTAACACCATACAATACAGTGGAATGTAAATATTACAATGATAGAGTGTGGTCGAATACCCATTTTTTAAACACCAAAGCCTTTTGAGATCTATGTTTTAATATCGTTGTAATCTGTGAAGTAATCTCTTTGTAATCTGTGTCCTGAAGGTCTTAAAACATGAATTAATAACATATAACGTTGTTACAGAGCTTGGCAACCAGAGCGCGCTGGTGATCCCGTACGACGTGTCAACAGAGCCGGTATCCATTCACCGGCCGCTGTCGCGGTTCATCGCCGGCCTGCACCTCCACCTGCAGCGCCACGGCCTCGCCTACCACAGCAGAGAGTTCGACCGCCACGACCGCCCAAAGCCCTCGCCGGAGGAACTCATTGGTATGACGCATAAATTGTTACAACCAGCAGTATAATAACTATCGCATTGCAATATATAAAATTAATAAGCTTAGTATCACCTATACTCTTAAAGATGTTAAAAACAT
>JWHW01036971.1:101153-112288 GCA_000931545.1 Papilio glaucus | reverse complement strand
GAGATAAGTTGGTCAAATAGAGAAGTAATCTCGGCGCTAGTTTCGAGTTTATCACGGAACAGGTAAACGACCTATTTTGTGTTACGGATTTTAATTTAAAGGATTTAATGACGAAGACAGTTATAAAAATAACCAGACGTTTCTAATTTTCCACGCAATTCAATTTGGAAGATTGAAAGTTGATTCCGCATATAATTTAATTGGCATTCATATGTCAAAAAAATGTTATTTTCAAAACATGAAACATTACCGCAGCAATCGATATTGAAAACGAAGGTTTTATGTACTTCAGGAACTTTTTTGGGATTCAAGCTTAGTAACCCCAGCTAGCCCAACCCTAGCTCAGTAAGTCATTTTTTGTACTCCTGACAATGTGCATGCAAAATTTCCTGATGATCCTTTGAGTCGTTAAGGAGTTAAAACGTAACAAACAAACAAATTCACATTTCTAAAGTGTTAACTAGTAGCGGTAGATGTAGCATGAATTATAGAATTTCCTATGCATTACGAACAAAATTGCAACCTTGTATATAAAAAAAGATGGCTGCGGTTACCTAAAATCAGTGAACCGCTTGTAAAAAACCCGCATTATTAAATTTTCGTCACAGATTTGGATTGTTAGTATATTCAGGGATTATGCACATGCGGCCTCACCTAGTGGAAGCGACAAATCGAATTTCCTACGATTCCGCGCGTTGCATTTCAAATTGGCAGCATTGATTCCGACGTTTTGACGGTTCATCGCCTACGTTGGCAGCACTGAACTACGAGTATCAGATTATTGATTTTATTTGTTTGCAGGAATGTCAAAATTTATGCCAGTTTATGACAAAAGACCAGGTGATGCCTACGGCTTCGCACGCATTCGTTTCATATTCTTCTCGCTGGAAATTTTTGTTACTTGATTTCGCGTGGTGTACATGAAATTATAGGTAAATGTCAAAAAGTTATTATTGGTTACCATGGTAATGTATGTTATGTCACGTAAAAAAATGTAAAAAAGATACACATCTTGTCCACTAACTGTGCCCCGCGGTTTCACCCACCCTGCAATTTAACCTAAACGAAATGACTCATCATCATCTACATGCCTTTTCCCGCGTATGCGGGGTCGACACAGTATGGACGTAGCACAGTTAAATTGATGTAACTTTTTTATTTATAAACCGATTGAGATAAAACAAACACCAAATGTTAAGTGAAGCTTACTACAATACATTAGTGAAAACCGCACCCAAATCGGTTAAGCCGTTTCTGAGATTAGCGATTAATAACATTTTTTGTCAAATATCTTCCATGTACAGACAGCAATCAGTTACATTATAATGGCAACAAACTATATTAGACAACCGTTAGATTTTAGTCTTCTTAGAACCAGTTCAGACAGTTGTTGATAAATATTTAATTCCGCCAAAGCAACGTCAAGTAATTTCGAAGGCAATTTAGTATTCAAATCAGTTTATTTGCCTAAGAACCGTTTGTCGCGAGCCAATGCCATTATTTATGCTGAAGTCGTGAGCGATTTCGCGATTTAACAAAACTTCGCGGAGGTAAACCGGCTAATTTCGGAAGGCTGCTATTTGTCAAAACAATTTGTTTTTGAATTCGATGCTTAATTAACTAAATTCTGTTGTTCTAAGACGACAGACTTGTTTTGTTACTTCACAAATAACGGTTTGCTGAATTTGATTTATTCGAGGTTATATTTTACCAAACGGAAATTGTTATATTTCAAATTCATTGCCACGGTTCGGATGAGAATCGCGATGGCAAGGTGGCGCCGGTTTTCGTTTAGTTGCCTTCTCCTTTGTCCCACTTAATGGCTCTTTTGATGTCTAGTGTTGTACGCATTGTCTGCGTCCTTGCAACCATTTTGGTTTTTATCATGTTCGCAAGCTGTGGTTGTTGTTTTGGATCGTGGCTGCGAAAGACTACCTCGCTTGCTTCCTTATCCTATAAATAAAACAAAGGATTACTTAATTGAAAAAGTCGTTTTTCGGAAATATTTTCGAATTTACGAATTTTAACGTTTACAACCTTTGTACAAAAATCACATGTTGCTGTGAAACAAGGTATATGTATACCTATACACATTACCACGAAAAACTTCCTGTCAGTCAGGCAAAATACCGTCTAGTCTATAGTTCTTCCTAATATTGCCCTTCTTTATGTCTTAGTATGTGTCAGTATGTATGTGTCAGTAAAACACAAAAATTAACTATTAGCGTATTGACAGAAGCATTCCGTCGAGCTTACGTAAACGTAACCGATTGTCATAAAGCTCATAACAAAGCCAAACGAAATGCAAATGTCACTAAACAAACAAGCGGAGTGAACAAATCAATAGCGGACTCTGGCTACGCGTCTTTGTTAGATTACCCGGGCCCGAGCGATGCATTCTGATACTGTGGACAAATACGAGGACAAACATCACATCTCTTTCTATCGACGACAAACATTTGAGATTCGGTTTGAGCTCTATTCATTTACAAATACTGTATAGTTAGTAGGCTTACAAACGAGCGTTTTTTGTTAATATCAACAAATAAAACGATGTCTTATTCTATTCCGGTCAAATTATTTAAAAGATGGCTATGTCAAAAGTTAACGACACACCCTTGCTTCGCACGGGAAACAGAGAAAGTACTTGCTTCGTTCATCATCATCATAATTAAGGCAATAAGCTAAATGTATAAACTCTCCACATTTGCAACTCCACCTACTGGTAGGAATCGTGTAAAAATCCGTACATTAGTTTTTGAGTTCAGAAAGTCGAACGGTGACTTTGTTTTATAATATGTAGAGATAAACATTAATCTTGCTATTGGTAAAAAAAGGTTTTTAGTATTATGCTACACCTTACAAAATCGAGTATAAAGAAACGCGGCGTTTTAGACGCTCGTTTACATTGACCCAATTTCGTTAGCGCTACGTCACGGACTCTTAATGTGCATTCCTCTTTACTTTATCACTTCCTTGTAACGTTTGTAAACCAATACCTTGAGAAATATGCTTATGAACGCCTATTAGAAACAGCTTTAAAATGTTTATGATAATAATTTCACTCAATAACTTTGCCTGCAAGGGTTTGAGATTTGTTTTCGAGTAAACTTATCAATACGCTGCGGATAATGGCAACAAAATATGTATGCCTTATGCATGCGCATTGCTTAGAGTAAGATGTCTTTCTTAGAGTCTATTGTACCTGACATGGCTACATCCACGACCGTCGTGTCAAGCTATCGTTAGGTAATAACTAATTATTTACAAGCTCTCTCTCTTTTTAATATGTATGTATGTCATATCCCATCCTTTCCCGATAAGGATAGGATGGGAATGGGAGGATGATTGGATGAGGAAGGGATGAATGGGGAAAAGGAAATATCCTTTTTCCTATGCCCGCGTCTGTTAATTGAAGGCAGGGATACGTCGCCAGCACGCATGCAATTCATTTGCCTGTTGCGGATGCCTATAGCGGTCACGTATTATCACGTGACCCGCTTGCTTGTTTACCACTCCCTTCCATAAAAGAAATTCAAGACGTCAGAATAATTTGTAACTTTGCAAACAATAATATAAATAGTTTGTTTATTATTCTTACTAGGATCTTGAAGATTTGCGATTTTTAAGATTGAGATTAACGCCATCTAGGTGTTATAATTTCACAAACAATGGATACTGTGTGAATTGAATTTAGTGTTTTTTAGGTTATAAAATTATTAATGTATACCATCTTACAAGCTACAAAAATTAAATTTAAAAGAACCGAAGACTAGTTCGAAGTATTTGAAATAAGCAAATGAGTTGTGCCAGGACTTTTCATAAAGAATTCGCCAATGCTTGCCTGGATAGGAATTTAAAGTTGATACTTTAAATAGGCGTAACTTTTTTCCTCAGATGTTCGCACAAACTTCGGCTATAAAATCGAGCAGTCTCATAGATCGGCGGGCTGATAGGCGCTAATCTTCACTCACTTTTGACCCCATTTGCATGAACTTTATTCCGGTCGGTTGAAATCTCGAGTGTAATAGAATATGCAGTTCCGCAAGCTTCGCAGTGTTCATTTTGTTGAAAAATTATTGATGAATTTAAGTTACTTTTGCCGCTCTAGTTTTATTATGTCTTGAGGACATTTTTAGATCAGAACACCAAATTTAAATTAATAACATATATGTAATCAATATATACATTATCATTATTTTGTTGTGAGTTTCGATAATGTTGGTGTTAGAAAAGCAAACCACTTGCAGTTTCATTTTTTAATTTTTCATGAGCTTTCGCCAGCACCCTTTGGTTCTACCAACAAACTTGTTAAACATTACATTATTCTGATTTAGGGCCCTGTAGTCTAGTGAAATTAGATTCCCGACAGAAGTGAAATCTCAACACAGACTCTACAATAGTTTAATAATAAATAATCAACAAATAACCCTTGTAACTTAACAGTAAAATTCAAAATTGAATACAAGAGAAATAAATGAAAAAAAATTCGTCGCAACTGTTCCAAATTCAAACAACTTCCGATCGCCTCGCCCGATCACAGTTTTCGTAACGCTCACGTCGCGCATTCACCAGCTTACTGCACAAGTCAAGCGTGCTTAAAGAAGTTTTAACTTCAAAAAAATATCTTTAAAATCTTTGGCGTATAATTTTTAAATTAACAATAATCAGAACCAGTTCATCGATTGGCGCTTGCACGAGATTTTCGAATCGTTATGCAAATTTCATAGCACGTTGTCTACAACTTTTACGACAAACTCCAGACATGTCTACTATTTGAGGGATACAGATTTATTATTCGATGCATACCAAGTTGTTTATTTGTGTTCACACAAAGTACATTGCTGCTACAGTATGAAATTCGTCTGCGAAATATAACTAAGTCTGGTCTAATGGAATTTTAAATTTTACGACGGATCGTCAATTACTCTCAACTACAGCATTGCAGTAAATATTTGATTACCTCTAGAAGTGTTCAAAATCTAATCTTCACTCTACCCGTCGGAATGACGGAAGGTATAGAGCTGTATAGATAGAAAGCTAGGTTATATTATAGATGTTAAAAAAGCTCGGAGGAAAAATTATGTAAGGAATATGATTATATATACATTATTGTAATTTCTTTAGGGTTACTTTGTTTACCGTGTGTGGTTAGTTGTGTAGAATTACACTTCTTACTGTGTTTTGTTTTACTTACTGCGTGTAGTCATTTTCCTTACTGTGTGTGGTGTTTCGTGTCGTTATCTACATACTATTATGTTACATGTGGTTGGACTATAGTTACTGTCAACGAAATTATCAATGTTCAAAATTAAAAAAAAAAAACAAAATTATCTAAATGTTAACGCGGTAATGCAAAGGTTCTTACTAAGTTGGTCGTTGCACGGTGGAACGAGTACAAAACTGCGGGAAAACAATATTTGAGGCAGTTCTGCTGAAAAAAGGAAGGAAGCACAGTACCTTGTCTCTTCGCCGGTCTTCTCCTGCCTCTGGACACCTCCAGCACGAACTTGAACACACTTTCAGAAAAAAAGTTACGGAGCGGCACACGCACAACGACGACGATTTCGGCTATATTTTTTTTTAATCGCGCGATTGCCTGCGCTTCCTTCTCGCTCACCTGTACTGTGCGGGAAAAGGACGGGAAAGGAAGCAACGACCAAAGTTAAAACGGCGTAACCACTAAATATGTATTGTATGAAATATTCAAGTCTGGTTAGATAAGTAAGCCGAAGCTTAAATCAGAACCGAGAATGACGTCTGCTGACAGCGCGCCTGCTCTTTATTTGTAAATGTACGACTCTCTGCTTCATATAATATATAAATATGTATTTTGAAGATGAACATACAGAATGCTATGTTTGCTGTTATGAGAATAGTTTCCAAGTAGTAGGTATATTGTATTTATATAGGAAACGTAAATTATTATTTACTCAGTAAAACTGTACTTCGATATCCGAAAATCCTGAATAAACACTTATTGGATCTTAGAATCGGTTTATAAATGTCGAAGTTACAGAGTTAACAACCAAATACAAACCAATTGAGACTCTCCTTCTTTGAGTCGGTTAAAAATTAAGAAAATTATTATTAATTTCTCTATTAAATTGTACGTGAATAACGACGTGGGTTGTATAAAAGCCTATGTGTATCTTAATTTATTTTATTAATCGCAGATACAACCGTTTATTGTTCTAAATTTAAAAACAAAATCTAAAGATACTTTATATTCAAAGTATAAAGACAACTGTTTCGTCTACTAAAAATCGTATCCAACATCTAAGACCTTTATATTTATCCACTACAGGGTTTTCCATCAACTTCAATATAATTAATTGTAAAAATTGAAAAGCAATCAACATATGAAATATATTGTTGATCCAATTAAAAGAATAAAAGAGCTCACAGTATCAACTTGCTAACTCTAACTAAACATATACGCAATAACGTGTCTGCGTTGGGGCGTAAAGCGTCGCCTAACGAGACATTTGCATGGCGAAGCGATTTTATAAATAGCGTGTATTGATCCCTGACTATGAATGTGAAACGACGCGAATCTATTTATATGAAAACATGAAACAAGGAAAAATCTACATAGCCTTACAGTATTTGATGACCTCATCATCATCTCACCTTGGCAACATTAACATTTTGTACCAACGTCTCAGTAAATGAGTTATCGTCTGACGGCCAACTCTATCACCTCATTGGTCAACTCAAATAGTGCGCGCTTCCCTGGCTTCCTGTTACACACTTCCGTTGCAGGAAAGCGGAAGAGTTAAGAGAGTAGTTGAGTACAGCGGTGAACGTAGTTGCCTGGGCTGGCTGGAGAAATACCGCAGTCTTATAGAAGACTGGCATGAAGTAAGGGTATTTTATGCTGCGTTTCGTGTGAGAAGTAAGGTACAGAGGGCCAATTATCCTTCCATTTCTCCTCTTCCTTTCTTTATCTATCTCTTTCTTTGTTTTTTTTAAATTTCATCGTAAAGTGTATAGTAAACATACATTCGGGTTCTTTTATAAACTAGAAGACGAATTACGATATCTTAAGAACGCTTTGGATAACAATTGGAATTTGCCGAAGTTGTACGAGCAAGCTACGACTCTACAATTAGACGTAAACATTAAATAGTAAATTGCATTGATTTAAATGAAAGTCGGTCTGTCTGTCTGCGAGCGGAGTTGCCCTCGCTCGTTACCGTAGTCTCTGCGGTTATGGTTAATAGGCCGTCTAAATGTGGTTAATTCATCATCACTGTTTTAAGTGGCGTTAACTCGGCCACTGCTAAACCGTGTTCCGTGTGCGATTCCGGTTCGTTTTCATGTTCGAATTTAAACTTCATTTTTGACAGTAACGCCTCGTTTCTGAAAGGTTTGTCAAAATTTTATTTAACTAACAATCCTTTCAAGTTAAATGTCAAATCGATTTCATTTTCTAGAAGGACAAAAATTTGCCCTTAAGAACACGGCGAAAGCCTTTCAGGAAGAAGAAAGAATGTTCGAAATATTTTAAGTATGTAGATCATCAGATATGTTACTACTTCCATTTTACTTCATTATCATGTGGCTACTCTTCGTCAAGCACAACAATCACTCTAAATTGGAAAATAGAACTTTAAGTACCTCTATTTTACGCCCGTATCCACAAAACTCATAATTAATTAACAGTTACACGAATGGGCAAGCTTTGCTCGACCAGCGAAATACCACGACCTCATAGAAGGCAGGCGTGAAGTAGAACTATTCTAATTTTCGCCTGATGGAGGCCTAATTCTACTGCTTTTTCCCTTTCCATCCATTTCTAATTAGGTACAGATGGAAAGGGGAGGAGGATTTGGCAACATCTGCAACTTATTAGCTGATTGCAAATGCATATAGGTGGTGGTCGGATGACGTCGAGTGGACCGCGTGCTCGTTTTCCATCTTCTATTTTGCGAAAAGTACATTTTAGTAAACAGTAATATCCGATACGGTTAAATTTGTTTATCCTATAACACTGCAACTGGTTTAGTTTCCTTTAAATAGAGGCGTCCGCAGAGACATTCCGGGAATATTTGCCGCAGATTCCAGTCCATATATCACAAGCTGTAACAATATGGCTCGCTATAATGTGACCTAGTTATGCGCCTCATTGTCCTGTGAAACGCGCTTACAAACAATAATTCGCTTGGGGCTCGGAGTAACGAAATCAAACGCCTATTTACAAAGGCCTATATTCTGAACAATCCCTTACTACGTGTCAAACTAAATTAATTGTTTTGTTTATAATTTGATTTGTTTTCTTTATCATAAAATGAGTAAATTAGCAAGCGACATCCGCAACAATCACAATAGTTATGTTTGCTGACAACAATTTTAGTAGAAAACAAAGGGGAGGGATAAGAAATTGGTACAAGGGATAGGTGAAAACTAAGGGCAACACTTCACTAATTAAACGAAACAGAGGCATTGAGGGTCGTGATTCTTTTTCAGTTGAATCAGCCCATTTTTTACCCTACTGACCCAAAAGAGCGTAATGTTTTTCACATTCAATATGTCCATTCCATTGTGATCTCCTGTAGCATAAACAGCTTTACTGATTTGAAGGATAAGGCAATACAGGTTACCCTTCAAGTCGAATTGAATAGGTTTTTTTAAGAAAATCGGTTTTAAAATTTCCAGTTTCAAGGTTTAGGTTTCTACTTTCAGTTCCAAAACAGTTTTCAAATTTCATATTATTCCCCGGAGTGTCATAAGTGAATTTTATACGATGAATCAGAATACCATACAGTCAGTCGGGTTTTTTAGTTCCTTAAGTGAAGGTTCTAAGCTATTGCCATTCACATCTTATTGGAGTGAAAGTATCAGCTTGATGTGGGTTCTATTTCGCCACGGTGGTCTTCAAACTTACGGTTTTTTATTCACTCGTTGCATTATTCAGTTGTGTTCAAAGCATCGCTTCACTCCCACGTGTACTTTTCGCTTCTAACAGCGAAGTATTTGAACAACTGTACGCTGAGTACAATTGCTGCGTCGATAGTATTTTTATTGTCAAACAGTTCACGTGGTTCTGTATAAAAATAAATACAACGTAGCTAACTGATCATTGAATACTTCATTATATATTTTTTAAACAAACAAGGTGTTTATGTTACGTGACTGCAACGCATAGGCATCCGAAATTAGCAGTCGAAAAGTCGCACATTGACGGACATAGGAGGGAATAGGCGGGAAAAAAAATATTCCTTTTCCCCATACATCCCGTCTCCGTAAAATCCTCTTCATCTTCCCATCCTATCCTTATTAGAAAAGGATGGGAAGAAGAGGATTGAAATTTGGCCTCCCGCACTCTCTTCTCTTCTGTGAGAAAGCTTGTTGTTGCGGGCTCTACCACTACCACTGTAAACTAGCCTAGCATAAAGTTTAATTTTGGTTAGATTTGATTTCGGCGCGTCCTTAATTTGAGCTAAATTATATTATCACGACAGTATCATATATTATTGTAAATACGCACATTATAACGTTTTTTTATTTTATGATTGCAATTAATTTTATACTGTATGATTTTTATTTAATTATGAATAATGTAAAATGTTTAGAATAATACAATGCGGAACCCTAAATATAGACTAGTGCAAATGCAAATAACCTTCACTGGCAGACTATGTGTCTCAAAAATACATAACGATCCGCATATCTATTTTTACATAATTTATCTTTACAGGTGTATATCCCTTATAAACTCGAATTTCATTAAAAAAACTTTAGAGCGCCATCTATTCGGCGATAAGTGATAGATTCGTTGACAACAATGCGACACTCTGTGTATATGTTTGTTACTAAAGCTAGATTAATTAAAATACTAATATTTTCAGAAAGACACGATTTGTAAATGACAGAGATCAAGGCAGAACGAAGCTCGCTCCGCAGCTGTCCTACTAATATAACCTAACTAATATAAATGAGGATGTGAGTTCGTTTGCTACGCTTTAACTTCTTAACGAATCAACTGTTCATCATGAAATTTTGCACACACCTCAGGGGCATAGACAATAGATGGAGAAAATGACATAGAGTACTTACCTTTTACCCCGAAAATAAATCATTCCCTTAGGTACATGAAACCGTCAATAAGAATATCGGTTGCTATGGTAACAGTTAGTTTAATATAAACAAATGATAAAAACGGGGAGAGATCTGTATAAACACCTGTAGTAAATGTCTCCTCTCAAACATATAAAGCTCGGAACGTGAGTAAGCCACGAGATTCTCTTATGAATATTTATCGTTCACAGTAACTGAATTTCTCTTGCATTGCTTAGACTTTTTAACTTGAAGTTAAGCTAAGTTATGGTTGGAATAGCACAACTTACATATAAGTTTTCACCACACTTTGGATTTATAACGATGTTAAAAATATGGTTTGTTACTTTTATATCCCTACTAATATTATAAATACGAAAGTAACTCTGTCTGTAGCGCTTTCACGCTGAAACTACTGAACCGATTTAAATAAAATTCGGTACAGGTATAGTTTTAAGCCTGAGGAAGGACATAGGTTACTTTTTAATGAGAAAAAATGCAGCCCAATGTCACTATTCAACGCGGACAGTCGCGGGTAAATCTAGTAATGAATAAACTGGAGCTTGGCAACACCACATGATAGTTTGTGGTGATGTGGTCGAAATATGGTACGCACAAGTTTAGCAACAGTTTATTTTCTAAGTAAATATATAAATTAAATAATCAGTAATATTTTATTTGTGACAGGAGACGGCCCTTTTGTCATACTCCTGACACAAACTAGATCTGATAACAGACCTTGAATATGCCAAACAAAATGTTTTTGTTTCAACTGTTGAACCTTGGACTGGTAGTGGTAATACTGTGGAGCTTTGATTAAGGATTCATCATCCGCTCTTTAAAAAAAACATACTTCCATAAAAGACCATACTGATATAACTTCCTTTTATAAATATTTTGTTAACAAACATCAGAAACAAAGTTCATTGCAAAAGCTATTTTATGTCTCATGGAATAAAGCGCATTATATTGTGTTAACGCGTTATCTAATAACAGGGAAAGGTTTCTTTTCCGTAAGGTTAATCACATTTATGCAAATAATTCGTTCCTTGCAAAAATATAAAGGAGAATAA
>JWHW01036971.1:81575-93960 GCA_000931545.1 Papilio glaucus | reverse complement strand
ACTTAAACGAAATTATATTACCTACTTAACCTCATCACCATCTCCCTGCCCTTTTCCCATTTATGTGGGGTCGACACAGTATGGCCGTTACACAGTTAAATTGCTACGGCCTTTTTTTTATTTATAAACCGATTGAGATAAAACAACACACACTAAATGTTAAGTGAAGTTTACGAAAACACATTAGTGAAAACCGCACCCGAATCCGTTAAGCCGTTTCTGAGATTAGCGGTAACAAACGCACAGACAAACAGATAAACAGACAAAAATTCTAATAATGATTGTTTTAGGTTTAATTGCGATTATGAAGGCCCCCAATAATATCTTTCATGTACAGACAGCGATCAGTTACATCTTTATTATATGTATAGATATCATAAATGAGATTTTCTCAGCAATTTCTAGATACCATACAAAATTATCACACCTGTGACTCAGAGTAGGTAGAGATTACGGATTTTCATTTGACACAATCCTGGTACACCTCTCTCATCTTTTCTACAGCTCCGCATATTAGGATTCGGATTCTCTTAATATCACTTTTTATATGAAGACTATGAATGCCTACAATAAAATTGTCAATAAGGCCAAAAGATTCTAGAATGACGGCCAAGTACAGGAAATAGCGCGGACTTTCTGCCGGATGATCCATGTTTCATGCGTCCACTGGAAGAGAACAAGGACCGATTTTAGTCGCGATTCCTGTGGAAGACCTAGGGACGTGAGGGAAATGGAAGTCTTTATTAAATAATTTAACGAATCGTCCTTCTCTACTTCCTTTTAGCTGACAGTCGTCTACTGCTGGACGTAGGCGTCCTCTATGAGACCCAAGATTGATCCTCTTCTACCCTCATCCAGTGGACTAACTTGAACAGATCGTCCGTCTTCTGGAACGAATCTAAGTAAATGAAAATGAAATCGTGGTGGTTATACATATATCATTATTCTAATAAAATAAACTACCATAGTAAGACGATTATAAAACCGATCCATTTTAATTTTTCGCCGACGTAGCATTTAATTCGAAAGATTACGTCCACCAACACCCCGGCACCCTTTACGATCCAACTTCGCTGGAACACGAAGGTGTGGTCAAACACTGTAATAACATTCAATCCAGTAAAAGCTATCAAATTTTTAGAAGAACAAGTGATAAGCGATTAGCGATTTTGTGAAAGCGAATTCGAGAATCGAAAAATTAGTAGTCTTTAACAAGTTAGAGTATTATCAAAGGATACAAAATAGTATTCACATATGCAAGTGCATCTATAGACGGCCTAATATAAGACTCCAAGACTACTTAGAACTAACACACTAGAACACCTAGAACTCTAAAATGTGCCAAAAATTTTACGCGTAATTGACATATTTTGACCGCCTATGGAAGAAAAAGAAATTCTCAAGACAGCAAGATATCCTTGGAATATAACTGATCTACAATTTGTTAGTTATATTTTTGAGTAAATTACAGAGGATCCAAGATGAGTCTATTTTTTGTTATGTTTTTAAGTGAGTTTGAAAGCATCTATTCCTGCTGCAGTACAGATTCGTTAGCATTATTTCCTTTTCCTACATAAAATACATACGTAGTACGTAGTCATAAAAAGGTAAATATAACTTACGCTTCAGTGTTACTACTTGGACCAAAGAGAAAATGGCCACTGCAATTTAGGATATTATTTCAAGTTACAGTAAGTATGGGGTTGACCATACATTCGCGTGTTTTGATTATTAACTTTTGTTTAATTTTTTGTTAATTTCCTACCGAAATTGCTACTCTCTAAATAGTTTAGTAGTTTATTTTAAAAGTAATTAATTTTATTTATATTAAACTAGCGGACCGCCCCGGTTTCGCACGGGTAGCACTAAGAATCGAGATAAAAACTATTCTACATTTTAAGTCGTACAAAATTACACATAGTGGCCAAATTTCATTATGATCCGTTTCGTAGTTTCCGGACAAACATCTCTAAATTTATATGAGATAGTCTATAGCAATCAGGCACTAGTACTCAGCAGTCTCAGGGGTCTTATCTATCTTTCAGTAAAAGAATTTTCAAAATCGGTTCACTAGATCCAGAGATTACCCCGGACAAACTTTACCTCCTTATAATATAAGTATAGATAAATAAAAAAAACTATAGCGCATTTCTGGTATTCAAATTAATTGTTTTATGTAATTATGAACATAGAAATAATATTGCTTTTTCGTTTTCAATATCCCAATCTTTTAAATGGTGTGTTCTCGATAACCATCTACGAATTAACTTAGTAGTTTTTATTTTTCTAAGCCTAATCACGTAAGTGATGCACCTAAGTAAGACGAATTGGTTCCGCTTATAACTTAGAAGCCCCGCCACTACAGAGTTCACGATCGTCACTTAACGACATAATTTATGATTTCGATCAACCAGAAAAACCAATAGCTGTTATGTATTTTAAACTGGCCACATGTAAAGACTCCGCTTGATAGACCGCTAACTTGCCGGCCGGTCCTAAAGGCGGCATCATTGCAGCCAATGGGCAAAAACTCAAAATGACTTCACTTTAACCCGGCAATATTTCCATGTTTACGGCAGTCGGGATTTTTATTATGGAATCGTTGGATTATTCCTCTACCCGCCTTCATAGCTCGTTGTAATCGTCTACATCTCTCTCGTTCTCACACAGGCTATGTGATAAGGACAGTTGGATAAGGTACTTTTTATTGTGCCCGTAATACAGGTTGAATTTCTCGGCTGACTATTTACATTTGGCTGTAATTTTTCACGGGCCCGTTTCATGTTTTATTTACTGTGAAGGGAAAGTAAACTGAAGGTAGAAACATTACCCGATGTTTCTTTTGGGCCGTCATAATTTTAATGCTTTCAAACAATTAAGCGGCTCGGTTGCTTGGTTTTTAATTTAGATACAATTTTATTATCCTTCTTATAAGGGATGAAGAAATGTAGGGAGTTTTGTTGCTATATTTTTTTTTGCGAAGATGCGTCAATAGCGTAACACTATACGCCCAAAGAGGATTGGTGTCAGACAGGCGGTTAAAAACTATTGACAAAACCTATCACAGTGTAGACTACGGTCTTACTATACCGACCTCACATAAATAAAAGAGGAAAAAGGGCAGGGAAAAGAAGATCTTTATTTTTTCGAACGTCTCTCTGTCTGTCTCGGTGTAAGCGTTCGAGAAATAATCGAATTGTTGTTCTGCAGCCACCATAAAATTAAACATTTTGTACACTTATAATGCAAGTCCTTTTTTAGCTAAACATCCACTAGGTTATTTCTAACAAAACTTTAAATACACTATCCCAATGAGGGTAAATATTACGATTCCAATATTATCGACAATTTCTCCTAAATATTTATCACTAATAACATCCAGCTCTACCTTCGTTCCCGACCATCTATATTGACAAACATTTTCTGTCCGTAAATAAAAGTCTCGTATGTTTAATATTTATAATCTAACTCTAACATAATCTAATCTAATCTAATTCTCTTGTTCGTTTGCTAATTCTCTTGTTTCTTCTCTTAAAAAAAAAGCGTAAGTCGTTTGCTCGTTCTATTCGACATACTATCAAAAAATCTTGAAGTATAGAATAAAATGTAAAGAATAGACATGAAAAAGGAATTTAGTTAGTTTTATTTAGAAACCTTTTACCGATTGACACTAGATGTCTCTGATGTCAGAAAGTGCCCATTAGAGGTGCAGTTCGCATTAACGTCTTATAAATTAAAATTCCTCTACACTTGATCGATAAATCTTTACCACAGTTTAACAAATATGTACCCTTAAGCAAGACTTTCGAACTTATTTAAGACTTAGTCTCAAGCACAGCAAAATCGTTTCATTCCAGTTGAAGGGCCATCGAAAATCCTTCGGATACTTCAACAAGAGGTCTGAGTTTTAAGGGTTCCTTCGTTCATTGTTTCTTAAGCATTACATTCGTTTAATGTAAATGCTACAAAATCATTGCTTATCACTTTTACTGGAGCTAGGTAGTCAAAGATATACGAAGATTGACAGTTACAAAACATATCAATTTCTTAACTTACTTAACAAAG
Organism: Papilio glaucus; assembly: GCA_000931545.1. Taxonomy (NCBI): domain Eukaryota; kingdom Metazoa; phylum Arthropoda; class Insecta; order Lepidoptera; family Papilionidae; genus Papilio; species Papilio glaucus. The sequence continues at coordinate 89,895 of JWHW01036971.1, read as the reverse complement.
TACCCTATCAGTAACATGTACACTGCCTATCACTAACGTGAAAAACGCTGGGACACCTGATTCAACAGATGAAACAATCTTCACTTGTGTTCTTTGAATTCGTGATACCTACTCCCCCTGTCTCGATGCCAATCAAACATGCATAAATCTGGCCTTCACCATCAATTCTTTCTTCACTTGTGTTCTTTAAATTCGTGATACCTACTCCCCCTGTCTCGATGACAATCAAGCATGCATAAATCTGGCCTTCACCATCAAGTCTTTCTTCACTTGTGTTCTTTGAATTCGTGATACCTACTCCCCCTGTCTCTATGACAATCAAGCATGCATAAATCTGGCCTTGATTATCAAGTCTTTCTTCACTTGTGTTCTTTGAAATCGTGATACCTACTCCCCCTGTCTCTATGACAATCAAACATACATAAATCTGGCCTTGATTATCAAGTCTTTCTTCACTTGTGTTCTTTGAATTCGTGATACCTACTCCCCCTGTCTCTATGACAATCAAGCATGCATAAATCTGGCCTTGATCATCAAGTCTTTCTTCACTTGTTTTCTTTGAATTCGTGATACCTACTCCCCCTGTATCAATGACAGTCAAACATACATAAATCTGGCCTTCACCATCAAGTCTTTCTTCACTCTTATACCGTAGTTCATTGTACATTAATTTTTATTTATGTGTAATGCGGCTAGCCTTTCTCATACCGTACAAACAGAATCTTGCACAACATTTACCGCAGTATTAAGAGTCCAAATGATAAAAAATGTTCACATTCCCGCTCTTTATCCGAGCGTATGTTAACAACGGGCTTTAAGCATTGCCCCGTGTAGTTTGTATGTATTAATGTGTCCAAAACTCTAAACAGACTATAAATTTCAAATAAGTAAGTGTATGGTATAAAATATAAGAATGTAGCGGGTAATAAAAGATGTCAATTTGTACCATGTACGAGTAAATCCCTGTGAATTCTGTTAAAGAATGATGGTGTATGATCACAGATATCAACTGTATACTCTATTATATTCCCTAAAGCTGGTCCGAAAAACTATTACAATGTAAGTACATGAGAAAGACATAAGCGAATCTTAAAAGAAAGGCAAGTAATTGACCAACAAGTGTCCAATATCTACACATTTTTTGGCAAAATTTCTTTTACGGGAAATAATTGTTGCCAAGTCCGTTAAAAATCTTTTCATCACATTTTAGTGATTTCAGCGTACCTCATTAGAGTAAAGGCGTTAATGTTTACTTATTTATTTATTACACGCTATATAATATCCCACAGCCTTAACGCTTTCGCTCATACTTTGCGGCAAACGATAAGGAGCTTACTAAAACCATAAATTATAATGGGTTTTCACCGTCTTGATTGTTGTTGTGGCCACTATGTTTTATTATTAATTACATTCCTAATGAAGAAATAAAGATATGCTTCAGAAAAAAATACACAGGCATAACGACTGCCGACAAAAGTGAAACCTCGATACAGGTGGGGAAGGCGCGACAATAATTAAAAAATAAAGGAATAATCAACAAAAAAAAACCCTAGTATCTTAACAATAAAATTCAAAATTGAATACAAGAAAAATATAAGACAAAAGTTCGTCGAAACTGTTCCAAATTCAAATAAGCATAGCGATCTTTATATAGAACAAACTATATTACTTATTTGCATAGAAATGTACTGTAGGTACTCAATCGAAATCCAATAATTCAGATTGTGTTTTAGTTTAAAGATGAAAGTACAACAAAAATAAAGACAGTAAGGTGAGGCGGAGTCGACACAAGGCTTAAGGGAATCGATTGATGGAATACTTTGCGAACATTTGTTTGAAAACTCTTTGATAATATTGTTTCAAGTAATTGGCTGTAAGCTTGTTACGGGGACTCGAATTGAAAGGGGGAAATTTTTGTGTTCATTTTAACAATTTTTTATATGGATAATATTTATTTTGAACGGTTTTTCCTTGGAAGCAAGGACAGAAAAAAATAATCAATCAGAAGTGGGATTTCCCTATTTTTACTGTCCTTTACAAAAATTAGCTTACATTTTAAATTTATTAAATTAAATAACTTACTGTTTTTAGGGTTACGGAACCCAAATACTGAGAGTCCGCTGTCCGTTCGTCTGTTACCAGGCTGTATCCCATAAAATGCGATAGTTAGAAAGTTGAAATTTTCACAGATGATGTATTTCTGTTGCCGCTATTACAATAAATACTAAAACACTAAATAAAATAAATATTTAAGGGGGCTCTCATACAACAAACATGATTTTTTATAGATAATGGTACGGAACCCTTTATGTGTAAGTCCGACTCGCATTTGGCCGGTTTTTTTATTGGTTTAAGTAAGATTTTTTGTGTTAAAAGGAAGCAAATGACAATTACTATCTAGATTTATACCGTCCTAGATAAAGAGCTTGTATTTTATCATTACAATATTGTCTACAAAATGAAACAATTAAAATTTAATAAGCTTTATGACTTGTTTCATTCGTCCTTTTAATGAAAGAAGCCGCTGAATAAAATGTTAATTATTTTCCGTTTGAACATAAATTGAAATGAGCTCATTTAATTTCCGAATTTTGTAGGTCACCCTCCGACACCTAGTGACGTTTGCAAATTAATTATTTGAAACCTTACGGACATTTCTGTTCACTGCGCCTAACAACACAATCAAAAAAATATAAAATAAAAAAAAATCTGTCTCATTATGTTTTTTTACTATCTAAAAATTTTAAAGGAATTAATTATCAAAGGGAAAAGTGTGGCATAAAAGTGGATGTTGTGACTAGAATTGAGAAAGGTATGCTTCGGTGGTTCGGGAATGTTGAAAGGATGAATGAAGAGAGAATAACGAAACATTTATGTTGTAAAAGTGAGTGGTAGTGTCGCTAGGGGACGCTCTAGGAGAACTTATATCGATTAGATTTGTGGTTTACTAATTAAGGTCGATATAAGGAGCGTCCATAACCGACGAGCTTGTATGCTTAGACGTATGTAGAAGAAGCGTGAGCGGTGTGCCAGGATCGCGCTAAAAGGAAATCCATGATCTCTGCCTGCCTCTCTGGGTTACGGGCGTGAGCGCATATTTATTTATTTGCCTACAAACTTTCCCTGAAGAAGAGATGGCTTCATCTCCTTCACCTTTCCATCTACTCAATTCGCTTGATCATTTGCTGCCTTCAAAAAAAATCATCTTGATCGGTTAAATACCACGACCGCACAGAAGACAGGCGTCAAGTAGAAGTATTCTGCGTTTCGTCTGATGAGTGAAGTGAGGTGCCAGAGGCCTAATTCTAGTAATCTTCGCCGTTCAATTGTTTTCTAATAAGGATGGGACGGGAGGGGATGGCTAGGTCCACCTCTGTCCATTAAAAGTAGATAGCGCTTCTGCAACTCGTTTGGTTAATGCAGAGGCCTACGGGCATTTATCACCTGATGTGGTGAACTACCTTCTCGTCTGCAATCTTGTACCATAAAAAGAAATAAGCTTGTTAAATAGTTCGGCACTCAACAACCTATTGTTAGAAATGTAGTATTTTTTATTCATTTACTTTGACGTCAGTAAGCTCTACCTTGATCCTCTCCGCGTCCACCTACTAAATAAATAAAAGTCAATTCCGAAAGTAAGATATGTACCTAAAAATAAATAAAAAAAACGGTACAAATCTCATATAATCTCGCAACAGGACAGTTTACGACGTTCGCGCTATCCCTTTATATCCCGATCCTGATTGCCTCGCCCTTAGGATAGGTACAGACAGCAAATGAAATGGGCGCAGGAATTTATGTGGACCTCCCCAAAGGAACTTGTTATAAGCGACAACGGATTACTTATGACAAATTTATCGCATTATGCGGCTCGAATCCTAATGTCTGGATTTAGGGAACTCATTTTCTCGTGGCTCTTACGTAAAGTTAGGTGAGATTTTCGAGAAAATCATATTTGTATTTTATTTGGATATCGTACACTGAATAAAAGCACTTGAATATGTACAGTCGAACTCATTTGCGGTATTCTACCTTACAAAATACAATCGTTTCTACGTTTCGTACGCCATGAGACGGATCGAAAGAGGAATATCTATGTTATGTATATCTCTGAAAAGTTGGTAGTTAAATTACAACACTAAAGATACGTGCTAGAATTTTTTTTCAATACGGCGCAAAGTGGATGGCTTTTACAAATCTTGCATCTTAAAACAAATGCTATTCGAGTTTCAAACACGACCTTTCTTTATCGTGATTCAGGACTATAATAATAATAATGTATATTTCATTTGACTTTCAAAAAAATAATAATTTTTAGTGCTTTGTATACAAATCGCACACTAGTATACAGTTTATACAAAAACATGAAAAAGCGGATCGGAGTGGAGGCGAAGAAAAAAAAATATTTTTTAAATTTTCTCTGCAGTCCGTACCTCATGCAATCTCGGGAAAGTGAAGCGCGCAAGTATTTTCGCCAATAATCTATATGTAAGTCCCTCTCACGTTATTACTTCGCGCGTCTCGAATCTTATGGAATCACGATATTGGATTTCTCGCAAATTAATAGAGAATATAAAGTATAATAAAAAATATTTATCGTCGATATCGAAATTTTAGGACCTCTTCACACAGTAACTTATATAAATAACATCCATCACAATCCTGACTACGTACATGCTCATGGATGATACTTACTGTAAGTCATTGTCTTGTAGCCTAGTTTGTAAATCAGGCATTAGCATATTGATTTTGTTGACTGATGATTTTATTAAAGGAGTATGTAATAAACGATTAAGCCGCGTAAGTAATAAAAAGTCCATCAAAACATTGTCTAAGTTAGTAATATTGATAAGTCTGCCTTATGTAAGAATGACCGAACGACATTTGTGGCGGGAGGCATGCAGCAGTGGACGACAATTGGTTGGAACGAATGAACGAAAGATGTAAGAATGATTGTCGATCAGTAAATGATTTTGTTTGATCAATTACTGTACTTACACTGACTTCAATGAACGAACGAAACGCTAAAATACAATGCCTCTACTTCGTGCCGGAATATTCCTAAAATAGCAAGATATGTTACATCGCTTTGTCATTGTCACCTTCGTGTGATAAGGCCTTTACAAGAAATCCTGTCTCAACATACACTCCTAATAACATATAATCCGGCACCTTACACCAGCCTCCGCATAATTCGCAGCCGCCTTCATCAATTACAATAATGTGGGGTAATTCCACTCGTCAGTTATAACGCCCCAAACTAGATTCTGCAAACCGCTGATTTGTAGCATACTAAACATTTTATGAGCTCATCTATTATGTTGACTTTGTAGCTGCGCTCCCAAGGCGCCGCATCGTAACATAACAATAAAATAAAGGTCTAGTGCCCGCACTGAGAGCGACCCATCTTCGGTACGAGTTCATCTCATCTTAGAATTGATCGCTGTTATAGTTGTAATGAAAGAATATGAAGCGCTTATAAAAGAAAGTTCGCTCTGTTCAATTGGACTTTGATGATTTGATAAACTAAGAATCAAATGCGTGATATTATTATATCTTCAGGATCATCGTCTTCAAATAATTTGATAGCGTCGAGTTACTTTTTGACCAAATTTGACGTTATTATCACACGCTAATGAAATTCATTTGCAACTAGCCGTAGTTATCTATTTGTAATTACTTGTATATCCACATAAGGTGTGTTCTTTTGGTGTATCCCGCTGTGGATAAATTTTGTATTATGACACGATTGTTGCTATTGGTACAAATAACAATTATGTTACTTTACTGAAATATTTAATCAAATCTCTCAATCTTTAAGTAACAAAACATCAAAGCTTCATGTGACCGTGGCCTGTGCCAATTAAAAAAAAAAGTAACTCGTCACCCACTTAACTCGGCTGTCGACAGCCGTGTAGCTGCCAATGAATTAACAAATAGAGGCGGGTGAAAAAACAACGTGGTGGGTTGTTACAATGCGGGATGAAGGGTGGAGTGGGGAGGGGGCAAAATTAATTTTCCGCGGGCGGCGATAATCGAGCGGGCCGGATGTTTTTGACGCGCAATTCATTACGCTATAGCAAGCATTGGACAGAGGTGCGATGGCGGGAGAAAACGCGTTACTAGATTTTTTTGCTTGTCAATTTTTGAATATAGCTTTTGTTTCCTTTTTTTGAATGTTGATTTTTTGAAAATGTTGATTGTGTAAATATTTTAGAGAGATGATCGGAAGTTATTTGAATTTGGAACAGTTTCGACGATATTTTTTTCATTTATTTTTCTTGTATTCAATTTTGAATTTTATTGTTAAGTTACAAAGGTTATTTGTTGATTATTTATTATTAAACTATTGTCGAGCCCGTTTTGAGTTTTCACTTCTGCCGGTAATCGTTATAACTGCCTGTGTTTTTTTCAATAAGTCACTTATTCACTTCGCTTTAGGTTTCTGTTTTCTACCTCAGATCATGTGACTTACGACATTCAGTATTTTGATACAAATGCAAGGCTTATACAAACCGTATCTAATCTTAAGACGTTACATTAGAGTTGATTTTACCTTGATGAGTTTTTTTAATAGTAAAGTCAGTCACCGTTTTCCGTCTCCTAGAGAGCATTAGAATTAATTTTGTTCATTGGGGAATATTATAATGTGCTTTCCTAACAATTTATTCAGCGTCATCAAATATAACTGTTTGCTTAGACTTTAATTAAACCTCAATGTTTGTTTTAGGTGTGTACATTTGTATATATATACCTGACCCTTGACTATATAGACATTTACTAGTGACCCGCCCCGGATTCTCTTATACACCAACATTTTTTTTCTGTCGTAATCGTTCCAACTTATACAATACGTATTTTTAAACAATAATTGTCATTTCTCAGCGACTTTACACATAACCTTATTGAATTATTTATATCCCAAGTGAATCACTTCGTCTTTTTTATAACTTGTTGCCTACTTTTAATGGACAGAGAAGATAAACAAAAAAAAAGATATTTCCTTTTCTCTTTGTCCTAACCAGTTAAATCCTCTTTGTCTTGCCATTCTTTCTATATTGGAAAATAATAAGAATGAGAAAGAACTAGGGTTATACCTTCAGCCTTTCACTCAGCAGATGAAACGAAAAAATACTTGTATTTCACGCTTGTCTTCTGTGAAGTTGTGGTATTTTACCGATCTGGCACATTCGTGAAACATATGTTGTTGCAGGGTACCTACCACTGTTGAAATTGTCGTCAATAGGTCAAAACCGTATGAAAACCCTAAAATGCGTTTAGTAATTTTTGCGTTTATCTCGTTTAAACAATTCTTTAAGAATATCTGGACACTTAATAGTAAATGGTTAATTGGTTTAGAAGGAATGTAATGAGTTTTTGTTGAAATACTTATTTCTAGGGAAATTGTTTTTGGGCATCCTAATATAGCAATTAAATTAATGTAGGCAACTTTTAGAGCACTAACAAGGTCGGGCAGATGTGTCCAACCTTTGGGTCGCATACTAATTTATTGGTTAGAAGTTTAATCCTTCATAAAGTATGCTGTGACGGGGCTGACATAACGAGGGTCCGTAGAGGTGGTCGTGCCTATTTTAATTTATTAATCACTTAGAATTTTATTAAAATGTTCATGAATGTTCAACCTTTTGTAAGCCGATTTTGTATTATCTACACAATCCAAGAGTGAGACACAGTTTTATCGAATGGCCACCTTTTTAACCAGATTATGGTATTAAATAATAGTATAACCTCGAAATTTTACACTCTATAGCTATAGTACGAAGGTCGGAAATTAAATGTACCTTAACACAAATATAATATTTAAAAAGCAATTGGTATACGCAACGTTGGGGATTTAGCCCACTTTAAATTCGGTAGCAAGCTTCAAAAGCACTCAGCAGTAAAGAATATTAAAATAACTAAATTTAACGTACCTGAACCAATCTGGAGTTGACAGCGATAATCTATAACTTAAATGGGATGAGACTACCATCAAAAATACGAAACAGATTAGACTCGCTTAAACAATATTTAGCGTGTGAGAACAACGTCGTTACGAAAACATTGGATTGGATGCACGGTTTGATTGATCTTTGGCCGCTCTAGTTAAAATTATTTCACTATTCGAAAGCTAGATTATGCAGAACGTAGCCTAATTTTAATAATTATTTTAAAATATTTAAAAAGTCCAAAAGAGCTTGGGTAAATTAATGAAAAATAAATAATAATTTATTCTTACCGAAAAAAATATTAATCCGGTCGTACAATAATTAACATTCGGACATTCGGGCCGTGCTTGGCAACATCTGGAGCATGTATT
>JWHW01036971.1:33331-44178 GCA_000931545.1 Papilio glaucus | reverse complement strand
GTTTATTCTGTGGACGTAAATCATATTTGCTAATTCTATGTAATCAGAAATTAACGTAGTTGTGAATATATTATTGATTTAAGTTCCATAATTTTAGATAACTATAAGCCCACCTTGATTTATATTTAGTAAAAAGAGAGGTAGTATAGAGAGTCAAAAGACTAATGCCAAATTAGTACGTACCATCCTTTGAGCCCATCCCATCCCATCAACTTAAAAAAAATGCGGCGTAAAGTGACTTGTAATTTAACAGAATTTTCGAATAGTAGTTTCTCCTACATTCTGATGTCATTTAACTAAAATCACTTGTCGCTAATTCCTCTAGTACAAATGTAATTTTTTTAACGTCTCTTATAAATTTAACGTCATCTCTAACAAAGATGTGCCACTACTTGCAATTAACAAAATTGTAGTCAAGTTTTTATTTAAAAACGTATTCGTTTATAAAAACCTGATTGTAAATTATACTATGCTTGTGTTTTGTTGTTCTACAAATGATTCCGCATTGCCAACCATGCATCCTGTGTTATTGTGTTTTCGATTTGAAGGTAATGTACGTACAATTGTTTACGAGCATTATCAACTACAATTAAAAGAGGTATGCTTTAGTGGTTCGAACATTTAGAAACGATGAAGGAAGAGGGCGTTGGCAGGGGACGTCCAAGGAGAACTTATATCGATCAGATTAGACATACTAAAGAAGGGCGATATAAGGAGTACCCGTAACCGACGAGCTTGTATGCGTAGATGTATGGATGTAGAAGAAGCGAAGGAGGTGTGCAAGGATCGCGCCAAACGGAAATCCATAATTACTGCCTACCCCTCTGGGTTAAGGAGTATTTATTTTTATTTTAAATAAACTAATGATAACAGTCAACGATCGCTTACAAATTTTGATCGTAACAAAATTTCTCAGGTCCACTTTATAGTGCTTGCGAAGCGGAATTTTTCGTGTTCGTTTCCCAATATTTTCCAAACTCTTGAGCTTTAAGATTTGAAACTCTATCCACTTTTAAGTTTTAAAGCGGTAAGACGCTTCGGGAACGGGAAAACTTTGATGTAAGTGATCTGAAAATACTTGTATAAAAGTCGTGACGTTGGACTTCACCTCAATTTCTTTTAAGACGCTTTTATATCTCGTTTCGGCTCGGGTAAGATCTAGCTGGAACATTTTTAATTTGAGTTTAATCTTTATTTCAAACTTTTTATCACATTCACATTGTTCTTACTTAATAAACAGTCACAAGGACTTCCGACAGAAGTGAAATCTCAAAACAGGCTCGACAATAGTTTGATAATAAATAATGAACAAAAACCCATGTATCTTAACAATAAAATTCAAAATTGAATGCAAGAAAAAATAAATGAAAAAAAAGTACGGCGAAACTGTTCCAAATTCAAACAACTTCCGATCTCGTCGGCCGATCACAGTTTTCGTAACGCTCTCGTCGCGCATTCACCAGCTTACTCCACAAGTCAAGCGTGCCTAAAGAAGTTCACTTCAAAAATTAAATCAGACTCATCACCATTCGAATGTCGCAAAGCACTGTTTTTGGGTTGGATTGGAGCCTGCAGTATGTTGATAAGCTTTATTCCTGTTAGATTTAGGACAGCTAACGGTAATTATTATCTTTGTCTGACCAGGTAAGCTATACGACTGGAGTAAATTCAATTATACAAAAGAATACATTACATTAGTTGTATGAATACGTATTCCACATTAAGTTTCAGATTGAATGTAACGAGTAATAAATTAAATCAATGCTAACAGTTTGAGCAGCGCTGGCCGCCAGAAAGTGCGAACGTGCTGCAATTCAACCCACACTATCGACTCGCTGCATAATCTGCTTAGTACTTAGCTTGATTCAACCTCAGATAATTACATCCAGATAACGATACGATATTTAATTTTTATAACTAGATTAAATACTCTAGAATATTCTTTAATATTATAATCATCATGGTTGCGTCCACCAAATTGATAAAATATGTGTTCAATGATCTCCAGCCCAAGAAACCATTTAATATATCCTCTTTATAATCTTCACCTATATTTCAGAAGAAACTGACTGACTGATATGACAACGCATAACCCAAACAACTGGACCTAGAGACTAAAATTTTACAGAGATTTTTGATGTTGCGGGGAGCGAGCACTAAGAAAGAATTATTTATTCATTAATTTGGGCATGGCAGACTTACGGCTTAACTTTGACAAGAGTAGCTTTAACATAGTTACACGGGCAATCATTCGTTCTCTAAAGTTGTAAAGTTGGCGATGAATGTTTGTATAAAGAAATACCAATGTAAGTTGACCTCAGGTATATATAATTGTGCATATTAAATAGAGATCAGCGTAGGCTGGAAAATACTCAGTTAAATTAAATTGTAGTGCGGGCGAAACTGCGGGGATCAGCTTGTATATAATTAAATGATGAAACTGTTTACCTAAAAGCGTTAATAAGAACCTCATGTTACGCTTACTTTGAAACTTGAAACATGACTCCATACGCGTGTCTTGTTAACCAAAACATTTATCGGTGACTGAATATTCAGTGTGTACACTTTACCCACAAGCCGTCTTGATGAGCAGTTTAGAACAAGATATTTAATTGATTTTAGAAATTTGACATATATTTAATTTCACATAACACAACCATGATTTAAAATGATAACAACGCCATCTAGAGATATAAATGAGCTAGAATGAGAACTTAATAATCACATATATATAAATACTTGATAATCACATATTTAATAAACTCGAGCCGATGCAAGGAGCGAACTTAACTAAGGGAACCCGGTTTCCGAAAAGCTGATCTACAGAAAAATTAACTAAGCAGTCAAATGTCAGTCATTTAAGTTGCTCGAAGCATGATCATCATTTTTTTCCTTTTCTATTAGAAACTGAAAATGATTTGTCATATTGAAACTTGACAGGAGTTTAGTTAAATAATAATTCGACAGACCTTTCAGAAACCAGGCGTCAGTCTGTACATCTAAAACTGCTTGCTCCAAATCATTTATAGAAACAATTTAACGCATATTCGAATACTACACGCATATCACATTCCAAGACAACCGAAACGTGATTAAAAATGCATTACGATCCCGTAATTATAATTCATATTAACGAATGACATGAGACCGCAAAAAGGATGTAAAGAATCCTCGCGTCCTAACAGCGGGAGGTAGAGCCTTCGCAGGCAGACCCTTTGAAGCCTCTCAGCGGGGTATCACACTCGAGCGACGTAGGAAAGGAAAAGTACGAGTATAAGCTACTTTCTTATAATTGTAACTCGTTGATATTAGGTGTAGAGTTTTTTTTTCCAACTATCAATTGGAATCAATTAATGTTTCATTCAGTTATGAAGTTCAGGAATGCTGATCATTGGAAAAATTTGCTAACTACCTGTCAAATGTCATTTGAGTTGCTAGAAGCATGATCATCAACTGTTTTGTCTTTTAGAAACTAAAATTTATTTGACATTGCACTTAACTTGACAGGAGTGTTAGTTAACAGACAAACCTTTCAGAAACCGGGCGATAGATTTCCATGGTCACTGCAGTAAGTGTTTTTGATAGTCTCGTTAGTTTCTTAGTAGAATTAGAACACAGTAAGAGACTAAAGGGAAGCACGATATTGGTTTTACCCAAGTATAGCCGACAATGCTTAATGTACCTCTAGCTCTGCACATAAAATCCTTTACGTATAGTTTTCTTCCTATATTCAATATCTTCTTTGCGTCTATTAAAGTCTAAGAACTAGATAACAAGTAGCCTGATTAAATTTTGTAATTGTGCTATAATAGCCTAAATATTACCTTAATTTATCTATGCATTTGCCTTCTAAAAATATTTGACCTATTTCTTCTTTTCACCCTCATAATTTGATATATTAATCTTCAAGATTTAACACCCAAACACAAAAATAACACCCTCTTTACTTAGTACCTGTTCTATTAAAAAAGCAACGTGAGATAGTTTTGGTAAAAATATACCACAATAAGAACACGTAGACAAAGTTTGCAGTGACAAAGTTTTAGCATTAGTTCCGGTACCATTTAGTGATGGGAATGGCACGACAAACAGCAGAGCCGATCGGCACGATACTTGCCACTCGTGTGATTTACGACTCTGAAGACGGCAGCAGGGTCGTACGATTGCTACGTATTTCATATGTGCATGTAAATGGATTACTTCCGGTATTTATGAAGCGGTAGGTAGGCCTTATGTAACATTAGGCCTAGCTGCTAGCGTGATAGATTCCGTTATTCTACGATATATTGTGAAGCTTATTTTAGTACAAGCTTATAATAATAATACGTCAGCATCTTTTAGTATGTTTCCCCACTGTAGCGACACAGGCCTCCTCTCCTAGAGAGGGAGGGCCCGTAATCCACCACGCTGGCCCAGTGCGGGTTGGTGGATGTCACATGTCTTCGAATTTGGTGGTTCTAAGACATGCCGGTTTCCTCACGATGTTTTCCTACACCGTTTTTGGAGCAGTGGCGATGAAATAAATTACACTAAGTAAAGCGCCTGTCTGGTTTTGAACCGGCGACCTACCTAGTACGTAAGTCGGGGCCTAAACCACTGAGCCACCTCTTATTTATTGGAATGACTGAAAACAATGTTAGTAGATTAGTAAATTTACGAAATTGGCCAACGTTTAAAATTTCTTCAACATCATCACTTGTCTTCTTGATTCGCAAATCCCCATTTTTTCGTAATATTGATAAACTAGCATTTTACCGCAATCCCACCCTTATGTTAAGTGGTGATATGGTCGAAAGATCAGAAGATTGTTTAGTAACAGCCTTATTAACTTTTCTCTTGATAATAATTGCACAGAAGCACTGACGCTGGTAACTTGTTCTAATACATTGCCGTTTGCACGATGAACAAAGATTCGAATCGCTTCGTTTGAACGCGCGGTATATATTGTGGGAGACCTGCCTATGCTACGACGTCCAGTTCGAGATTGGCATTCCTGAATCTTAAAGCTTCATTGACCATCCGTTCCACAAACAATGTACCTTACGCGTCGCCACTTATGCTTAGCAACTGTCGAAATTTATGAATCCTGGCAAATTCAATCAAAATATCAGAATAATCGGATATTTTGATTGAATTATTGCATTGTCATGGGTCTTCGATGAATGTGCAAGGTTTGATTCCAAGCTTATCGTTCAAAGTGGGACAAAATCACGTTCACAGATTCCATTACATTCATACAGGTTAAACTAATATAAGCGTGCTAAAAAGCGAGCAATGTAAGTTCGACACACACAATCAACATTAATTAAATTTAGATCTGTTGGATACAAAGTTGTGAGGATATCTCCGAAAACATAATTATTATTATTTAGGTAATTAAATCTGACATCTTTAACAATACCCACTTACCTAACCACTCCAATATTCTTACTAATGATCATTTCGAGTACAATTTTGCAGAAATAAAATGAACAATGAGGAGGAGAAGCGCGCATTTCAAGAAGGCAGGGGGGAGGGAAGGGAAGGGATTACGTGATCCGTTCGGAAAACAATACTCGAAAGAAAATCGCCGGAACACAAAAGTACAAATCGAGTCGAGTGAGCGCCGAAGCTCGTACGGAATCAGGTCGAAAATGTTTTGATCGCGTGACTGCGATACATTTGCGGGATTGTAACCGAGCACGGAATATCACACGGACGTTACAGCTGGAAGGGGTACGGATGTGATTTCCCTTTGCCTTAAATAGATCTCTTTTATGTAACCTTTGTGGTATAATCGAGCATCTTTTACATGCCAACAAAGAGGAAATGAATATAGAATGTGACTGCGGTTTATACCTTGAAGATGACAAGCCGTTAGGGACAATACTGTCGTTTTAATACAATATATTAACTAATTATAAAGATTTGTGTGTAATAGAACACTGTTACCCATTAAAACAAGCGTCATGGTCACAGCAGTCAACCCGTGACCATGGCGCATGCAACTGTGCCGAAATATCGGGAGCTCAAAAAGGATAATCGTGGTATGAATCCCGTTTCTTACAAACCTTGTATTAGTAAAAACCATGAAAGTTTAAATTTATATACTGTTACCCATTACCCACCGAAGTAGGATAATAAAATATAAATAAAATGCCAAATGCCAGGATCGCGCCAAATGTAAATCCATAATCTCTACCTACCCCTCTGGGTTAGGGACGTAAGCGCATATTTATTTATTCATAAGATAATTCCGGCCACAAATATTCAAATAATTCCATAAATCCAAATCCAATACCTACCTCAAACAAAACATAGTTATTGCGATCTCGTTTAATAAACAAAATCCAACACAATTTGAAGCATTTAAGAACATTTGTATACAGTAATATCAACTTCATTTAAAATAAAATTAATTCTTAACTATCATGTTTAATTTAACATAATATTAACTCCATTCTGTGTACACACATCGGATGAATCAAGTCATTTAATCGATAATTATAACGTAACGTTCGAACGAAATTATTCGTACATCTAAAGCTACACAATGAAAGCTGTATCATCACGTGTCGGAATTATTTTCATTCAATGTAACGCCAGCGAAAGGATGCTTTCAATTTGAAGGCTTTCGAGTTTGTAATACGACCTATATTAATGAATAATCCTAGACTATAATTGGATATGTAAAAGACATTTAGAGACGTTTTTTGAATATTCGAGCTGACCGTATAGTATAACTACTCTTTAGTTTACACAAGCTGTTACCCGTGACTTCGCCCGCATTCGTTTATATATAACTAGAAGCTCAACTCAGCTTCACTATAAAGACATATAAAAATGTTACTCATTGAACGAAGACCTTTCTATTAGTGTAAGATTTTTTTAAATCCAGTAGTTTTTGTGTTTGTTCGTTATAAACATACAAAAATACAAATTTTTCCTATGAAGATAACTTGAAATCATAGGCCAAGGTCTTGACTCATACAAGATTACCATAGTAATCTAAGTTAATCTAAGTTAATGTCAGTTCGTTTTTTTTTATAAAATAGAGTATGTCCTTTTCTGTACCCCTGGTAACCTTGCGTGCAATATGCATAATTTCACTATGATGAGTCGTTAAAGTTGTAGGCTTGACAGACAAACAAACAATCTTTAATTTACATTTATAATATTAGTAGAATTCCCAATTTAAAACTTAATTACTAACGTCTCTGTCAGAGAAAGTTTAAGGATTATGTTATAGTAAGCGGCGTGTTAAATTTGAACACAATCATTTTTATTACCCGATAAATATCTCGAGAAAAGAGTGTGTTTACGAATTAAATGATTTCTTGATGACGCTAGAGTTTGTTCTTGAAGTTTTAGTACTTCGTGCGTACACGCCTTTGTTTTGTCTGTTTTAAAATTAGCTCGGAGACCGACTTCTTATTTATCAATGTACATTATCTAACATATAATATAGTTTCTGATCAAATAACAGATTAGGGTATAAGTTTCTTATGCCGTATCTTAGACTATAATACTACCAGTGACACATCGTGATATATTCTACCAAGATAAGTTATTATCGAGTCTTGCTCTGAGTGTTTTTCGGGAGTGTGCAATTTTAGTAAAAGATAACTCACAAGGATGTTCTGGTATCTTTTAAGTAAGTTATCTCACGATATCTAGCAAGCAACGTCGTGTCGAGGACAGATATTAAAATCGTGTACAGCTCCCGAATCGGCGACTTATAAATATTTATAGCTCATAACAGTCTCGCCCTCCGTCCTTGAGCATCAATATTGATGCAAACCTTTCCCGCGCGTCAATAAAGTTGTTATTTATTTTTACTACATTCCGATAACGATTACTTAGGGATACATGCGTATGCTAACGTTAAACATGCAGTAAATCTGACTAGCGGCCAAGCAAATAGAGTTTTAAGGAAAAAATGTGGTATAAAACAGGATTTTCGGATAAAATTGAGAACGGTATGCTTCGCTGGTTCGGGCATGGGCGAGGATGAATGAAAACACAACTGACGTTTGACAACTGACAAGAGATCTTAGAAAACGCCATCTATTAGAAATTTATGGAACGCATAAATTTCTAATAATTTAGAGAAATAATTTAGAGTTACTCGTGTGTAATGTAAAATGAAAATGTTTATCTTAAATAGTCCTACAAAAAAGCCAGGAAGAGCATATATCTATCTTTTATGTGTAGCCATTATCGCTAAAATTGTGAACCATCTATTAATTATAGAGCGGAACGAAGTTTGCCGGGCCAGCTAGTATTTTATATGTAGCAAAAGTGAGTGGCAGTGTTGGTAGGGGACGCTCGAGGAGAACTTATATCGATCAGATTAGTGGCTTACTAAAAAATAACGATATAAGGAGCACCCATAACCGACGAGCATGTATGCGTAGATGTATGAATGTAGAAGAAGCGAGAGATGTGTGCCAGGATCGCACCAAATAGACATCCATGATCTCTGGCATCCTCTGGGTTACGGGCGTGAGTGCATATTTATTTATATTATATTTTAAAAAGAACGAAGGCAAAAGTAGAATTTACATAAATTTCAAAACAAATCTAGGGTATAAATGTTTGAATATTTTAAATATGTCAGAAACTTCGATGTTCTGCGCTGACTGTATTTCCTTTGTCGTAATCTAAACGCGTCAGTCGTGAAGTCATTGTTTTAACGTTGACCGCTCATTTGTTCGTTCTGAGTAACAAACAATGGATTTTAACGTAATCCCCTGCCAATTTGCTACCGTCAGTTCTACAGCCCGGACGCAATTTGAGTTTATTGGAAAGTACACTCAAATTATGAAGTATTAAAGTACAGAGTATGTTTGTATTGTTATTTATTTTAGGTTAGGTGACGTGAATATTTTGCACAGATCAAAATGTATATACTTACACTAGATACTGAATACTTTAGTTCATTTGTTGTTATGGTAAGTTAACTGAGAGAAGTACGATTGTTGAAGTTGGGTTGAATGGATGGTGTTCGATGATCGCGCATCATTTATAATATAATCATGAAAAACGTATTATTATAAACTTAAAAATGACACGTTAACTCGGAGTTCCATTAATTTGTTTAACACGTAAATGAGTCAAGAACCAGTAAAAAAGAACTAAAACTAGATCGACCAATTAGAATTAATTATAAAAGATAATTTCTAATTATGCTTTGAATTTTATTTATTACTAAAAATATTTACAATCTTTGTATTTATATACATCAACACTACGTCTAAAAAAGTTATTAGAACTAGATACTGTTTTATTATTAAAGATTTCCGGGAACATCCTATATACCAGAAATTCCTTGAACGAAATGGTATACCTAAATCAAGGAAGATTTTTTTTACAAGAAGGTGGCAAACGAGCATATGGTTACCTGGTATTAAATGACCGCCGTCAATAGACATCGGCAACAAGGTAATGAGTTGCAGATGCGTTGCCTACCATTAATCGATCGAGAAGGGGATAGTGTGGCGCAGTTGTGATTTCAGGAGCTGCGCCACAATACACATAAAACACATTACCTTTTCCTATCCACCACCGTCAAATCCTCTTCCCCTTGGGAAGGGGATTCTTATCCGTATTAGAAAAGGATAGGAAGGGGAAGAGGACTAGAATTAGGCCTTCACTGTCTTCTGTGATCACTGTCTTCGTGGTATTTCACCGGTCGAGCCGCCTCAATTTGCACCTGATTTATTGCGGGTTGTATCACTGTTAAACTGCTGCTGTTTTTGAATCAAAAAATAAAAAACCCTCTCACGAATTACCGGAATTCTACCACCGCCGCCATATTGTAAGGCATAACACTTAAACCTATAAATTTACTTTTACTGAACAGTTAATTACAAGAAGCTTAATGCGAGGCCATTAATTTTTGTAAATTTACAACTTGCACCTGAAACCAGTAAATTTTTTGACCAACAGAACAGACAGACCGCTTTATTACGCAATTATCTTTAACAATAAACAAAAATGAAGCTGTTTGGGTATGAGATAATAAAATTAACTAAGACTAACAGCTACGACTAATGTTACTTATCTTACTACTTTATATGCGCCCGTAACCCAGAGGGATAGGCAGAGATCACGGATTTCCACTTGACGCGATCCGGGCACACCTTCCCCTGGCAACCTCTCTCTTTTCTTATACCCCTTATAATGGGTTACTAATATGATCGATATAAGTTCTCCTGGGACGTCACCTGCCAACGCTGCCACTCACTTTTGCAAATAATTTTGTCTTCTCTTCCCATTGCCCATTCTTAATTCGAGTCACAACACCCACTTTTAAGCCACACTTTTCCCTCTTCCGCAACACGACTAACACACTTCTTAGGGATCGCAAAAAATATTTTACCACGTCGGCGTACATTCGCTCAGCGTGATGTTCAGGTTTTTAAATGTAGTTACTATAGTAAAACAAATCCAATTATTTCACTAACAAGTCCAACGGTTAATGAATCAACTCGTGAACCGGTAAAATCGACCGATTTGATAATTATCAAATTATTCAAAGTCGAAAACTACAATAGCTAAATAACAGTCTACATGAAACAATGCCCTTTATTTAACTGAAACCCTGGTTTGTTCTGTACTTTTAAATATTGTATACTGTGATACTTTTGTTCTGTCAAAGGAAGGCAACCAAGCAAGCAGCTCAGTTCGTACAGAGACCCTGACCACCCCTATTGACAAATAATTACAAGAATAACAAATACGTTGTAATAAACACCACAGCGAAGTAGATAAAAAAAAATATGTTAAATATTACAGTATTCGAGTTTCTAAAAAAAATATGAAGGAAAATAATAAAATTGAATAATAATAATAATAAAGTCGGT
>JWHW01036971.1:2526-31936 GCA_000931545.1 Papilio glaucus | reverse complement strand
GTCTGTCCTGTATTCAGTGAGGTTATATTCCCCGTGAAACCAGCACGAATATGTCGGTGCACGAGCGTACAATTACTTATCTACATAGCCGTCAATTACATTAGCCATCAGCCAATAATCTAGAAAATTGCCATATCTAATAACAACAAACAAGTTTCAAATCTTCTATCTTTGTGGTTAATGGTCGTCACTTAATCGATACAGTTAAATAAAATTTGAGTGTCTGTTTGAAATAACTAAAATTAATTTTTTATGCTGAATGAATTCTTTCACCAATAGAAAGTTATTCTAGCAGAGAGTAACCTAGGCTATATTTTTTATTTGTCTATCTGCGCAAGGAAAGCCGAGGCGCGTTGTTAGTCGAAATAAAGCTAGCTAAACTGTTTGCATTAGGGAAATGCAATATCTTCCAACAGAGACGCGTCGATCTCTAAATAAATTCCGATGCAAAACTATTTCCCCAACGCTGGTGAATATTAAACGTGCCACTGAAAATATCTACCAGCGGTCAGATGCCCAAATATTTTACTTGACCAAAGACAATTTGATATCGCATGTCTGAGTTCAAGTTAGATCCAGTTAAATTTGGATACGTGCGGTTATATCGAATCAAATAAAGCAAAGAGATGCAGTATTGTGCTAAGTTGGTTACAGATGTATGAGTTAATATGTCACCAACGTATTGTGAAATTCGTCACTTTATAATCGGACTAGGCACGTTATAAACTGTCACTGTAAATGTGAGAACGCGTCGTTTACAATTTTACGTATCATGTCAAACGAAACAAACCAATGATATTATAATACAATAGATGCGCGGTCGAAAAGTGAAGACTCGAAAGTGTAAAAAGCGTCCTAATTAGGACGCTTTTTCTATAGCTTACGCCATGTGTTTAGATTTACGCTAAGTGACAAACACTAGTTATCTATCATCTTTTTTCTTAATATTTTAATTACGCTATCCTTTTTACACCATTAGACATGTGTGAATGTTGTTTTCACTGCTTTGGAATACTTTTGACCTGTGATTTTGTATGAGTGTTACATTTCTATAGTATAAAATATCATTGCAACAAACCTATTTTTTAAAGGTCTTTTTAAAATATTATATAATGGATAACTAACATGTCCAACATAACGAACGTGACCTATAATTATGTTCTTTCTTCTAACCGAAGCTTTAATATAATAATGCAAGTAAAATATCAGTTTATAATTTGATGATATGACTTCGACAGTTTATAACTGCCGAGAATTGACACGTAAAACTGTGAATGATTCGTGATGTTCCATTTGTTGACAGTTTGTATTAAATCTAGTCAGATTAAAAACTGACGAAGTTTACAGTCGGTCGGTGACATATGGATCGTAACTGAAACATAATATTTTTGAAAATACCAATTCACTAAATGTTCTATGATGTAGAAAAGACTAGCCTGAAGTAGGGGTTATTTACCCTCTTAGGTTTTGCCTCATGAATGATGTCCCGGATGCCCCTTCTTTTTTCCTCTTCTATCCCTCCTTTGACTGACAAAACATCTGTTGATGTGCGTATACTCAATATCAACTTAAAAATTAGCTTATGCTTTTTTGCTGCTATACTCAACTTAATAATTTTTTACGTTTGTATTCATAGGAATTCACTAGTTTTTTTTAGTATTTTCATTTCATAAAAAAGTATTCTTTTAATCAAATACAACGAAGTGTATAAAAAAGGCTAAATTACGGATAGAAGAAAAACAAGGTCATATATCCCGGTCTAAACTGGCGATCCAACGACGCAGGACAGGGAATCGGGGAAATAACACGCCCATAAACAATGGGAATAATTGCTCCAACTTTACCAGTTTGACGCTGCTCCAAGAAACTCGTATTATGAGGAAAATTCTTATTGTCGTTGATATGAAGGTCGGCTACGAAAAAGATGGCTTATCAAATGTCGTGTCAAGTCACTTGTAATACGTATAAATTGTCTGCGAGCGAGTAAAGTTTCTTTTTTGGTGCGTTGTTTTTGGTACGATTTGTTGGAAGATGTTTTTATTTGAACATTTGCCTTAGATTCATTTGTATTCGAGAATAACTTTATTTACATACTTGCGATGCGAAAGAAAGAAATATAATTTTAAGACTTTATTAAAACTGAACAAATTTTGGATTTTATATGGAAAATGGAATTACGCTCAAGCCGAAGGTTCGCTATAAAAAATAGTTTATTTTTTACTATAATAAATAAAAATGCGCTCAGGCCCTAGCCTAGAGGAGTAGTCAGAGATCAAGGATTTCCGTTTGACGCGATCTTGGCACACCTCTCTCGCTTCTTTCATTCATGCAGCTGCGCATGCATGCTCATCGGTTATGGGTGCTCCTTATATCGCCCTTCTTTAGTAAGCCACTAATCTGATCGATGTAAGTTCTCCTAAGGTATCCCCTACGAACACTACCACTTACTTTTACTACACCTTTAAACTTCTTACTATTTAATAAGTTAATAATTTTCAATGCATACTTGAATATTAACAAAACACTTTATCATTTATAATAACAATTTCTTCGAAGCACGTACTAAAGGAATCTGTCGCATTCCATTTTTAAGCCCTTCTACATTTTTTACAATACGTTGTTAAGAAAGGCACGCCCTAAATCTCAATAAGTATGTAAATGGGTCATCTATTTTAATTAACCGCCAGAATTCTGTGTAGAATTGATGTATGCTTACCATAGACTATAGAAGGCTTAGACATGGCGTATGAAATGTTATTTTATTAAAGTTTTAATGCTTTTGTTGTTACCCTATTTTTGAATTATAATTTTCATCATTATTATCAATTTCATCAGCCTGTATCATTCCACTGCTGGACATATGCCTTCCTCAATGCCTTTCACGATATGAAGTCCTACTCGTACCGCATCCAGCGACATCCTGCCGCCACTCTGCTGCTTCTCTTTACATATTTCCTCTCTTTCCAAAATGACTAATGATATCATCCTTAAATACTTGATCTTTATATCTTGATCAGAACACAACTGAACCGCTGTGAGGAGGACGCGCGGAAAATCGCCTTCTGCCTTTGCTCACCGTCCCCCGTAATTCATCCTACAACAACGTGCGCCTACGTCAACTTTAATAATTGTATGTGAGCAAAGCCATTTAAAATACAGACCACTCCAACAGATCCGTTAATAGCTATCGACCGAGCTGAGGCTTGGTCCTCACGGGCACTCTGGAATCTAGACGCTAAGCTGAGGTCCTTTTTCGGGAGCCCTTGAGCCTAATCACTACTTTGAGTGTCCGTATAACCTAACCTAACGTATAACGGTAGTAAAAATATAGTAATTGCCTAAGCCGAAGATTCCACAAGAGCCCTTAAACCTAGTGACTCTTAACGAGGTTAAGGCTGGACGTCTTCTGTGCTCTGTCACCTCAAATCACATGGTAGGCGGGTGTTTACATAACTTTCTCTTTTATCATCAAGAAAATACTTGTCTAAAATTATTCGCATTCATATCATGAGTTCGACTAAGCGTCTTATTAAAATTATTATTTACATAACCTTACTTTTTCCATCATCATCTGTAATAATTTTCAAGTATTCAAGTGAAAATCGCTTAAAGTGCTTAGAGAAAATGTAAGACTAATATAGCATTATTACGAAGTCGTTAATAACCACTTGGTCTTCGACGAACGTTTTATTCATAATTGGACTTGAAGACAAGAACTCAAGCTGTTCCTCGTACAGATTGTATTTTAACAAAAGAATTTATTGTTATCATTGTAACAATAAATTCTGTTATACAGAATAATGTACACTTTTATTGTTTTGTCCTTTTATTTAAATTATATTGTTGCACACACGATCTGCAGTGAAAAAACACATACACGCTTGCACATGACTACAGTAGGTATATAAGCAGCAGTTATTCAACGTCCAAAAGAACCACGATCTCGCAGAATGCCTTGAACTCAATGCCTATACTTCTGCGTTTCGTCGTTTTGTCGCCGCGTCCTCCATCCTGGCCCCATTAACCTTTCCATCGTTTCCTTCTCCTCTCGGATCTTTTACTTCACTCTCTTACTTTTTCCCACACAAAATCGACACGAATATGAAGTAAAAAATAATAGTAATAAAAATAATCGTCTAGTTGATAAAATCAATATACTTACCTTCCTCTTACTTTAATTATAATAATTTTTATAACAGAATATGTATATTTATATATCGGATATGTCATTAGTGTGGCAGTTCAATAATAGAAGAAGCGAGAGAGGTGTGCCAGGACCGCGCCAAATGGAAATGCATAATCTCTGCCTAACCCTCTGCGCTACGAGCGTGACGCATATTTATTTTTCAATAATAGTAATTTGTGGATAATGTTGCTGGGTACATTGTAAGCTAAATTCCATATATTGTTAATTATTTATATGTACATTAACTGTGAACCTGTTTGTTGTTCTAAATAAAGTAAAAATATATATTTACAAGAAACGATATTTGAAATAATATATCCTTTACAAATAAAATAAACTTTATTCTTGTAAAAAGAATTGAAAAAAAAAAACAAGGAAGACGTCAAAGAAAAATAATTGTCTATTATTTTAACATTCGCGTCTAGTACACTCGAAGCTCTATGGCGCCTCGTTACTCCTTTCGATTTAATTGGTAGATTCTTCGTAAGATACCAATTCTCTCGCCTCCATACAATTTTCACTTCAGATAAATAAGTCGCTAGAGTTTATGAATATCGACTTATTTGTTCACTTTACGTTGTGATACGTTATTTTTAACGAGTTGATTTTGATTTGACGACAGGCTTTTGGTCGTTTTTTTTGTCAACAGGTTATCGAATTATATTCTATTATCAATTTAAAGTTACAGCTTTACATCCATAAAAGAATATAATAATATAAATTAGTAGATTTTTTGATACTCCAAAAATCCATATAGGACATTAAAAATATAATAAATATTAATGACCTAAGCGGCCAATATCATAGGAGGCTACGTTTAGCGGAGCGAGGCTAGGTAAATGAAGCGAACACATCCATCGCTACGCATCCTTGCACATCTCTGGTGGAAACACAGCCTAAGGATACCGAGTGCAAAACAGAGCAAGGCGTGGATTCGAACCCGCTATTCGCCTTTCGTCGTGAACCATCTTCAAGCATAAGCTTTTCAACTCAGTTGTGGTTAAAAAGTATCAGTCGATCATTATTATTTTGCTAAAATTGAAAAAAAAAATTAGAAAAAGATTTTAAAGTGTTCCAAATTCAAATAAGTATGTCACTGGCGCATATTGAGCATGTTCACGCGAACCTTTCCCCTACCAAATATCGGCTTACGTGGCTAAAAAAGTTTTCACTTCTAAAATGTACATAGCAACCGTAACCTTATGGTAACGATAAAATCAGTTTATAAACTATCAGTAAAACGTATCTTATAAACGCACACGACAGTCTTTACCCTACGTTTCACCATCAAAACACAATGGCGGTAAGGACGAAACCGGAAGGAGGCCGCCGCGGTTCGCAACTTCCTGTTTCCGGCCCGCTACGGTTTTCATACAATGCGTTCGTGTGCGAATCGAACGCTTTGTTGGGCTTAGAATACGTTTAGTAAAATAACTAACAAAGCTTTATAGTCGATTTACTTCTATGCTTTGTGTGTTAGATTTTTTAACAGTGGAAGAGCCCGCAACAACATCTGTTGCACGAATGGGTTGGCGTGTGAATTACCATGAACTTACAGAAAACAGGCGTGAAGTATTCTACGTTTTTATCTTATAAGTGAGGTGCCCTAGGCCTAATTCTTCTTCTCTTCTCTTCTTCCCCTTCCCATCTATTTCTAATAAGAAAAGTATAGGACGGGAGGATTATTTGGTTTAACCCCTCCTAGTCCATTAAAGGTACGCAACAAGGCATCTGCAACTCATTAGCTTTTTGCAGATGCCTATAAGTGGCGGTCGCTTGACGTCGGATGGACCGCTTGCTCGTTTGCCATATTTTATAATTATAAAAAAAACCTGTTTGTGAAGGCCTCTATTAGCGAAAACCGTAAAAACATCCGTTCAATAGTTTAACTTGAAGTTTATTGCTGTCAGACAGACAGACCCTCGCGTCTGTCTGTCTCTCTGACTTTGTTTTATAATATTTGGTTAACGCCCGAAGTTTGGTTAACGCACTAAAATTATTTAAATTATTTTAATGTTTTATTTAACTCTTTGATACAATTCTGAATGTTATGAGACATTTTAATAACTTAGCACTACTATTAGCACGCTATTCAAATTTTAATTCATTCATTTGTGAATATATAACGTTACTCGCGTGCAAATGTCTACATTGCTCGACTTAAGCCCGTATGCTGTGCGCTATTACATTCCAGTTCAAAAACTTTTTGCACGGGCTCGGTCAAATAATTGCATTGTATATACGTTGTGTTGTAAATACCATGTTATTATTCCATCTTTAAAAAGAATCCATGTAAATAATATAAAAAAACACATAATAGTTTTATAATAAATAATCAACAAAAATAACATCTTGTGTCTTAACAATAAGATTCAAAATTGAATACAAGAAATATAAATTAAAAAGAGTTCGTCGAAACTGTTCGTCAAACAACTTCCGATCGCCTCGGCCGATCGAACTTTTTGTAACTTATTCCCCAAGTCGAGCGTGCCTAAAAAAGTTTTCACTCCAATAATAAAAATGCTAATGTAAGATTTTATTGTTTGTTACGATCATCGTGATTTTTGCACACACATTGTCATTGTGGTACAAAAATAATGGAAGGATAAAACCTACCCCGTATCTTTTATCCGGAATAATCTCGTTTACAATATCGGTTGCCATGGCAATGTTACCTAACTAGGCATTATGTTTGACAATTTATTCATCTGAGGCTCTACAGCCGCAGGTCGGCCTTTTCAAGTCTATTTCTCCATGTAGACGACAATATTTTTTAGAGCTCGTTTGACGTCATCCAGCCATCTTAATTTCGGTCTATCCCGTGTTCTTCCCCTTCCGATTGACTTTCCAACAAGAGCTGTAGAACTCTGTAATAATCCACACTCGCGACATGTCCAGCCCATCGTAGCCGTCCAATTTTTATGGCCTTGATAGTATTTGGCTCATTATATTTCTGGTTTAGCTCGTGGCTTTATCGTGACCGCCATTGATTATTAAGCTCCATAAATGCCTCGCAGTATCTTACGCTCAAACACCAGTATGTTTGGACAATAATAACGTTTGAACATATTTTTTTTTACCTATCATTCCAAGTTATTATCAGATTCAATTTTTTCCAGCGAGTAAAATAAGAGTCGATCGTGTATGAATGTGCCGGCACCGGTGAAATACCAAGACCTCACAGAAGACAGGCGTGAAGTAGAAGTATTCTGCGTTTCGTGTGATAAGTGAGATGCCGGAGGCCCAATTTAACATTGAATTGAGGATTGAAGGGGAAGGGGAAGGATAGGAAAAGAAAACATTTTTCCTGAGGAGAGGATCTCCATTAAAGGCAGGCAACGCATCTGCAACTCGTTTGCTTTATGCAGATATCTATGGGTAACGGATACCTAACATCAGGTGACCCGCTTGCTCGTTTGCCACTTTTGCAAAGCCTATTTTATAATACAAGTAAAATTCATTCAAAGGTCAAAAAGGCATACATTTCTGTTTTTGCAAAACATTTCTAATCTTATGCATAATTTAGCGCAACATGTAAGGGCAGAGTTGACTCTCTAGTAAAGATCTTGCTGCTCGCGCCCTTGAGGTCAAGTCGTGAAGATGTGTCCATTGTTCTTTAAAATTATGCTTGTCATTTATTGTGACACAAGTAAATGATGACGTAATGTTTTGCGACCATGGAATTAATGAAAAATTGGTAGCGATCAGATCAATATATTGAATGCTAGCAGGGTGAAGCCGAGACTGATCCCTAGTGTTCCCGGACGGATCTCGGGGGTGAACCTTTAGTTCTGTATACAACTTCTGAAGTATTGCTTCGTCTTTTAATAGCACCTGCTAACTTTTTAATTCGTAGGCGACCAATGAGTTTGAATTTTTGGCCACAGCAAACCTCGAGCAGAATAAACTTTTACCTTCAAGTGGAATCAAACTAGTAACAAAGCAAAGAAAAGAAAAACCACTAACTACGAAATACCAGATAGGATCACCTATATGAATAAAAATTAATGTACATATGTATGTATGTTTGTTCTCTATGTGTTTCTAAACCATTGATCGGATTGTAATGAAACTTTAGTAGGGTGTTCCGAGGACGCCTGCAAAGGATTGTTTCTCAAAAATCAATTTAAATGAAAGAAAATGATTATCGAATTTGAAGGAACTTTTTGCACATAGTCTTGACTTATTGGAAAACACGTCAAACATTTTGACATATATAAAGAGACTTATACTGTTTTACTTAACGTGAAATTGCAACGCTAGGTGCAGCTAGTAAACTATGAAAAACCTATTCACTAATAGAGACAAAACAAAATAAATCTAATGCTGCGGTTGATAAAGTTTAAAATTGTTATTCTAATTTCCATTGTTTTCATTATCCTAATCAGCTTACGATAACAATGAGTTTGAACATCGCAAAATAAGTAATGTACCGCGTCTCTATGATTGATGGCAAATTTGCTGGAGTGTGCAATTTACCTTAGCTAGATGCTATGTCTTCGGTGATGAGCGGTCGCGGTAGAGGTGGCGATTTCACTTATCAATACTAATTTTATAAAGAGGTAAAGTTTGTGAGTTTAGATGTTCGTGGTAATCTCCGGTACCACAGATCCGATTTTGAATTTTCTTTTACTGTATATTATCCCTGAGTGCTATAGTCTACGTCTTATATTTAATACAATACCAATTAGTTTCGAAAAACATTATTTGCATTTGACAGCTCAATCATGGAAGCTTATAGATAATTTTACATCACGTTTCGATCCTTAGGAGACGAGTAGAAAGAAAAGTAATGCTAAGATGTATTAACATGGACAAGCGAAATGTACCGCGGGCGAGTGAAACCGCGGAGCGCAGCTAGTGCGGATAAAATATTATAGTTAGAAAAAATGACAAGCGAAAGCGAAATACAAACTTATAATAGTTTTTCTGATTTGGGGGTGTTGAAAAAAATTAACTTAGACCTGTTGGGGTCAAAAATACAATATCGCAAAATTTTAATGTGGAAAAAATATAATTATCGACAGAATTACAATTCTTGTTTAAGGGGAGCCTATCATCGTGGGCCTCATTGCTTTGCATAGAAACTTACTTTACTTACAAGATATGTCTTCCAGATAAAATTCCTGCTGGTCTCGCCACCTATTAATATGACCAACAAAATAAATTAAACTGTCATTGTTAAATACCACAATAAAGACATTTTGCCGCATGTATCATCATCTCATATGCATAGTACAAAAATCTCCTTTATAAAAGACGTTCTTCTTTTATAAAGGAGTTTTATCCAAATCGCTTGATCATTGGCTAAATCAGCCTTTGATCCAGGTATCCACCGAAATATTGGCTCAAACGGTAAAGTACTATACCCCAAAAAATGCTAAAGTGAAGAAAAGATATTCACATGACATCTGATGTGTAAAGTTGCAGTGGTATTTGTCCCCCTTCACCTTCTACACTATAGCATCTATAACCATTACTTTTCTAAGTGTAACAACACATCTACTATTCCCTTTATTGTTAAATCGTGGCGTTGGTTTCAACTGATCATTGGGTAAACCGGCCGCTTGCCTTGTTTTGTCTTTTTTCTATAAAAATCCTGCCGAAAGGGACCTAATTTCATACAATACAATGACCGTATTTATTCATTGGACATAATTTTGGCCATCCTCTTTGTATCTTATGAACGCCCACTTAAGCATAGTCTTCTCGTACATGTCAACCAAATTGAAAATTAAACCAAAATATTTTGACAGGCGACACCTGTCAAACACTCAAATAAGTAAATTAAAATAGAAAATCATCCATTCGTCTCAGCTCGAGTAGCTCTTAAACGTAAAATACGATAATTTGGAACAGCAGTCATGATCAACGCCAACATCCTTATTGGTAATTTGGCAACGCTCGTCCGCTAACTCTCATGACCATAACTCCGGCCAAATATTCTTGTTAGCGGTTGCCAAGTCACGATCGTGTCATAAACTACGTGCGCGGGGGAGCGGGGAAGCGGTGGGTTTTCCATCGCTCGGCAACTTTGGCAACCGCACTAAAAATAATAATGCAATTGAATCGGAAGTGTGACCTCATTGCCCTATTTACGCTCTCTCCGATATAATTAGCATCGCTTTCAGACTTTTTCGTTTCAATGACTTTACGTAGAGATAACAATTACTTGTTGTTGTTGTAGAGATAAAAAAGTTGGGCTTTGGACCTAAAATAAGCTAGTAATATAACATTCGCCGGTAGAGGTCTACTCTCTTTTGGTAAGAGAACAATCCGCGAACTCCTTCAGAATCCCGGCTAATCCGGTGTTGGTATTGTCCGGCATGTTACATCCGGTATTATCTCTTTTCCTTATTTGATATAATACAGACAAATATAATACCACCTCAAAACTAATGAACGGCATAAAAACACCAAGAAACGTACAGAAACTATATGGCAAAAGGAAGCCGGCTCAGATTATGCAGGCAGAAACAAAAACGTCCCGCGCTGAAAAATATCGCGAGCATGCAGTGCGGAATTACAAACAAGAGTCAGCCAGGAAACAAAGGAGAAGAAGAAATAAGCAAGAGTCAACAATGCCTATTCGCCATCTACGACAGTAATTGACACGTACGGTCAGCTCAGCGATAAGTGTTGACTGGTACTGGCGACGGGCCAGCGCGGGCGTCATCTGTTACAAATCGCATCACTTGTGTTGATATTGTTTTGGCATTGTCAACTAGTTTGAGTTCACTAGTAAATTGAGTCATGATCGTTTGTTGCTATAGTCCAAAACCAAGAGACATTCTAACGTCGGAAGATTCTGAACTAAATTAGCTAAACTAACTCAAACTAAATGTAACAATGTAGGCCATCTCACAATTTGATGAAATTAGTCAAATCTAAAAACATTTACGATCTCTTCAGTCCTGAGCAAAAGAGAGACACCGAAGGAGAAATAGAAAAATAATACCTTAAAAGAAATATAAGTAATACAAAAGGTGCATGACAAATATTTGACCGAGGTTGAAATCATCAATCATGTGGCGCAATCTCATAGGAGCTTTAGGCACTGTTATCGATTGCAATGACCAAAACGTAGCTTTTTTTTAGAAAATTCAAGTTTTCACAGGTAAAAACCTACATCGGTGAATTTAAAAAGAAAAACCGTATCTAAATACAAATTTAGATCCAAATCGTTTGACTCGTTTTCAAGATAACCGATATATATATACAAGAATTACTCGCTTTATATAATAAGATTTAAAGACCTCTCTTTTCTCTCTCCGCTTTATCCTTCTCCTCTCTTTTTATAACGAAATGCTTGCGTGTCAGAAATTTCACTCATTTTCTAATTAGCACCTTTAAAGCTTTTATTATTAAAATATGTAGAAAAAAACTTCAAATAGGCACTAAATTGTAGTAGTTTAAAAAAAGCTAGAATTCCAATTGTCTATTGGCGTTTAATATTAGAAAAAGACCAGGACTATGAACCCTTTGCCGAGGACAGAAGAATGTTCTCTAATTAAAGTAATGAATTTAATACCAAGGTACGCGCAGCTATGCTCGAGAAGTGTTCGCGTTAGCGAAATTTTTATTGCATTTTTATGATATGATACAATTAAATTGTTAATTTTATCTTTGAAGCAAAGATAACTTTTTTTAACTTATGAATTTAATTTTATAGTACAAAGTAGAAATGTTGGCATACCATATTTTGATATAGAAATGCACCTACACGGCAACAAAGAGTTTCTAACCCTGGTAAGAATGTAATCTTTAACAAGTTCACCGAGCTGAAAGATTCTAACTCTAAACACTGTTATTACCCTATAGACATGACTTGTTATAATTACTAACTCTTCATACATACATAAATACATTTAAGCTTATCTCAACAAATATATAACTGTTTCTACAGTAGATGGCGCTGCACAGGCTTTCAAAATAGATATCATAAATATGAATAAATTGCTTGGAAGTCTAGAATAATTAATTTAGATTAACGTCAAAATGCACTATGTACGTAGGAAATGCACCACGATGATTTTCATTATCAATATTAAAAATGTCATTAATTCCAATAATAATAATAATATAGATTACTAAAATGTTTAACGATTAAATAAAAATGAAAGAACATGAGTTAACACTATTTTATTAATTAACAGCATTATCAAATTAAACCATAAACAATACTTGTAAAATTACGTCCAGAAAATAAATATTAGTTTTGGTTAAAATTGTTTCTGGTTTTTATCATACAAGTACCAAGAAGTTTTGTTGCTTTTGACAAATTAAAAAAAAATCTGTATAGATTTTATCTATAACTGACTCTCAAAAAAAAAAACTATGAAAGAAGTGGACTTTCCAATCTCGTTAACTGGGAAGTATCGTTAACAAAACGATTATTACCATCATTGTTAAATGCTAAAGTTTTATTCCGCCTGCTTCACTTTTGTCCGTTTTATTCCGTTGCTTCATTTCGTTATTTTTAAAGAGTCCTGAATAGTATTCAATTAGTTTTATTTGAGTTCATTCTGTCTCGATTATATAACTTACTTTGACCGGGTGAGTCTTCATTTTGTTTTTAAATCCGACTTGCTAATGTTTTATAATTATTGTTAAGATAATAATTTACTAAGACTCTGAACGATAGTTGCTTGTATCAGTTAAATCTCTCAATTCTGGCGCACAAGTTTACGCAAACCACTACTCGTTTGCCTCTTTAGCCTTTAAAAAAATAGTCAAAAATATCACGGCGGTGATAATTTATGTCTAGACATTTTAACACAAATATAATTGAATACATTTCGTTTTACTTTCATTTTCACTCGCCAGTACCCAAAATAGTGGTATTTTACGTATACTTTGTGAACGCGCGTGCTCCTATGTTGCCAGGTATTCGTGTAAAAATTCGACAACGTACGAACTTTTCGTTTTCATTGCTCCCTCTCTCCGTTGTAATGATTTTACTGCGTTTGTTATTTCATTGGTGAAAAGCTCACCGCCTCTCTCTTTTATATTTTTCTACACGAAGTTGTTTTGGAATTTTATGCATGGAATATTTTTATGTTTTTCGTTGATGGCGTTGTTCAGGATAAAACGATCGAAATTCATGTATTATAGCAAAGTCTTTCACTTTCACAGATAATAAAGTCTGTCTACGTCTATGGCCATGCGTGCAACCTTTCGCCAGGCGGCGAAAAAACGCGCACGCAAGTGCTCGCCTTCCCTATAATGTCGTTCAACAAACCCATATGAGTTTTCGTTTAATTTTTTTTTAATTTATAAATTGGTTCAGAGGTTCTTTAAACCATTTTCCTCAATAAATTACAGATTATACAATAAAATGATTTAAATTATTTTATCTGTGTACGTTGTATTGTAACAATTTAGTTAAAAGATACATTATGTGGAAGTAAACAAGGCTATATTTTTAATTATTAACGGGCTTATTGAAATTGATGCGAGCGACGCCGGGTACATAACTAGTATTATATAAAGTTCGGAAAAACTGCCTACAGAGTTAACTAATGTGGTTTTTATGTATTTAGATTACAGTTAAGTGGAGATATAAGTATTTATAGTGCGTAATAATGTTTGTACCATGTAATCTTTATTGAGGTACTTTTTCGAGGGGTCGCTGTCAAGTGGACGGCTTTTGCAAATGTTTTGTTATGTGTTTGGGTGTTTTATCGCGTTATGAATAAGTGATGAGTTACGATAGTCGAGTGGCTGATTGATTGTGTTTTAATCCTACGGATACCAGTTCGAAGCCGACTTCTATATTGATTTAAATGTCAAGTAAAATTGAGATAATCCCGAAAATGAAAAGTCTTATCTAAATTACATACATAAATAAATATGTGTATGTACTGATTTATTAACACTTTTTTCCGCAAGCTTACAGTGTATCAATACTACTATGTATTAATTAGTATAAGATGCGGTATAAGAAATGTATACTATTCTCTGTTAAATGATCAGGACTTAGAATAATCTCTGATTTATAAAAGTTAGATAATATTTACATTGATAAATTACAAGTGGGTTGCCGAGCTAAGTCTGGGGCCACACTGTTAAATCGTAAAAACCAAATTAGGTTGAACCCTTGCATAACTCGCCATTGGTATATTCTAGGGGCCAAGTTTATGTGGACATCAATCGAAGTAGAGTCTAAGGTTCGGTTGTACATAACGGCGCAACTACCAAATCTGTAAGATACTAGACTATACTAGAGAATAATGTAACATCTAAGTTGCTAAGTTGTTACTAGATTGTGTTGCTACAATTAGTAGGCAGGTCAGCTAATAACATTATAAGAAATAACACGGTTATATATAACGTGTGTCTGTATAGACAGACGTTATGTTTCTAAACACAATGAATGCACGTGTTCGAAACCGAAAACAGCAGTCAGTAGGTACCACGACTCGAAAATACTATTGTACGAGTACGACACACCATTTCTCTGTGTCCGCCTTTACTAGATGGCGCCACTTGTGTTTTAAAACACACTGTAGGAATGTTATGTCTGTTAGCGTATGTATTTTTTACTTTTCCAGTAATAACAATAAAGTACCGTAAAAGTGATAATAATAGTAACGAAGTCTCAGCTCTGGCGCTGAGGCTTCAAGGGAGCGCTCGAGTTAAGATTAGTCTAGGCGCCTTTTGTGCCTTGCCGCCTCATCTTCGGTATCGCTGTGACAAGCCAGTCATAAATCTCTCTGCTCTCTTTGTTTGATAGGAGTTTTCTAAGCGTCGCATAGTTTTCTAATATATACTTGCATACGTGGTACGGACAATTGAGTCTCTGATTGAGGCTCTTCGTCCAAAAGGAGCTTTCTGAGCTATCTGCAAACTGTTTCTACCTGGCGGGAGTATATACTCGAAAGCTAGAATGCTCACAGTTGACGGCCAACTATTCGCTTCCACCTCGTGTGATTTGTACGTGCTTAGATATGGTTGCTCTCTGTGTAATTTTGTATTTCAAGTATTCTGTACTATGCGTACAAAATAAATCTTCAGTGTGTTCGGTAGTATGTCTCATTTCACACACCACGCCAGAACCTCAACCTTGAATACAGGAAAGTCGAATTTTACGTTACAACTAAGGTAAAAATATCCAATTTGGTATTTTCTTATGAGTATCATGAATATCTTTATTCTGTATCGATACATCTTTAATTCGTTGGAGCAATATCGGAGAGCAGGGGAAAAAATGAATTATTTTGGACTCCAAATACTTTACCTCCCTACTAACCAAAATGAGAAAACCCAAGACTCGCTTTATAGATATCAATTTAAGATCGCAATATAATCTAAAATATAAGGCATCGGCTTGCAGGTCAATATTTGATTGTCTAGTCTAGACAAACGTCGCGCCATATCACAACTTGTGCCATTTAACCTCTCCCTCTCCCGCAAGTCATTGTGAACTAGAAAACCGATAGCAATTAAAACTTAGGTCTTATTTATGTTTAGTACAGCAATTATATGGACTTGAATTGTTTACGGTAAATAAAATCGAACTGAACGTAGTCGTAAGAAGATAAGAAGTAAAAGTAACGG
The DNA here is from genome assembly GCA_000931545.1 of Papilio glaucus. Classification (NCBI taxonomy): domain Eukaryota; kingdom Metazoa; phylum Arthropoda; class Insecta; order Lepidoptera; family Papilionidae; genus Papilio; species Papilio glaucus. The sequence continues at coordinate 16,191 of JWHW01036971.1, read as the reverse complement.
TACCTATCGACATTCGTGATAATTAAAAGAGATCCAGATGCGGAACTCTTCTGTGAAAGAGAACGGGAGAGGTGAGTAAAAAAAGAAGGGAAGTAATTCTTCCTCTGGCGCTTCAACACCTCTATCATCCTTAATTACATCAGTCACTTCTTTATTAATGTCATCTTTCATGCTATTCATCCTTCTTTTCTTAGCCGTGCCCCTACTGAGATATCTCTCAACATTTATATCTAAGACTCTCCTTGTCACATACCATTTTTCTCACCTCATAACAAGCCCATACTTGTTTGCGTACCGTATAAATTCGATACCTTAGACACTTTCTCAACTTAACGCCAGTGTTTCGTGATACTTTCTCGAGTCGGATCAGTCCCAACAGCTACTGCTTCTGGCTGGTCTACTGGTCTAATGCTCACAGTTTGCATACTGGGCAAACTTTTTAGTAATCAGAGATTTTAACTTTTGCTGTAATACTGAGATTAAATGTTAAAGCCGATTTTATACTATTACAAGCGTTATTGTACTATATACTCTATTTTAATCGGTTGTGAGTCCATTATCGCTTAACTGTATAATGGGAATGCTAGAATCGAAACGAAGGAACAAACGGTTAATTGCTAATGGGATTACAATGACACTAATAGAATAAGGACACGTTCAAATTTAATTGAACCTACGAGCACGTATCATGAATCAAGATTTTACGGTAATTGTATATCCACAGAATGTTCTGTATTATAATATTTTAATGGATTCTTGGAAAAAATGAAATTTAACTTAGTGATTCTTGGTTCTGATCTCAAGAGTAAAAATTAATTATTATTTTAAGACTGTGTTTCATATGTTAAATGAGGAGCCGCGGATCCTATCCACATTTCTATTCCTCACTTCTCCATTCTCATTTTTATTCCTCTCTTCTTTCGTACCCAAAGCTGTGCTTCTTTTGAATTTGCGGTATTAGTCACTTAATATCAGGTGATTCGTTGTAAGTTGCTTGTTAGTGACAAGTTCATTTGACATCAGAACTTATTTATTTTTAAAAACCTAAAAAACGGGAACAAGCTGTGCACGTACATACAATTATTACATTTAACAGTGGAAGAACCCACATGTGTTGCAAGAATGGGTCGGCGCTACCGGTGAATTACCACGACTAGAAGACTGGCGTGAAGTAGAAGTATGCCGCTTCGTTTAGTCTGGCGAGTGAGTCTGGCGAGTGAGGAATGCTATTGCTATTGAAATCATCTTCTCTTTCCCAATCCTTTCCTAATAAAGATATGATGGGAAAGGAAGAGGATTGGACGGGGAAGGGATGAATGGGGATAACGAAATGTCCTTTTTCTTGTCTATTGTCTTTCTTGTTGCACCAAGTGACCGCTACCTGAGGCGGGTGCCTATGGGTAGCGGTCACTGAATATCAGGTGACCCATTCGTTCGCCACCTTCTTCCATAAAAAAAAACCATTTGAAATATACAACGCCTAAGCAATTGGGTCACGAATTCAGTTTTGGAATAATGGCGTGACCGATAAATGTATGTTATTCATTATACAGAAGCGCTGCGAATATATTGTAGCCTACAATATTTGTATCGCATTTTATGTCAAAGTATTTATTTGTTCTTTAATCAAATGTATATATATCAAAATCAATGTCACTATGTTTGTTTGTCCTCTATGCGTTTCTAAACTATTGATCAGGTTGTGTGCCAAAGGGTTGTGGCTTCGAATCTCTGAAAATAAATTAAAATGTTAAATTCGATTTGAAAAGACGTGAATAGATCAAATTACAATGCTTTGATATTATTTTGACATATTTGTAGGAACTGCAATAAACAGAGTATGCAATAAAACTCTTGGCATTGCATCACATACAGAGTAGATTTAGATAAAAGTAAACGCGTACATAGCCTATGCGATAAATGATATACTTACAACTTCAACACTAAAGTTTATTCATTAAGTAATTTAACGTAATGTTACAAAAATACATCTATTCATTAAAACTAACAAACTTACATAATTATAATATACTTGTGGATCCAATTTAGAGGACGATTCAACTAATTTTTTTTTCAAAAAACATCCGGAACCTGATGACAGAACCAGCAACCGGGTGCAATTGTAAATCTAAACCATCACGGGGCTCACTCTGACAAACGCAAGAAAATCAAAATTGGCGAAGCCGTTTTGGAGTTCAATCAGATACACAAGCACAGGACAAATATATAAACATAATAGAAAAATGTAAAAACATTATATATAAAACATTGTGTACGTTTGTTCGTTATATGTGGTCCAAGTAATCTAACGCGGTGTAACTAAGAGATCCGCAGTTGCATGAACGGACCGGCTCGACTATGTAAAGCCACTTCCATTTCAAAATCATAATTGTACGAAACTATTGTTATATTCCGAAAGCAAACTATTGGTTCAAATCCCTGATGCTTACGACTTTCTTCAGCATTCGTTGAAAGGGCCCATTCTTATTCCCACCAACCTTTATTCGAGAACTATCTGGGAACTTTCTGGAAACTTCCCTCGACAAACTTGCCCAAGAGGATTACGCGACGAGGTGTAGACGCTTTCACTAATAAATCCGCGTGATCCGAGCCAATACTACGTTATTCCGCATTCAGGTTTCCGTACTCGAGCGGGAAATCTCTCGAAACTTTGACATTCAAGTTGTGAACAGAGAGTTTTTTTAGCTGTATTTATTCCAGGAATTTCCCTGATTAACTCTGACTTTAGTTAATTACTCAATCCTCTCCTGCTTTATGAAGATATAGTACTGCAAACATTAGACTATTTTTTATTATTACTTACAAATATGGTTAAATATACTGAAATAAAGGTCCATAGTAATAGAAAGAACCCAGAAGAGGATGCGGAAACTAAGGATTTTTGGAGGATTTGGCACTCCCCCCCTGTCATTGATGACCTGATAAGAAGGAAAGATAAATCATTAATAATAACAACACAATCCTTTTTTATTTCGTCATTTATATAAATATATGTAAAGAAAGAGAACAGTAAATATATAACATTTATTTACTTCAATACCAAACTCTAATACATTGTACAAGTTTGCCGTTGTAATATTTCAGCGGGGAATAAATGCCACGTATATTGTTACCAATTCCGATACGCTTCGGTCTCGAGAGGTCCTTGTGTCATGAGGTTCGCAGCTTGCATTTGTTTCCTAACTTTTGTGAAATTCATATTAATTTCACATTCAGTAAGCAAATGTTTGTGAATATATCACTTTATGTAAAATTTTGTTCAGGTTTATTTCAATCAGATACCGAAAATATTGAAAATATAACTCTTCAGAACAATTCCTGCCGCTGAGTTTTATTATCGCTCCACTTGACAGAGCTCCAAATACCATCAACATCATCTTAATGGTCGGCCTTCCACTACTGTGTGGTTTTCGCGTAATTTCCTCGGACAATCGCGCTGTGGAATGATCCGTCCCAGCGGTATTTCCAAGTCAATACGACTTAGGGTCCTTTAAGAAGACAGCGTTCCTCTGGCGTTACAGATGTTCATGGGTATCTGTGATCACTTGATTAGCCAACCCGCAGCTCGTTTGCCCCCTTATGCTATACAAAAATAGATCTGGTCATGGTTACTGGAATTATCTTGATAAGTTGAAATGATCTGATAGTTATAGCCACTGCAACTGTGTGGTGGTGGCGATCTGTTGGCTGAGGACGAAGATTAAAAGGAACACGAATCGATAAAAGTATGCTCCAAAAGTGAGTGGCAGTATTGGTAGGGGACGTCCTAGGAAAACTTATATCGATCTGATATGTATGTGGTAGATGTAAAGCTGTAGAAGAAGCGAGAGAGGGGTGACAGCGCATCAAATGTAAATCCATGATCTCTGCCTACCCCTCTACTACGGGCACATATTTTATTTCAGAACTGAACTCATTGGATACGTAATAAACATTCCTTGATAGAACTTAAATCATAATTCATCCGTGTTCCTATTTTAAACTTAATTTTATGTTAATTAAACGACAAAATGTTCATTGTTTCAGGTGAAAAATGAGATAGAGCGTGTAATATGCGTTCAGAAGCTGACTGCGCGATTGCCTGACAACATGGCGGCACGGGCATTCATCATACTCGCGTTCCTCGCTCAAGCTGTGAGTAACTCTTGTTTAAATTTGACTACATAAGATAAATTATGTGATGAAACGTGCTGTACACAGAATTCTTTCTCTCGTCAATATTTTCATCATTTGACTTGACAAATTTGTGATGATCTAGTGAAATCCCTTTGTTGTCTATTTTCGTGTAATTTATAATGTATTTTACTTTATATGGTCTAAGATACGACATGAGAAGTTTATAGGTCAATCTGTTATTTGATCGGGAGCTGGATTGTATACATATATTTGATATGTACATTGATAAATCACAAGTGGCTTGCCTAACTAAATCTGGGGCCGAGACTGTTAAATCGTAAAAACCAAAATATGTTGAACCCTTTGGTAATGGTTTGCCGGAAATGCATTATTACGTCACAGAAACGTGAAGTTGCGAAGCTAACTATAGAGGATAGCAGGATAAGAATAAGCACTTGTCAAAGGAAGGAGACTAAGACATCATAAATGTCTTCCAAGTTAATGTTGTAGTACAATGGAATGATAGACTCAAGTTCGATTGGTGTCCAGATAAACTTGACCTCTATAAGGCTGTTAAGTTATTGCCGTTCCTTACACTACAAGGAAATATAAATTTAATCGTACTATTTGATTGCTCGGTTCCATTTAACAGCAGAGGTGGTCGCACCACATCAGATGAACCGCTTGCTGGTTTACAAACCTGGAAGAAAAGATTTCGTGCAAAGTCGCGTATTAACGACGTTAGGTCACAAAGTTAACTTAAAAGGCTTGATTGTGAATTTATAGAATAAAAATTAATGGAAGCCGTTTGTTTCCGCTCGTATTAATTTTCAACTCATAATAAAGTTCGCGAGCGGTCCATGCGATGCGAACATTGAGAAAGTTTGCAGTAGAAATTAGTTTTGGCGTATTCAAAGTACAGGCAATATATAATAATAACAATACAGTATACAGACTGTCATTTTTAGTGGTAGATGGTCATCATTTCACCTGCCTGAACTAGCACAGGGGTCAGCAGGTAGCAGGTAGAGGTGAGCAGGACAAGTGAGGTCCGCATACTTTTCATAAAATTTTACCACTCCAGAGAAGTCAACATTAGTTTTCAAACGTATGAAAATATTTTATTTAACAATATTTGGCGATCCGAGCGGTTCGCCTGTTGCCGACTCCTGTACTAACAATCGCGTCAAAATGGACTGTCAATGGCTTAACAATTGACTTGACATTTTACTAATGACTTGCGTCGTAACAGATTTGTCAGTGGAGTGTCTTACAACAGGATTTTGAAACCATAAAAACACTATAGAAATAGAAGAATTGAGATCATAATGTTAAGTGACCACTGCTGTTCATTAACATAAGTAAAAACCAGAAGAATTATCAACGTGTCTCTGATATATGTCATACTGAACACGTTTCGTCTTACGAGTTAAATGGTTTATGACGTCATAATTATATTAAATATTCGAAATTTTATTCATAAAAAATTATCTATTCCAACCAGTTCTTTTTATAGGATAAGGTGGTAAAGCTCCTGATATCAAATTATTGCTAGCCGTAGGCACATACCTATCTATCCCCACCCACGTCGTATACTATTCCTCTTCCCATCCTTTCTTTATTAGAAAATGGTTAAAAGGAGATTAGGAGTAGAATTAGGTCTCCAGCACCACCATCAGACGAAACGGAGATTACTTCTACTTCACTCCTGTCTTCTCTGAGTTCGTGGTATTTCACCGGTCAAGCTCGCATGCAACGGATGATGTTATTGGCTCTACCTTTGTTTAAATCTTTCTATACTCATTCTTAGAAATGTCGTTGTAGTTTATATTTAGATAATACACATTGATGAGTGGGTATAATATTTTTAATTAGCTAGCTATGTTTTAAAAAGGAAGAGAAAAATACGAAAGTTATACATTTCATAACTCGTAACAAAGTTTCATCCCACTTGCGTGACGTCGTCACCTAACATACGGAAAGTTTTATGAATAAATCGGCTTTTATAATGCGAGGTACATACGTAATACTACTTATAACGTGTGTAGGTTATGACTTTTCAAGGGTAAACAAAGCTGACTGACATAAGTGATTCGTGTTCACGTGAAGTGAGTGACCGCGGATCCATAATGTTTTCAGTGCCAAAGGAGCTCGCGAGAATGGTGTTTAGATAGATAAAAAGGAGTTTTAACAGTGGCAGAGCCCGCAACAACATCAGTTGCACGAATGGGGCGGGTCGAACAGGGAAATACCGCGACCCCACAGGAGACAGGCGTCATGTAGAAGTTTTCGGAGGGCTAATTCTGGTCCTCTTCCCATTTTTCCATTTATATGGAAATGCGTTTGATACATGAATACCAGTGCGTTTGATAGATTAATTATTAGACCATATGTGACCAATGAGGTTGGAGTTGAAAATACAAAATGGTGATTTACATTTACCGTCATAAATTGTTATGATCTTATGTTGCGGCCACATTAGCGGGCTACGGGGAATATTTGTGTTGACGCGATAAGTATGGCCAGGTAGCTCGTTGTAAAGTATTCGGGCGAAGACGATGTACTACCGGGCACTATCGGTAAACTGGCTCGGTAAAAGGGATTTGTCGCGACAATAGTCGCTTGGATGGCTACGCCCGCCTTATGTAGACAGGAGCATCGGGTACACGATGTTTTTAGCCCGCTAATGTATCCCCAGCGTTATAGAACAGACCAGAGACAAGAAAGCTTCGTTCCATGCAATGCCTGCGCATGCAATGCATATGCAAAGCTTTCCGACAGTCGCTATGTAATAATTACAAATTATGTTCATTTCTGCAAATGCAGGATTTCACGACGGCCGCAAACGTTTGCCGTTTCGAGGCACACGAGCAAGGTATGCTGCCGAAAATGTTATGATATGGTAATTTAGAAACAGTTTTATTGTAAAATTTATTACAGTTAGGCAAGTACAGTTTTGTTATTAAAGTATGAGCTGACAAAAAAATCAGATTTTCTTAAATCTTCATTTAACTCATTATTTAAGTGACTGTATTTAAAATAATAAGGAAAAATACAGCTAATGTTTGTCACTTGAACCTAAATGTAAGAACATGATGTGAACTTAAGAAAAGACGTACCAATTGGGACGTTTTCGAGTCTTCACTTTTCGCCGGGTATCTATACTAATATTATAAAGAGGTAAAGTTTGTTATTTTGTGAGGTTGTTGGGAATTTTCTTAGAATGTACCGAATCAATTTTGAAAATTCTTTCACTATTAGAATGGTATTATCCCTGAATGCTATAGACTCTCTACAATATGTATAAATACACATTATAGAGAATCTCTATAAATATATATGGTTTTCATCTTAATTTTCTTAGTGTTACCCGTGCGAAGCCGGGGCGGTCACCTAGTCTGCTATATTTTTGTAGTATACAAAGTTTTCTCTAATATTAAGAGCCATTAAAGTTTTTTTTTAATTGAACAATAAAATAAAACACAAATGTGTCGGCATAGATATTATAATTTTGTCGTTCATACTTGAAAAAGGGAATAAAAGCAAAAGAGCGGTAGTGAGTTAAATTACTCGACGGAATCCTTTAGCAAACACTCCGCTAAACGAATTCCGTGCAATAAATCAACATTTGTTCAACAATTCTACAGCTCAGCGATCCGAGCAGTGAAGCCAAAGAAAAAAAATACTCCCAATTGCGGAACGAAGATGTATTTTCGATAGTGTTTTGTTACTTTCATTTGAATCTTATAACTCGCTCTGTTTGGTTTTTCAAAATATGAATCGGTCTTGTTTTTATTAGCTTACTGGAACATTTTAATTATTTTATATTATGCTAGCTGGCTCGGAAAACTTCGTTCTGCCTTATAATTAGTAAACCCAATTGTAATTTCGTAAAAACCGTTCTTAGCTGACCTCTACTCGGCGAAAGAAATATTCTTTCCAAATTTCAAGTCTCTAGGCCATGTGGTTCCAGAGATATCGCGATGAGTCAATAGATACCTGGAAACCTTTTATATATTAGTAGATAGATTAGCAACCCACCCCGGTTTTGCTCGGGTCGATGCCTTGCCTCAAACCCTAGGAGTAACTGTAGATGCCTACTCTTGGCAAAGTGACAAGGCAGTTACAAAAAAATTGATTTAGGTGAGATAAATAGACGATATTGAGTCTTTCGTCATATACAAAGGTTTGATATAATGTCTAACGTGAATATCTTTTTATAAACAAAAAAATTATAGCTTTAAAAACTAAAAAAACACGCCAAGTCCCATCACAAATAGTATCCATTGTTATTTAAATTTTAATATATAGATGGCGTTGTTCTCAATGTAATAAAAATCTCAAATCCTTAAGATCCCGATTAGAATAATGGAACAAACTATTAAAATTATTACACTGTTATCGGTCCTTGATAAGCGTGTAAAGTTTAAAATTAATCATACAAACAAACATATGTACATACCAAGCTAATAAAAAGCAGATAAGGCAGCAAGATGAACCCACATATGGAGTACATATGTGGGTTCATCTTTTTACAGTACCTGGGAAAGAGACCAGCCGACAGTAATTATGATATTCCACTTTGTACAGAATGAAAGAAATTGAATCAATTCTCCAACAGTATGCGAGATATCGTTTAACATCTTGATTGGATTTTTTCCAATAGTCTTTCTATTTCCACGGTGAATGCAGATTTGAAGATTAAGAATAGTTAAGGTACTATACTATGAAAGGTAATCTCCCCTCAGCCTTACCCCTTGCAGCTGTCTAGCGGTCGGCGGCTGGACCTAAGACCGCATATCCGCCGCTAGAGGTTGGGAAAGCGTTTCGCTTTTCTGGTCACCATGACCAGGTGATGGGTTCGGGGGAATCCGTCCCTAATGAGGAAGGGCTGTGTAGGACAGCGCGCTTGGTGTTCCGATGCGTTAGTTTCTGATAATTAGGGAGGGTTGTCTTCTCCAAGGACGGATGTGCTTCGGCGGCTGGCGCAGGCGGAGCGTCGAATGTGTGTGAGAGCATTCCCGTAGGTCCACCAGCATATGAGAGCAAGAGAAACATTGTGAGAAGTCGGTGCGAGTTCGCTGTTCTCGCGCAAGGGTAGACATTGCCTTGCATAAAATAAAAAAGGAGTAAGAATTAAAAATATTTTTCTTTAAAGATAAGAGTTTGTACAATGGCAAAGTCTTGTTATCTCATGAATGGACTCGAAAGAGACGACAGACAGACTTGGCAATTAAATATGGTCAAGTGGTCAAAGACAAGTGGTTGTTGTTTTTGAAACGCTTGTTTTATTAAGTTCGCAGTTTTTGTTGTCGAATATCATTCAGTCAAATCATCAAAAGATTCAACGTGACTTGTTTTAAATAATAAATAAACTAACAATTGCCTGCAATCCCATCCGATGTTGAGTGGTGTTGTGGTTGCAGAATCGGTCACGGTATACTTACCTTATTTTATGTTCTCTTACAAACTCTCCTACTTATCTTTGTGATCGTTTTAACTTTCTCGTACTCAGTTACCAGTTCCATTAATTCCTCTCTTTTAAAATTCCCCACACATTCTTCTTCACGCTATGCCTACTCCTGTCCGTGCTGTATCATTATGGAATTCTCTTCCTTCCTCTATACGTGAATTTTTGGGACTATAGTACACTTGTGTACCAACAATAAGCTTTCTCTTTCGCAAAGTAAGCTGTAAGACAACTCCTTATGAGTTAAACTTGCCTGTACATATTTTTTCTTGTTGTCACATCATATACTGTGTACAAAGTTTTAAATAAATAAAAATGTGGTGCACACTAGTTTAGTAACAGCCTATTCAGTCATCTCTTGAAGGTCGTATATGGTCGTATATACTGATGCCCGCAATTTGTGCCAATCCATTACCGTACTGTTTTCCTTGTTTAATTACATTCAATTCGGTATTGCTAAGGAAAGTTATGAGTAATAATTTGTCCCGCAATATCCATTTCCTCTTAATTCATAAATGTAACAGCTATTCACACTTTCGTATTACTATTTGTGTCGTAGCAACATAGGTTTAAAGATCTTTATTCTCATAAGAAACATAATTTCATTTATAATGAGAATTACAGCAAAACAATATGGCACTGCGGATAGATACATAATAAGTTATTAATGAAAAACACACATTAAACATAAAAGTCAAAAGAAAGAAGAATCTAAGAAGTCAGACATGGTAATAAAAGTTTAGATTATGATAGTTCGGCAATAATATGTAACTTGAGTTTACTTTTAAAGATATTAAGACTGTCACAATCCTTTATTTCGTTTGGCAATTCGTTAAACAATTGGACACCTTCGAATAAAATAGTTTTATTACCGTAATTTGTTCTTGGTATAATTGACTTCAATTTGTATCTTTGTATACTCTTTATTAGAACACAAGTTTTGTATCTAAATATTTGACTGAGGTTAAATAATTTTGTTTTTGTATAAAGTTCTTTAGTTGGAGTTCGATAGTCATAGTGATATAATACCTTTATAATTTTATTCTGTGTTCTTTGTAATGGCAGTAAGTGAGATAGACATAACTAAACGGCCCCGCAAACAGGAGTATGTAATAATACGAGCCAGTTTGTTACTAATGCAAATTCTCGTGTCAGCTACAAGCTACGCCGTACGCTTCGAGCCCTCTGCAAATTTGCGCCAACGTTTCTAACCCCTGCATTCGCAGGGGCGCGTAATTTCTGATTATTGCTTTACTGCCATCAATGCGTTCAGCATAAATTATAATAAAACGAGATTAGACAACTATTTTTTTAGAAATTATTAACAGTTGCAACTAGGTCCTGAGGTCTTATATAATATTTTTATTTACTCTATATACATATTTAAAGTCCGATAAATTTTCAAATTTAACATATTTCAAGCTCATGTGCATATATCGCACTATGCTAGTCATGAAATTAAGTTCGAAACTAGTTTTAGAAACACAATTTTCTCTCTGCTATAATTTGTGTTCAAAATATCGTCATACACATACAAATAACAAACATATATTATTCAATTTTATATATATAATAATCTATGTATACAATGTCTGTTATTACGTAGTATATATATAGACGAGCACTAAGAAGGCCGGCAACGCGTCTGCAGTTCCCCTGGTGTTGCGGATGGTCATGGGCGGCGGTGATCACTTAGTTTTAGGCGACCCGTTGCTCGTTTGCCCCTTATTATAAAAAAAGAAAGGATTTTTCCAAATTCTTCACGAAACAACTTTAGACATTTAGGGGTTTAATTTAGAAAAATCATGAATATTTGTATAGAGAAATAAGTTTAATATAACATCTTATGATCAGAGATATAAATTTGACTGAACAAAAGCCAATAAATACCCTTTGGGTTCGAACCCTAAAACAAACTAGTATTTTGCAAGATACTGGTACAAGTCGTAGGCTCCTTTAAATAATATAATACAAAAAACATGAAAGATGGATGAATGCGATGGATTTTCAACGGTTACACGTTAAAAGGATTTTTCAATACGGTTTGAATTGAAGCCGCGGTTGAAATTTTTGCGAGTTCCATGCAAAAGCAACACCCCAATATTTTTACAAATTTTATTGTGTTAAAAAGCGAAATTTATTTTCATTTATGATTCGTTTTTTATAATGCGCTGTTTTTGGTAAAAAGAAAACATTCATTCTCGCAACAATGTGCATATAGGTGGTGCAAAACAATGAACTGTAGAAAAATCTTTCAGGTGCTTTATTCCGTACAGTTTATATAAACTTTTGAAGAATTTGAATTACATAAGTAGCTTCTTTAAGAGCTAGATGATCACGGATGCGAAGTCGTATGTCATTATTATTTATTTCTAATAAATAATAATTTATTTCCTAAAGAAAGGCGATATAAAGAGTACCGGTAACCGACGAGCATGCATATATAGATGTTTGTCTACATAAATTTATTTCGTTATTCTCTCTTCATTCATCCATTCAACATGTAGACAAAATATGACTTAATTATTAAAAACAATAGTAGAATTGATGAAATATATAAATTTCTTTTGTTGTCGTTGTCGAAATTAAGGATATAGCAAATAACGAATTGGTACCAAAGATTTAGAGTCCGGAAATCAAGCTGTTGGACGTAGAAAATTTCAAATGACGTTGTTTAGTTACGTAGTAGATTGTAATTAAGGGTTCGGTAACCAGCGAGCGCACAGCTGACCTAGTTACCGATATTTTATGTTAATATATGCATGGAATTTAAACTTTCAATACATACAAATTATAAGACGGTTTTCACCAATAGACGAATTGATTCATGAAGAAAGAAACATGAAACCTTAAATTGTCATAAAATTATTGAAGAAGACGTGATAGACATTATACTTGATAGCATTTCTGTTTTTAAAACGAATCCTAAATAAAACTCCATTAACAAGGCCTCATCCTCTTCCTCTTCCCATCATTTTGTAATAAGGAAAGAATGGGAAGGTGAAGAGGATTGGATGGATTGGAGGTGAAGAGGCAACGTATTTGCAACTCATAAGCTTGTTGCAGATGCCTTAAGGTAGTGGTCATTTAGAATCGGGTGAGCCGCTTACTCGTTTACCACCTTCTTGCTACTTGGACTCGCGCACGAAGGGTTCCGTACTATCATCATATACATCTATAAAACCGACAAAAAATCTCGTTTGTTATATGGGAGCTCCCTTAGATATTATTTTATTCTGTTTTTTTGGATCTATTGTTATAGCATTATCTGTGAAAATTGGTGACAGACTGGTGACAGACAGCGGAGTCTTACTAATAGGGTCTTGTTTACCCCTTTGGGTCCGGAACCCTAAAAACTACCTTATCTACCTATGCAACAACATCATCTTAAGTAAAATGCGTCTCTATACCTGTACTGCGTCCATTTGGTATACATTGGACATTTACTTTCACGGTAGTAATGTTTGAATAAGCGCGGGCTATGATAATATAATAATGTAGCAGATATGTCATAAGCGAGAGAAAAGCAAAGACATTTTTCTTTAGTTCACGTCATGTGTTAACATTTGCGCTTCAGTGACAGCTAGCTATCCTCTTTTTTCTTATGAATTTAAGTACGCTATCCTTTTTACACCATTTGGTATATGATAAAAATCTTTGGAGCACTTTTGACAGATATTTTGTATGAGTATAACCTATCTATAGTACGAAATATAATTTAGCGCGGGTATACTGTAATTCATGTTGCAAAGTAAATGCTCAGAAACTTTATTTGTATTTAAAACTGCACCGCATTGTACGGCGCTGCTGGTACGTGCTGCTGAAACTATTGTTGTCAACTAACTTTTACAGTTTCAATAGCACTCTGCAATATACAATTGTTGGACCCTCTTTTTAATTAGAATCTGACTTTTAATAATTACTATTTATTTAAAATAAAACTCTTATTCGAGACAGCAAATGATGGGTGGAACAACAACATCTGTTGCACGAATGGGATGATTTTGTCTGATGAGTGAGGTGCTGGAGACCCAATTATAGTTCTCCCTTTCCCATCC
>JWHW01036946.1:44894-62202 GCA_000931545.1 Papilio glaucus | reverse complement strand
TATCAGCGGCTAGGGCTGTAAATACTAGCCTGCTCTAAAAGAAGTTCAACTCTGCCTCCAAGTCCTTCAAGAGAGTTATTTCCAAGGCAAAGTCGGAACACTCCGGACAACACGTCGGAAATTTCCTCCCACGCACAGCCGCGTTGTGGTACGGTCTGTCCTCGGCGGTATTTCCAAACCAGTACGACTTAGGGTCCTTCAAGAAGCTAGCCTATTTCTTTCTTAAAGGCCGGCAACGCATTTGCAGTTCCTCTGGTGTTGCAGGTGTACATGGGCGTCGTTGAGCACCTCAGTGTTCCCGCCGCTCGTTTGCCCCCTTCTCTTATAAAAAAAACCCTGAGTACAAAGCATTACTCATAATTTCCCTGAGGATTTAGTCAGCAGTCGTTTTCTTTTACGATGCTTACACATACAGTATTTTTATTTTATTATTGAAGCGAGCTTTGTAGAAAACGATAACGTTACTTGTGAAGGGGAAAAAATTGAAAAAGTTTTTTACCCTTTCAAGTTTTCCCTTGATCTAATTATTATTTATATCAGTTAAGGATATTAGTAATTTTTTTGTTGTTTTTGCCGCATCGCGTTTTATTGTTTTTGCCGCATCGCGTTTTATTATACGTTTTTCGCATTAGCTTTCTGTCCTCCTCACGAGGCCATCGGTCTATCTGGAAGGATCTTGAGGAGCCCCACACTTCTGATCCCCATCCTGGCAGATTTTCCTCCCCAGTGACTGTCGTATTGCCACTTCAGCATACCGACTTTACTGCGAAAGCGGAGGACCGTATACTGTAGGAATATAGGTAAGCCAATGCCTTAAGGCTCGCGTCCAGCAGTAGCTTGATACAGACTGATGATGATGTAAGTTTATATAACTAGTTTATTTCCTATACTTCCATCTATCACACTAGTGACGTTTGAATACTAAGCACCGACTACATACATGCCGAAGGAGGGAGATTTTATCAAAATATTAGAGAACAAAATATGCCCTGATAACATTTGATTAAAGATTTAAAGATTTTAATAAGTAGTGTAATTAAGTAATAAGCCTAAAATAAAAAAAAATCGAATTAAAAATTTCAAATCTGTGCGACCTGTTCCGGGAAGAAAGTACAATACAATTACGTCTATTGTCGTAGTATGCAATACGTTTTTCGGTCACGCGACTCGGTGATTACTACGGCGACCCTTTGAGGCGATATTGTCTCGTTTGGCTGTTCGGTCTCGGATCGAGACCAATTTCTTTTGTACAAACGACTGTATTTGGGTTCGGGTCTTAATCCTAATTCTATTCAACGCGACCGCATACCATTGCTTGAGCCAGACTATTCTGTGTTTGGATCACACGCAGGACCATCTTATTTGAAAGGCCAACACAATGTATCGACTCATATATATTTATCCGTTATTATATAATTATTTTGTAAAGTTTAATGTTGTATTCTAAGATATTATAATACAAAAAGTAGCTGATAAGCCATTAGCGGTCGAAAACCGTGCCAATAGACGGTTTTTTTTTAGCTTACGTCCAGTGTTTATATACACGCTTAAGTGAAAAACATTAGGTGTCCCCTTTTTTTCTATTATATAAAATAATAGGAAAAAAAGAATACAATATCTTTTTTACACTATTTGACATGTGTGAATGTTGCTGTCACTTTGGAACACTATTGTCCGGTGATTCTGTATGAGTATAACATATCTATATTATAAAATACCATTGATTGTATTACATAAATAAATAAACCTTTACAGATAACAAAATTGTATCATTTAAGTTAAAGACAAACAAATCAAAATAGGATGAGTTAAAAAAGTGCGGCATCTCGCCCGCAGCGCCGCCCTCTGCACCCTTCACAGACGTACGGGGGATATTTGTTTAGGTGCTATTTTACTGTGAACGTCATCTTTATGTTTTATAAATTTAACATAATAGCTTCTATATTGTTATATGACCGCAACTTTGTTCGTATTAAATACCTACCTAAAATATTAATTTTGGTTTCAATAATTTTAGTATTTCTTAATAAATTATTATATATATTATATTGGTATTTCATCGATCAAGCCGGCCAGTTAATACAACAGATGTTGTTGTTGCGGGACTCTACCACTGATAAATTGTCTTTGATCACACTGCTAAACTAAGACTTAACACACCCTACTATTCCCGAGGCATCAGGCAGGTGGCCGGCCGTAAAAACTTTAACCAAAACCTATACGGACTAAGGCCATACTGTCACACATACATAGTGCCTACATAAGTCAAAGAGATGACGATGTAAATACGTTAAGGCTGCCTTAGTGGATCTGACATAATATTCATCGACAACCGCGCCAACAATTATACAACAATAGCTTACGTCTATTGATCGGCAATCAATTACTTACAACGATAGGATTTCGGCGAGAGTCTATCTTTAATTATTGAGCTTAACAGTATTGAGCTCCGATCATAAAATCAAAGTTAACTCATAACTGAAAACAATTTGGGCTCGTAAATACGAAAGGCAATTAAATCGGAACGTCGTCGAGCAATACGGCGAAGGGTGATCCAATATCGTCTGCCTGCCTTCCTTAAATGACCGCATCAATGGATCACTTCGGCGCTTCGTTAAATACATTCATATCAAATTGGCTTCCGAGGGAAGATCATACGCTGTGCGGAATTCCAATCACTCAGCTTTCAGATTAGAACAGAATAAGTACTTATATTATTTTTCCTATGTATGAAGCATTAGTAAACATTAGTAGGTATATGATATAAAATAAAATGTGACAACATACAGGGCCGCATTTATTATTTAAAATGTGACTGTGTGAATGTAAAAAAGGGCAGAAGAAATCTATACATATAATAAAAATGTAACTGATCGCTGTCTGTACATTGAAGATATTTGAGAAAAACTGTTATTGGGGGCCTTCATAAACGCAATTAAACCCAAAACAATGATTATTAGAATTTTTGTCTGTTTTTCTGTATGGCTGATTGTTTGTTTGTCTGTGCGTTTGTTACCGCTAATCTCAGGAACGGCTTAACCCATTAGGGTGCAGTTTTCACTAATTTATTGTGGTAACCTTCACTTAACATTTAGTGTTTGTTTTATCTCAATCGGTTAATAAATAAAAAAAGTAATATCAATTTAACTGTGCTACGGCCATACTGTGTCGTTGAAGTGAAATTGCAGGGCGGTTGAAACCGCGGGGCACTGCTAGTAAGTAATTGTACTGAGTAACTTTTGCTAGATTCTTTGTTTCGAAAGTGTTTAGCTTGATGCACATAAATAGCTGCTAAATATTATAAGCCACAGCATTAAGACAATAATTACAAAGACAATAATTCTTTTGTAAGTCATTGATAGTTTGCTAAACAACAAACGACATTCTAAACATTCACAACTCAACTCAACGCAAGACCAAAAATGATCGAATACAGTTTCCTTCTAGAATATAAAAATAAAGCTAAAGAATTGATTAGGGGAAATTTTTTGTAAGATTTACATACGAAAAGCTTTGTGGAAAACTGCTACGCAAAACCTTATTTCTCGTTTGATTAAATCCAGCTGGAGACGCGATTACCAACCAAATTGAATATTCATTATTCAAGAAGCTCTGAAGATTTTTATTGGCAGCACTTTTGATAAATGATATTGCGTACATTACGTGAAGTGCGCTGGAAATTTAAGGATCGTAAATCACCGAGTCCGACCAGAGTAGCCATCTCTCTCAGTTAAATTTCTAACGTAATTGAACTGTAGCGTTAATGGATTTGTGGCATTGTTTTACCTACGCTGAGATTCACGAATGCCCGTTGATATGTTCTATTTTAATAAATAAATAATTATTTATTCTCAAATCTATATTATATATAAAGTAAAATATAATAGAATCAGTGCTTAGGATAAATTAAATCATATTATTGGCCCGAGAACAACGAAAATTCTATTACATAATGTTACTTCTTTATATATATATTTTCATGTATACATAGTATAACAATAGCCTTTGTATGTAACTTATTTATGCTGTAATCACGTTAAAAGGCAACGCAGTTTGCAAAATTAAGATAAAAGTGCTTTGAGGAAAACTATTTCATTTAATGAATTCATTGATTATACCTGGGCCTCGCCTCTCGATATCCGATACAAAATTTATAATTTGCAAAACACATGAAAGAAAAATATATAATGTAACATCCACAAGAACATTCTAACGTTTACACATATTTCTGATTGTATCGAAGGAAATAATAAAAATAAGTAATAAAAAAAATATTGGAATTGATATAACACAATATATATTATGGTAATATTCAGCATAAATGAATCCTTATTATGTAAAATTTTATGTATATACTTAACATAACATTCCAGCAAAAAAAAAATGTAACACGACTCCATTCATTTTGTTTGTATTGTATTTTTACTATGTTCTAAATACAAACGAACATTTAACATTTTAAATCAACTCACCCACTGAATCCGTACATTGCAACAACACTGAAACTCCTAAAACAATTAACTTCAACTTGAACCACATCACTAACCTATGGCACCACATTGTCACATTACTGATAAGTCAGACATTACGATTTGTAACCACCTGTTCAGTTTCGTTTGCCGTATCACACTTAAACATAAACAAAGTATACAGCGCGCGGCCTGAAACGGAGCGCGAGACGACAAAGGCTCCCCCTGGCGTCCTAGCGCTAACTGTTTAGTGAGAAGTTCGCAGGACGGACAAGGAACGCTCAAGCCGCGCATGCGTCTCGCGAATTCCTAGACAGTCTAAATACAATCCTCTAACCCTTTATTTTATCAAGTGTCATAAACTAAATCGACTCGAAATATGTAATATTTGGCAACGATTTATTTATCCCTAAATTGAATTTACTATTTTGCCTAAAAATAAAAACAAGAAGAATTACTTATTATTAAAATATTATTAGTATTAAAAAAAAAAAACCTTAAAAAAACCCGCAGCTCGAGTTCAGAGATATCTAATAGCTGTCGGCCCTCGGTGACTTTCGACTGAGATGCCGATGAGATGCGGTCGCAAAGCGAACGCCACACAATAGGTTATCACGAATTTGTATCGCTACTAACTCGATACAACATCGATACAACATCGATACAGAAGCTATGCAGCATCGTGACAGGCGATGTTTACAATCTGACGATGACACATCGATGTAGTCAGACAAGCTAAAAAGAAACCAAAGTGCAAGTAACGATGCAGACGCCCCCCGCTTGCATCGCCACAAGTCCCCGTGGGCGACCGGCCTGACACGCCTTTTGTGCAGTCAATCATAATTGGTAGGAAAGAATTGATTTTTACACCATGCTAATATAATCACGCTATTTCAAGAATTTCAGCGGGTTAAAATTTTAATGATTTAAATATTCGGAAAATGTAAGATCGAAATCTTTACTAACTATTTTCTCTTTTACAAGCTCGGCGTTTCAACCCGTATAAATCTTACCTCCATCAATCTTTGCATCCTTGGGAATACTACCCTTCAGGGAAATTTATAACATTGTAGGTTAACTTTAAGTAATATATAAAAATAACAGGAGAATTTACTTTGTTTTTAAGTCTCATCGATACTCAATAACATCCCTAACTACAACACGAATCACGATACGAGCAGGACATAAGGAATAGGAAGGAAAAGGGATGGAATGAAGATTCGTTGTGAGATTCAAATTTTAGCTCAAAAGAAATAATTATCGGAGACTAGACGCGAAAGGGGTGTCTTGTACCGGTAGTCCGGTTGTCCGAGCAGGCCGATATTCTTCGCTGGATTACATCTACGTGGGCGTCACGTGGAGTGGAGTTACACTTTCACTAGTTTTTGTGCAACCAGCCATTGGGAGTTACGCTGATCAATAGCCAGCGGTTTAGCAGAGAGGTCCCCTTCGATTCTTCGCCCAGACCAACAAAAACAATTTTTTTTGGTCTGGGCGGTCGGAAGGTTTGATTCAAGCCAACAGGCGATAGGCCACGGTCTCACAGAATGCCGTCGTGAATTATCCGAAAGACCTATTGCAGTTACTACCCCCTATAGAAGGTTGGCAACGCACATTCTTCAAATTCTTTTTGCCAGACTTTTTTTATGGAACAAGTTGGCAAACTAGCTAGGAGTCACCTGATATCAAGTCACCGCTACCCAGCATCTGCAACAAGCTAATGAGTTGCAGATGCTTTGCCTACCTTTGATGGAGACAACAGGGGATAAAAAGAAAATAAGGATCTTCTGTCCTCCTGTCAAAGCGAGGCCTTATAACGCTTCCGTCCCGTTGTCAACCGAAGACATCCGCCGTCCGCATTGGTCGTGAAATCGATGTCCGTGCTATTGACATCCTCCACTATTCATGGTATTGACATCCACTACACTTCGCGCCATTGACATCCTATACTTCTCGCACTATTGACATATTCTACACTTCGTACTATTGACATCCTATTCACCTGGTACTATTGACATCCTATACCATTCGTAGACATCGTGTCTGCGTCTACACGCACGTGACTATTTTTTTGTATATTTTATTTAATGATTCCTCATTTTTATGAAATGAAGTATTTTTTCCGCTATTATAAAAATACATAGGTATTTCTTTTAATTCATGCGTAGCATGTGCGATGATATCGTAACGATCGCCAGCAAGCGACAGCTGCCGACCTGCTGCTCCATTCATTTTACGAGATTCATTATTCGAAATATAAGGCCGCAACCGCTGTACGACGGTATTACATTATTGATAAAAAATTGTAAATGTAAGGTCGCAACCTAAAATGTGACGAGTGGCTGGTTCTGTTCCACATTTAAAACATCAAGCAGAAATTACTTTCCCTTCCCTCTTTTAAATGATGAGAGTTATTTGATTGAAAGATTTATTTTAATGATTATTGTTGAATAAAAATAATTAATTTGTTATTATTAAATAATGAAAAAAAAAACATTTTTTTTAAGTTTTTGTAATTAGTATTCAATTTGGATTATACCAAATAGTTGTGAGTTTAAACACGTCATTCTCATGTCTCCCGCGACCTGCATGTCTGGGGTGCGGCGTAGTCAGACTGATTTTTCTCTATTCCACTAGATAATATACAGTGCAAGTTCCCGTAAGCGTAAAAAATCCTTTCCTCGGCCCTTATGCATATTTATGCACTGACCCCCATCATTTGCATTTGGTGTTTTTCTAAACTTTTTAAAAACGTGGGGTGATATTTATGTCTATTATCTTTTTTACTTTTATTGCAACTTAAATGAATTAATAATACTTCAATTTCTTGAAAGCGAAAATTCATTGTACTATGTCTTTGGGTGATTGTGCGTGTCAAAGGTCTATGCATCTATCTCAAGTATCTTTGTCAAGTTGCCGTGTTAATGCCATTGCCGAACTTAATTAGCTTAGTAAGTTGGGGGAAGGTATGGAACGGAACCAAAGTTCCAAAATAGGTAAGTTCTGGTAGCAACCTAACGCAACTTACCAATGTGCATGAGATTGTTATATTGCACGCCGGTGTTTTGTAGTTTTTTCGTAATTTTTTTCTATTTTATGCTTTATTTTATATCCCTTCTGAAATCGATACGTCTTGTAATTATAGCACGATGTTGAAGATTTTAATTACTCGCTAACTTTTACTTTTGTGAGTTGATCTTTTGTTATTGACTTAATTTTTTTATTATTTTATATATTTGTATTAATCACTGCGTAATTGTTGACTTTTTATATGTTTTTTTTTATTTATTAAATTCTTTATATTTAACATAACTTTTTAACTCTTCCAATAAAGTATTCAGTTTTGAGCTTATACATATCAAAATGAATTGGAATTTGACAGTCGAATTATCATTCCTTATATCTTTACATCTGCGTTAATATTCCTGTTAATCGTGTACCAATACAACTTCCATACAAATCAATACTAACTCATCAACGTTTATATTTTTAAAGATAAACAAAACTTTACAAAAACAAAGTCTGACGCGGTTTACATTGAACAAGTTGTAAACGTTTGCATACATATGATCACATAGATGAGAGAAGTTGGGAAAAAAATCGAAATGTGTACTGAGACACAGGAGAAGTGAAACTTCAAAAGCGAAATTCTCCTTTTCTTTGTTACGTGTTATTGCATTTTTCAGTTGCGCGTATTATTGATATTCATGATATAGTTCAAACGTAATTATAGTCTAAAATAAATTCTCTTGATAACTAACACATTTAAATGGATAAGGATTCATACCGAACACGAATAATAGAGTAGTAAGTGGCGTATTAATTAATGTTTCTTAGAAAAAATGCTTATTGTGAGACAACTATAGAAGATAGATATATGTCATCGCGGAGTTTTATTCAGCATATTTAAAAATTTACTACAATTATTTCATATATCATTTTAATGTAAGTCCTATAGTCAAGCCTATGAAAGCCAAGAAAGCAAAATGGTCGTATTTTTAACAGACTTTTTTGTACTTATAATTAAGAATAACTCAAAAAACTACTTGACAGTTTTTGATTTAAAAAAATGGTACCACATGACAAGCACTGTCTATCGAATAAAAATAATCTTCAAAATCAGGAGCGCAGTTACGAATTAACTCCAGGCCACGCAGCATTAACACTTTTTCTTGACATAAAAAATAACGGTTTAAAAAATACTTTTACGACTTAAGTATTTTATTATTTCTTATAAGATAAAAAATGGAAAGACTGTAATGTTCAATAGTATCTACAATTTTACAAGGACTTTTTTTTTAATTGTGATTGTGCCGTTTTGCGTCCAAATCTGAAGAACGGCGCGATTCTCGGACGGCGGGTACTTGGATGGGTTACCTACTCGTTTTTCATAAGAGGGTTACTGAGAGCACTTGACAAAGCCCTATCACGAAAGTTACTAAGTAAGTATTTATACTGGTCAATATTTACTTTCAAATGGGCGAACAAAGGCTGTAAAATGTTTTCATAATTCAATTATTAATAATGCCTGGCGAAAAATGAAATGTACAAAATTCTGTTAATTTAAAATGTATAGTTATAACGTATTTTTTTCATATGTTCAATTTCAGAAAAGAATTCTTCGACACTGTTCCAAATTCAAATAACCGATTTAAGAGCATCTTCACGCGAACCTATAAGACTTTCCCCTATTATCGTCTAACGCAGACAAAGAAGTTTTCACTTTAATAATTTTGTTTTAAAACGTGGACCTTAATATTCGGTTATTTGAACAGAAAAGAACTCGTTACTGCCATTTGGATAATGCAAGTGTGTTTGTTCGTGCTTAGCTTGAAAACAGTCAGAAGAAATTCTAAAGAATTGTTAAAAATTGAAACTGGGACGTCGTGAGTGAATAACGCGCGTCCTCTAAGCAAATTAAAAAAGCAGAGACGCGGAGCGGACCCCGGAGCTGCCACGTCACATTGTCTGTTTCTTACCTAAGGCGACTGCGGCCAAATTAACCTATCCAGGGAAATTTCAACGAAAACTTGAAATGTTACATAAAACCTACGACAAAAAATAGTATTTGTTATAATAAAAAGTTTTAGTTTTCAGGTTGTAATAAGTTTTGTTTGCGAACCGGGATACGTCTTAAAACTGGGATCATAAGACAGTAGAGCTTCCAGCAGTAACTATACCATACCATAGCAATACACTTACCTAAAAATATAAAGCTACCTACCTACCGGCAGCCGCGTCGTTTTCATTACAAGTGTTACGTGTAACACTTGTCTTCTTTGCCGAATATAAATCATTTTAGGAATTTCATCTAATTTAAGAGCCGAAAATTCCCTGGAAAAGTATTGGGTAATAAATATTACTAAGAAAATGTTTTTTCATTATCCAATGATACCTGTACGGAATCTAAGAATATGCTGTTATTTTCATATTATGAAGCGTTGAAACGGGAAAGAAGATAACGATGGTAGGGTGTAAAAAGTCACACAGTTTAACAGTGGCCAAAGCCCACAACAACTACACCTAATGGGCCGGCTCGACCGGTGAAATACCACGACCTCACAGAAGACAGGCGTGAAGTAGAAGTATTCTGCGTTTCGTTTGACGAGTGAAGTGCCGGAGGCCCAAATCTAGTCATCTTCTCCATTCCCATCCTTTTCTAATTAGATAAGGATGAGATCGGTAAGACGATTTGACGGGTAAGGGTGTGGAGAGGAAAAGGAAATATTCTTTTCCGTTAGGTGGGCAACGCGTCTGCAACTCATTAGTTTGTTGCAGATGCCTATGAGTGGCGGTCACTAAATTACAGGCGACCTTCTTGTTCGATTGCCACCTCTTCCATAATAAAGTTAATTTGTTTTTTTCTTTTTTTCTATTTTTCTATTTTCCCTTACCTAAGGCATTCTTCAAGCCGGGAGTTTGTAAAGCAAGCACAGTTTTGATTGACAAAAAATAGACCCTCTGGATGCCTGTCATCCACATTAAAAGCTCTCTGAAAATACGTCCATCGTTAATAAAAAAACTTTTTTAAAAATAACATTAGCGAAATTCATTTAGTAAATTTTTATCTTTTCTTATCCTTTCCATTCTATAGTAAAACACATGTAATGGGATATCTTTTTAATCACAGCAGCGAATATCAAATTCAATTAGAAATCCTGTAATCACCAAGAACGTTCGGCAAAGTTTTAATGGAGCAGAACGTGTAGCGTCTCCACTCGACGCGACACACGCAAGCGTTCAAACACACTTTATTTAATTCAAATTTAATTACAATTATGTACAATAGCTACACGTTTATACCTGATTTTTTTAACTGTTCCGTTTATGACAAAACTAAGTGAAACAAAAACAAAACACATTCACAGTAATCTAATTTTCAAGTGGCCAAAATAAAATCTAATACTTTTACAAACATTCTGGCAATTCATTTATGTCATTATATTTACCTCCACGTTGGACAGAGGTAGTTTAGCGACCCAAATTATACTTCTTTATTCTTCCCCGATCACATTCATACTGTTCACTTTTAAATTTATTGATTTAATAAAACTTTCCCTAATCGCTTGGTCCCGGTTATTACCATATAAAAGTTACAATCAGGGCAGCGTAAGAGCCACAAGAAGCAGCAGCTGCCTCTCTGAGCCTGCTGCTGGGCCTGCTCTGGCTTCGTCTAATGAGCGAGGTGCCGCAAGCCTCCCACATCGGTTACATTGGTCCTTGGTGTTGTCACTGTCAGCGGTGGTCGCCTAACATAAGAACCCTCAAGTCGTTGCTCTTTTGTCTTAACCGTAAAAAAAACAGTGGTTTGAGACAATTACATAGTTCAATACTCAATGGTAGACATTTAACGACGACCTACAAGTTTTACCGCTGCAAACCTCTAGTAGCCGATGGAGATGTCTGGGAATCACACTTTGTAGTAATATTTGGATATTTCAATTCAAGAGGTCTATGCTAAACTATTTACTTCAGAGTTGTTGTAAACCAGGCCAGACGAAATCGAAATTCTTAAACCGCGACAAAGGATATTACAAATGTTTGTTTCACGACGTAAAAGGATAGAATTATATGGAAAAGATTTTTTTCTACATCGGAGCGACGCAGGCAATTTTTATTGCGTACTTTTATTGGAATTTTCAGAAATTCTTTTTTTTTTCGTTCATATTCTTCTATTTTACTATTGAAAGAACAAATGGGTCAACTGCTACAAAAGCTTCGACCTAGTATTCCAGAAGTTCGTCATACTAATCGCGTGGAAAACAAAAGGATGAAGGGATAAAAAGAGGATAAAGCCTCCTTCCACATTATTGGAATCGAAAACATATACTATCAGTGTTCAATAAATAAACATAAACTGGCAACACTGCCAGTGCGTCTGTGCTCTGTTCCATGCACGACCATTGCGTGGTTGGTTCAGATTAATTAAATAATTTTTACGTCAATATACGTATCAAAATGACCAGCTTGTATTATTTGAACAACAATCAGTTTTTTAATCAATAGTACTTATGTATTTGGTATTTGGTATTTGTGTGGTAGATATCTCGAATATGCATATATTTTGTCCACATCTGTACATCTACGATTAATACTCACTAGGTTAAATACAATTAATTTTTAGTTTCCCGCGGGAACGTCGAAGTAAACAATAGGTAGCAAGCCTAAAGCAGTTCGAGAAATGGATCGTTAGACATAACTCAGTGAATGCGAGACGCCACAAGTCACCGAGACAGAAACGACCGAGGTGGCTTAACATTCAGTGTTGCCACGATTTACAGCCGTTTTAGATTGCGCCGTCGCAGCAATATCGACTGGAGAGCAGCACAGAGAAGTGCACAGTGGAGCGCACCGACTACATCGAATATCACTGAACTGGAAAAATGTGTTAAATGATTTAAATTCATATAAGAATACTATAAATGCTGTACTAGTCCCCACTTTAATGTATGGAAGTGAGAGCTGGGTTTGGCAGGAAAAGCATGCTAGTAGAGTTAATGCGGTTTAGATGCGATCCTTAAGAAGTGCCAAATGGAAATTCATGATATCTATCTACCCCTTTGGATTACGGGCGTGAGCGCATATTTTTTATAATAATACCGGATATTATTATAGGCATTAAGCTGGCCTTTGGCTATAGTACTATTTTTTTACTTTAGAAAATAGGCCACAGAAACGAAAAATTGCTTTTAAGTTTCGAAATTCAAAATCGGCGATAGTGACTCAATTCTGTTAGAGTGTTTCTTATGAAATAAAGGTCGGCTACATACAGATAAAAAAATAAATCTTATGTTGGTACGTGATTAGATAACCGTAATTTAATTCAAGCGCGCTCGACCATTTTCTTAGCGGGGCGGTAAAAAATGTCCGACTTCCCTTTGTTTAATTGCCTTAATAAATTTGACTTAAGGAGCCGTCGAGCGACTGCTAGAGTGGTGCGAATAATAAATTTGCAAACTGCCCAAATCTGTTCAGACATTGAACATTATCTATTACAGAACATGTCCTCCGGATAATCAACCGACAAAAATCATAGAAAATAGAGATTGCACTCAGAAATGTGGTTTTGAAGTAAGTAAGACATTCGTGCGATAAGGAAAATATCGTGAGGAAACCGGCGTGTCTTAGAACCAATGAATTCAAAGATATGTGACATCCACCAACCCGCACTGGGCCAGCGTGGTGGATTACGGCACCTTCCCTCTCTCGGAGAGGAGGCCTGTTTCCCTACAGTGGGGATCATTCTAGAAAAGGCTGATTTATATTATTATATATTATATATTTATCCCCATCCTCTCCCCGGTCAATTTCTCCTCCCCTTTCCACCCATTCCTAATTGAAAGCGGATAGGAAAAGGAAGAGGAGTAGAATAAGCCTGAGTAGGTCATATGAACTTTGAAAAACTTTGAGTTACTAAAACATTTTTGATTCTGGGGTAAGGTTTCTTCTTTATGCAATTTACAAGTATGAAGGAATTCTTCTTTTTAGTTCTTTTGTGTAAAAACAGATGTGCATCTTTATTGGTACTTATGTGCACGTTCACATACCTTTTGAGTACAGTCTACAGTCTTTTACTTTATTGTTGTCTTCAGATTAAATATCAAAATATTCGATATTCACTATGACGAGCAGCACGTCTACAAGTTTGACAGGTACTTTGATGAAACATTTTGTTTCAGTTCATTAAAAGCCAAACCTTCTCTCAACAGTCGACTAGTAACAGACGAGTAGACAGCTCAGCCCATTAGCATTTAAATGGAATCGTCTTGGCACTTCTAAAAATTTTCATTTCTCAGCGTCTTAATGGCCCGGCCACTTACTGGTGTGGGGCAGCGAGCTAGATTCGAATTGGCTCACTCTAGCTGTTATCCGGGTCGCACATTGACCTTGAGCCAGCCGATCTATATTCTCTTGCAAACTATTACTTAAGCTCCAGGTTATATTTTTAGTAGTAACTATATCGGTTTTGGGTCCACTTGATATGTACCTTTAATACATTTTCATTTTCACTTTATTTCTACATAATAAGTGTTTTTCGTTTCTTTTTTCCCATAATCCTATCAACGTGGTACATATAATCTCCTTCATTGATACGAGTCCGAATTTTGAGTCCTTTATACTTCCTGAAACCGGAGGCGCATCCGTCGTAATTATGTCGCCGGACCGGTATCCGGTTCCACATTCATTACAGCCCATACAACACTGCGAGTCCGGTAAAGAAACGGACATCAAGAAGCGCTCGTACAACTCCATCTGGCGGCATTCGTTTAACACGTATTCTGTATATTATATATTGTCTCCACACAACTGTGTACACCGTCCCATTACTATTTTGCACACTCTTTGTTGCTCTATATATTTAACAAAACTGCCATAACATTTACTAGTGACTACTATTCAAACAGTTACGTCCAATGTTAAGAGAATAATCTCATGAAATGTCGAGGTAAGTATACTTCGGATAACGACTAATCGAGGTTTGAATTCGTTAAAACATTTTTAAAGATAATGACAAAATTTATAATAACGATCGATTTTAACATTTGTTTTATTTCGTTGTTTAATATATATTTATTATATAATAATTATCTCGTCTTAAATTACGAACATTTACGATAAAACGTTGCATCATACGTACGAATGACAAAAAACATCACACATGAAACGACAGAATGTACGTTATTAATGGTAATTTGCGTGACTAAGCACAGGCAATCTACATTTGGAGTTAAGTGGAAGCAATTTGGCAGCTCAATGTATTGGCATCTTGTCACGACCTCTGAAGGGTTTAGTGCAACCATTCCGGTGCATCGACCCCGACACTGTTATCATTAAATACGTTATTGGTCATAGTAATAAACTATACTGAACGCTTTTGTCCCCTAGGGCTGCTACATAATAATAATAAATAATAAGGGCTGCTACATATTTAACAGTATTTTTCACTCCCGATTTAAGTATTGCTTTTGAATTTGGAGTGATGAAAGCATGCTCATGCAAGGGGGACGGAATGAAGGCATAAGTTAAGAATTTATTACTACAAGGCGCACCGACGGCCGCGCCATCTATTAATAATGTATATTAAAGAAAAGTGCCATCTATTGTTGACTAGATGAGATGTGTCTCTTTAATTAATAATTTTAAGGAGCCATCAGTAGACGATTGGCCTTTACCAAGCAAGCAAGTTCCGTTAATTCAACCTTACTTCTTGTGAGTACTGATGTATACGACTGCAAAAAATAATTTCAATCACGCTTTTAACACCCCCGAAAATAAAATTTATTGGACATGGGTAAAATTTATTCGAAGGCTTTTAAGCAAATTTTTGTAAATTACTTTTCACGGACCAAAGCTAAGCAACGAATGTAATTACAGGATCCATCTGTAGGCAAAGCCTTCAACCTTTTATTTAAATCGAGTTAATTTATTTTCGTATCGCAGATGTTCGACTTATCTATGTTTCTACCTTAATATTGAAGATCAAAGTTTCAAAAATAAAAACAAAAGTTACTAAGTAAAATGTCTACTGCGTAAGTCTCTGTACGTCATCTAAAAGGTCAGTCCGCAACATTTCAAATCTTAAAGTATACTGAGCCTTATAACTACATAGTTAAGGTTACATTTAAGTTGCACTCAAATTATTCACGACATTCTTGATATTACATCCCACATAAAATCAAGCCTTGCTGTGAACGACCCTACTTTACCTACAATATATTATGTTCTATGAGGTCGGGATTCATATTGTCTAGGAAAGGGGTCAATCAGATCATTATTTTTTTTAGATAAAGGAAACCGACCCTCTTATCAACGTTAAGGTTGGTTTACGTTTTTTATGACCCAAGTCAAATAATTAACTTTTTTTATGGTAGAAGGTGGCAAGCAAGCGGTGCGTGGGACCCACTGCGGGTCGGTGACTTCAAAAATGCGGGTATTTCTTAGATTAAATGTATTGTTAGATTTTCGTGTACGAGAATTGGCATCATTAACAATAAAAGTTATTTAATTTAATTCAATATAATTAAAAAATAAATGTTACTAGCTGGCCCGACAAATTTCGTTCCACTCTATAATTAATAGATGGTTTACTATTTTAGGTATAGTAGGATGGTACGATAATTGAATAGTTACTTTGGAATGGTTTTTGTTGTACTCCGATCCACAGAACCGAGCTGGTGGATCATAAATACCACTGTGCCGTAACCGCAGCGAGACGTTCGACTTTCACGTTACATTCTGAAATGGCAAAATGGCTTCGAATCCAAACATCCACACAGGTCGACGCGCACCGTGAAAGGCACTCAATATCGTGGGTTATGAAATGATGGTTGTGATATACTTACGAATACGTTAGTTCTGTACCTTTGATGATGCGTCATAATTATTGAAAAGGAAAAACTAAAGTTTGTGTCATAAATTATAACTTGCAAGAAATGTAAAACGAAAGGTGCTGTAGGACTGTTTGTTCAATAGTAATGTTTAGCAGATTTGAACTCTTTATTTCCCTGTCAACTACGACTATTTACAGTAATTAATGCTTTTTATACACCTCACGCTACTACCCCCGCTTCCCCACCGTTCGCGTACTCACCACGCGTCGATATCCCTTTTGACCTGCCGCTTCGACGCGCGTGAGATTCTTTGGTATGCCCCCGCAGCGCCTGTAAGGCCCTTTGATATGCCGCCGCGGTGCTTTTAAGGCGTTCCACGTGTAAGCGGTCAGCGCCTCGCAGCCACGTGTAAACGAAATGAGGTCAAGGCGTAGCAACTTAACTCCGTCGGCCGCTACGTCGCCAACAGCTCTCCCCCTGGCGCAGCTCGCGTAGCCTCTTCCACTCCTAGGGTGACGAGTAGGCCGACGGGTCGGCTGCATTTAGTCTTACGATCGGACCATCCTTTCTCATGCGCCATCTTGCTTGGGCGCACCTGGAGGAATGAATCGCCACTCCATCCGGTGTCTCAGCCCCTCTTCAGACCTCGAGCACTTCCTCTTCGATGACAGGATCCAGCCTGCACAGGACCTTATTTTATAAATTTGTTGGTGTTATTTGATCACAAGGTTCCTCGAACTACTTAATATTATAACGCCAATGAAATATAGTTTATGAAGTAAGAAAAATTGTGTAGTAAAGAAAAATTAAGTTGAGTATATTTTTTCATTTTTGTATTTCCCTTATTCAATAAATGCTTATTTACCTAAGTATATAAACATAACTTTTCCATTACAATACTACAATGTTGGAAGGAATCGTACAATAATATCCATATGGTAACCTGAGACGATCTCTTCTCACTTATATCCACTATAATTTACCATCACTCTGAATTCAAACATGTTT
>JWHW01036946.1:24047-44192 GCA_000931545.1 Papilio glaucus | reverse complement strand
TTGCATTATAATTTTCAGTTAACTGAATGTTGGAAGGAATCGTACAATAATATCCATATGGTAACCTGAGACGATCTCTTCTCACTTTTATCCACTATAATTTACCATCACTCTGAATTCAAACATATTTTTTATCAAAGAATATACTATATACTACTCTATATAAATACAACAAATAAATACGATGAATAAGATGGATTGTAATCCATGCATCCTAATCCATGACGTAGTTCTTCTCAAATGCATAGGAGATGTCTCATGTTTAAAAATAAAAGACTTCCTGACAAAGTTTTAGAAAAACTGAACTGGTTTGTTGTAGATGAGGTAAATAATTTCTTCCAACAGAATTGGTTTTGATACTTAACTTTGCACTGATTTTCAACGAACGTTGAGGGCGGGCCTTTTGTAAATCAAAAACAAAGAGGGAAGTCCCTGTCTGACAGGGTTCAACTAATTAATTCCTCGTCACTGCCTTTCCCTTCAACAGATTGGATAATTGGCGATTTGTTAAGCTTATTATAAAAGTAATTTAAATACAATATTTCAGTTACCTTTGCTTATAAATCAATTAACATTAGTTAAATATTATAGGGTCATGGTAAAATAGAAATGTTGCTGCATGACCGTGTCTATTTAGGATAAGAAGTTATAGAATAATTGATCTCTCTTAGTACCTCATGTATATGGATTACATACACAGACGGAGTATACGGGAGCTTTTTGTATCAAAACAAAATGTCCATTCCCTCTGGACGAGGAATTAATTATGTTATCCCATCAGATAATTAATTCCTCGTCAGTCAGTTTGCTCGTCGATTTGCTCGGACGACAACATATGACTTTGCGTATCATCCCGATAGGCTGTAACGCCTGTCCTTTGTGAGGTCGTGGTATTTCACAAGTCGAGCCGGCCCCTTTCTGTAACAGATATTGTTGTTGCGGGCTCTACCACTGTAAAGAGATAAATCGCTAGCGAAAAGTTCAAAATACCTTTATCTTAACATCTTTTTTATAGTATATAAATCTCACAATTCATAAATTAAACAAATAGGCAACCACGCCCTAAACAGAGTGGTAGGCAGAGATTTTTCAAAATTTTAAAATTTCAAATTATGTTGTAAAAGAGATAATCAGAAGCTATGTAGGCACAGACGGTTAAAATAAACAATAGCCGACTGCGCGCCGCTCGCCGCCGTATCATTACCGCGCAGATTACCGCGCAGCCCGCGCACCTGGGCCCGTGCATTTGGATTTAATGCCATCATTTGAATTTACATCGCGCAATTATCTCTACTTATTAATCACATACCTGTTCACTATAAATAAAACTAGCAAATTAAATCTAATTAAATAAGCATTTTGTCCTAGCGGATTCCTACGACTTTGCTTGCATAGAATAATTAATTTCAGTTAGCACTGAATTTGTTCAAGGTTTTATATACCTCTATGAATCAATCATGTCAATTTTATAAAAACCTTCTGTCGGTGTGTCAGTCAGCTGTAGATACAAGAGATATCTGTTATCATTGATAAACTAAATGTGGCTTTTACTTTTACAACCCTAACTTGAGAATTTATGTGTTTTCCATACAAAATCTCATGTCGTATTTCATCCCCTTGCAGTTGTATTGGCAAGGTGCAGTCTAGTTTAAGTTTTGTAAATTGTAAATGATGCGCGAACAGAAAACTTAATTATTTCATTCATAGTATATCTAAGAATCAGAACGTAAACGAACATTTTATTGTTTAATTTTAGGTAATTTGTTTATTATACATATAATACCTTGCGTATGGAGCTTTAATATTAACCTACAATTTAGCTGCATGACAACGTCTCCAACGTTACCTTATAGTATGTAAATTTAGATTGAATGATTTGTACGACGTAATAATAAGTCGCCAATATTCTTCAATAGGCTCTGTTGGAGTATGACATGGGAAAATCCGTTATCAAATAATTTCTTTGTTACTTAAAATTTCAAACTCGAAAACTTTCATTCTATCACTTCTGTGCAAAATTAGTATCCGACAGTAAGTCAAAAGCACGTGAGATATGTGTCAGTTCTACATCGACGTGTCAATTTAAGCTCTAAATAACTTTGGCAGAGAAAACACAAATTATTAGTACACAGTTTCTACGCTTCCGACTCCCCCAATTTGCATTCAGTCTGAGTATCGAGCTTGCGGTAAAACTTATAACTACACTGAAGTTTAAATGTAAAATACAAGTTTTTGACATTAATGAACCTTAATGTATCTGTGGTTTTCTTTTACGTGTATTTTATATAAAAAAAATACCGTACCGTAACATTCGTCACACTGGTTCATACAGGAGTTACATTCCGATATGAACGGACGTCGTACCGCCTTCAATTTATTCTTTGTCAATTTCAGAAAGACTGTCTGTTTCTGAAAGGCTGATTGATGGAAAAATAATCTAGCTAGCTGTCAAAAGCCCGATCAAAGAACAAAAAAGAAAAGTCAATTGTGTTGTTTCTGATTTGACATGACTGTTAACTTGACAGGAGTGTTAGTTGAATAAAAATTTGTTAATCTGGTTATGAAAGAAAATCTTTTGCAATAATAATAACAATTTTAATATATTTTGGTATTTGAATAATAATATTTAAGTTTACGTTACTTTAAAATGCATCATTTAATTTTCAACACACTGTACTTTATTATTGGTCACATCTGGCGTGCAGACATTATTACGGCGCGATGTAGGTGGTTACGCGAATTTCATAGAACACATGTTCATTGGAACCGCCCGTTTGTGTAGGCATGCATGCATATGCAGTGTACATATGTTCATACTGCCGCCGCAACTCCAAAGCGATTCATGCGGCAAAACTTTTTCATGCAGAAAGCATTTATTTTATTGTTATAGGTAAATGGAATTATTGTTTATGCGTATATTCTTTGATAACTGTGTTGTTTGAATTTTTCTTTTTTATTTGTTATCATACAATAATTATTAAAATATATTATGTTTTATTATATCTGGTCAAAAAAAAATATTTTTTATACGTAATATTATTATTTAAACTAAACTTTTATGTGTGTGTTTGACACATTACAAACGAAATCGTTTTTGTGTCAAAAATTTTGTTCGTATATCTGTTACACACAAAAGTGTTTCGTTCATATCAAAAGGTCAAGCCAAATTATAACGTCGCTACAAGTGCCAACTGCGTCAAATATCATCGACCTCTTTCATAAATGTATTTAATAAAACTACAAATAAATATATCAGGAATATTTGTATCAAGATTTAATCAAATTGCGTAATTTTCCTGACGCTTTCAGCACTTTATACCTCTTGGTCATAAAGGAAGCAAGTGTTTGCTGTCTTTGTACCTTTTATAATTGACTTGTAATACACCATCAATAGAGAGAAAGGTCCCAATATTGGTGTAGTAATCATGGTAAGGTCAATAATGCCTAACATGACTGTATTAAATGGTGACGTACGACCACGATTAACTTGGCCTCTCACAACATGGACCGACGTTCCGGTCGAGGTCCTAATAGAGTAGGGCAACAAGGTACCATCTTTGTAGCAAATCAAAAGCATGGCCTACGTTCTGTCAGCAGGAGACATAGGTTATCTGAAATAAAGAAACATTTGCGGCGCAGTTTTGGCATTTTATCTTGTGTGAGAGACTTTCGTAATGTCTTTTTTTCTCAGTCCTTATTTTTTCTATAATAGGGCTGACTGGAACCATTAATCTTCATAAGCGAAAGAAAAATCCTGTGCTAGTTGCCGATGTTTATGTGTAATGTGAACCAATCAGTTTTCACTAACGACTGAACTAATCATCATGAAATTTCGCACACACATTGTGAGGGATACACAAAATGACATGGGGTTACTTACTTTTATCCCGATTGTATGCGGAATGTGGAAAATGACAAATGAATGCATGCGAAGCCGCGGGCAACTAGCTGTTACGTGTTGTTAGCTTATTAATCGTTTTCAGGTCTCTTTTCAAATTCCATAAAAAGTCTTCGATTAAATATTCTTTCGATTACTTTAAGGCCGCTTGTACACACTAAGAAAAGTCGCCGTGTCTTCTGCAGATAGGATGAATTCACCACGATACGAGACTTTACTGGGTACATACAATTAAACACCTAAAAAGTT
Organism: Papilio glaucus; assembly: GCA_000931545.1. Taxonomy (NCBI): domain Eukaryota; kingdom Metazoa; phylum Arthropoda; class Insecta; order Lepidoptera; family Papilionidae; genus Papilio; species Papilio glaucus. The sequence goes on along the minus strand of JWHW01036946.1, from coordinate 40,045 downwards.
TGGAGGGTTCATTACCTTTTATTACGTAATGCGACAATAAGAAAAAAAAAATCTGGACTATTTTCGTATGAAAATCTCCATTTTTGACAAGCAAAAACAATCGTACAAAAAGTAGCTAAACCACCTAACCTCGCCCCCTCCACCACACCGCAGCAACGCGTCGCGCGTTACCAGTGTACACAGTTCGTATGTAGAAAAGACACCAATTCTTGCTTAGGCCCGGCGACTTTTCTAAACGTGTTCAAGCGGCTTAAGGATTTACATATTAAGATGACTTGAGAAACGGAAACCACTTAAACTACAGCTAGAGTTTATAAAGTTATGACCTGCAAAGAACAAGAAAGCTCGGGAAGGAATTTACAAAGTGCATAGCGGTGCCGAAAGTAAGTTGAACACGCGACCGGGAATGTGAATTGAAACTTGCGGAACTTAAAATTAAAGTTTGCAAGATAAAGTTGAAAACCAACAGTTATTCATATATTTTTCGTACTTCGCAAAATTTTATGTTATATCAAATGTGTATACTTTCATTTATAAAAACCTAACCTGAGACTTGCCACGTTTCTTCCTGACTTTCCTGTGGTCTTACTAAAACTTTCGTGGTACATTATTCAACAACTGTTTCGGACCTGTCGGTACTAATACTGGAAAACGTGAACGCGAGTAAAGCCGTTTAATAAACAGTTAGTTTGACTTTGATCTTTTATTTTGGCGTCAAATGTTAGTTTGATATCCAATGTCCAATCTACTATACAAAATATCATCAAAATGTATTCAGTAATTGCTTATATCACAAATGAAAGAGTCGTCGAGTCTCGCCTAACGTAATGTTTTGCTATAAAAAACCTTCACCAGACAAGAGTTTAAGTCAAAATACTAAAGTGAACCCGCGGCTAGGAACTTTATGTAAGGCACATAACAGACTAGACGGTATTAATTTACTGCGGCGTTCAGGCATTCACATTACGTCTGCTCATTTCAATGTTTTCATTTCATTTCACAGTAATCTAACCCTTCATGTTGTTTTTAAAGCTTGCATTGAGAGTGCGCGGCGCCGGCCGCCTGCAACTTGTCGTAGTATATATATTAAAGTTAACTGAAATGTTTATTTCAATTAAATTGCACAGTAACTGAGAGCCCAGCTCGAGCTCTGTCCGTAAGTGGTAGTGTAATTCAACACGAAGATCGTCTTTTTAATCTTAGTAAGAGAAGAGAGAAGAAAGCTAAATTAAAAATTGATTAAGAACTATAACTGATTAAGTAAAAAAATATACAAGCTCTTTATTCTAAGCGACCAGGATGTAATACTCTTTAGACATGTCGACCAAGATATAATAACTTCGTAGACAGAAATTGCAACTTAATAAATAAATGATTTTTCTCTCCGATGTTTTTATTTTGTCGATCAAATTCATATAAAGTATTTTATAAAACAAACAAAAGATGTGGACAAATTGCCGCTATTCATGATCGATTGTGACGTAACTGAGTACGCACGCACAAGGTTCGGTCGAATCGTCTCTCCGTGCTTATTGTGCTTTTTATTTGAAAAAGAACTGGTGCTGAGAATTCATCACGCTTTAAATTTAATTAGCGACTTGTAAATCACGTCGTTAAGATTACATCCGTCTTTATTAATTGTTGAAAGTTTAAACACGCTCCGGAGATTAACGGAGCTTTAGATACTAAACGAAAGCTTCCACTGAATAATCGCTCGCGATGCTTCGCAATTTAAATGGTACTTTAAACTCTCAGTAATAATTAAGGTGTTTATAATTTCTAGAAATAGTATTGTTCAATATATCTATTTATATTTAAAAGATACAGTATGTTGCTTTAATTAAAGCCTTAATAGTGTAATGGGTACGGATTGCTAAACATCTGGACTGGACAATTGTTGTGCACCCGTTAAGTTCAAGCTTCGTTGGAATGGTTTTTAACGAAACATTTTTTAACGAAATAAATGGAAAATTATATTTAAGAATACCTCTTACCCGCGACGAATGCTGTCGCGCATATTTTTTTTAAATAACAACATTATGGATGTCTTATTTTGTCACGAACATACTATTTTTCCCTTTAATTTCGTTAAAATAATGCGAAGTTGAATCATAAAAGTTTCAGTAATAACATACATTTATATCGGAACATAACACCAACATTATAAGAAACGGAACTTTACCCTTAACAATAAAATGTGACTGGTGAACATCGAGGAATATTTTTTTATAACTTTGAATATTACAAACATTTATAAGACCCAAAGAGCACATAACCACATGATAGTAGATGTAAGTAAATAATAGTCTTCGATAATACCCAATATGTTAAAATATGATCATTTAAACAGTTTTTATTACCATACACAAAGTACGTAAATAATAATTTTAAAGGTTTGGATTTCAAACTAAACGGAACCTGTACCTCGGAATGTACAGGTTCCGCTTAGTTTGAAATCCATTTTTTACATAACATTCTTGTGTTTAATTATATAATTCAAGGTTGGAGATAGGAGTCCAAATGCCTTGTGCTATGAGGCTCCTGACTCCCCTTCTTGGATTCACGCTGCTTACAAATCAAAGGCAGCATTGCATTATTTGTATGTATGTATATGTGTATGTGTAAGTATTGGTGTATGCAAGTTTTCGGGGATATTTTTTTTACATTTTAACTTATTCCTATATTTTATTCTTAGTAAGAGTTGTTCACTAGCATCATCTTCTCCTTAAGGTGACTGGCCGGCTAGCGGAGGTTAGCACTCAGCTGCCAGCAGCCAGCGAGTAGCAACGTAGTGTAACACAAACGAGGAAAACATTAAAACTATTGTATTTGATGGTATACCAATATAATTCAATTAACCAAATGCAAATATTTCTCGTACAAAGTTTGTTATACTTTTTTTAAGAGTGTTTTTTTTTGTAAAAACAAAGAGGGGATGAGTGAGGTCAGTTAATTGGTTCGCCGTCAGCGGCCGGCGGTGCTCGCTGCTGTAACAGATTGAATAACTGACGGCTGTCCAGCCTTGTTATTGGCTTGGGTTTTTTACGTCGATACGGTGTATCAGCTTTGTATAAATTTTCTTCTTTGTTCCTACACATCGTCCTTGTGTTAATCTATAGAAGTTTTAGCAAGTTTAATAAATCGACAATTTACTACGTATCGATTGGTACATACTTTAATAGAAATATTTCACTTGTTAACTTATGCTGCTAAAGAAAACATAGACCGACTTCGCCGGACTTGAGTGTTAGGTTTCACCAAAAGGCTTCATTCAAATTAAATTATTGATCAAGCTGTGGTTCGCTGTTGTTCAATTGTGACTGCCGATTGACCCTATCAATGTTGAATTATTTATTATTTACTTTAAAAGTAACATTCGTAAATCAATAGCATATAGTTTCGATATTGAATGGCGTTTGTCTGCAACACAGTTTAATAAACTATAGAGAGTATTGGCGGGCGGTATTGCATCGCAAATTTTACGAGATCAGTTTCCGACGGCGCGCTGCCGACCTCTCAGTGCGAGAGATTATTTATTGCAGACATGTTTCCTATTTATTTTACAACCACCGAATGAATTGGCGAGGCAGTTCTAACGAATATGAATCAGCTGACAAAAAGTACTGTGTAATATTTTACTATGCTCCTGTTAGAATGGCGACGTATGCTTTTTTATAATAGAAGGTGGTAAACGAGCAAGCGCACCACCCGACTTCAAGGGACCGCCACCCCTAGTGATTCGAAACGAGCTTACGAGTTGCAGATGCGTTGCCTACCTTCAATGAATAGAGGACAGATAGAAAATATGATATTTCCTTTACCTATTTATTCCCCGTCCCCTGTCCATCCTTTCTTTATTAGAAATGAATGGGAAGGGGAAGAGGAGTAGAATTAGGCCTCTGGCACTTCACTCATCGGACGAAATGCAACGTGATGTTATTGTTGCGGGCGTTACTTAGTAAATGTTATGTTTCGGGTTTAGTATAATTAAATAAGGCACTGAGAAGAGCTCCTAGTTTTATGTTTGAATATAGACAACGCGAGAAAAGTGCGCCACATCCTTGCCAAGCCTAATTCAAAATATTAAAATAGGCGGTGAGTACTGGCTTAGTTTAAAAATTTTGTTCAGATGACTTACATTATTCTTTTAACTGACAAGATTTTGAATGACGAGTGAATGGGAAATAAAATGAATGGGGCTATAGGTACAGTTCTGAGGAGTCAGCATGTGTCTATATGAAGGCTCGTCTGGCAATACACAATGCTGTACTAGTCTCCACTTTAATGTATGGAAGTGAGAGCTGGGTTTGGCAGGAAAAGCATGCCAGTAGAGTTAATGCCGTTGAGATGCGATCCTTAAGAAGTATGTTAGGCGTGACGTTGAATAATAGGATTAAAAATAGCGTTACAATTAAAAAGTGTGGCTTAAAAGTGGATGTTGTGAATAGAATTGAGAAAGGTATGCTTCGGTGGTTCGGGCATGTTGAAAGGATGAATGAAGGGAGAGTAACGAAAGAAATGTATGTTGCCAAAGTGAGTGGCAGCGTTGGCTGGGGAAGTCCAAGGAGAGCTTATATCAATTAGATTAGTTACATACTAAGGAAGGGCGATATAACGAGCACCTATAACCGATGAACTTGTAGGCGTAGATGAATGGATGAAGAAGCGAGAGAGGTGTGCCAGGTTCGCGCCGCGAATTGAAATCTATGATCTCTGCGTACCCCTCTGGGTCACGGGCGTGAACACATATTTATTTTATTATAACTGCAACACTGTTAAAATAATGCGATCATGAAGTTAGTCATAGTAATATAAAATTTCTGTTATCCAGTTTAATTCGTGGAAAAAATAACGTTAACTTTTTCATATATATTTCCGTAGCAGTAAATTATAAGACCTTATTTTAAACACTCGTAGTCTCGTGTAGTCGGAACATTAAAATGCAAGTTTTCTCTCTATTTTAACTTTCCACTTTAAAAAAAAACAGTTCGTTGGTCAACATAAACTGTTCGCCGCAAGCACGTACTACGTTTGTATATTTAAATAAAAAGAATTTTCAACGTAAACACAACGTAAAATATAAAATTGATCTTCCTATCATAACCGAGGACTACCCATAGAGTCGATAGTAATCAGCAAATAGCATTTATTGTGTGATGATGATAATAAAAACAGTTTACATACCTTAATAATTATATTTTAGATACAGTATTAATTCAATTCATTTCTTACCAATAAGGGAACAACAAGCATGTAAAACTAAGGCTCTTGTCAATGGCTGATCAAAGCAAACTCTCTTAAAGAAACTCATTTGATACATAATTAGACTCTTTATCAATCAAATGAGTTGTTAGAAGCATGATCGTTAACTTTCTTTAGAAACTGATTCATTCGACATTGCGCTTATCTTGACAGGAGTGTTATTTAAATAACATTTTGAGACACCTTTCAGAAACCACGTATATATATAACTAACAATGGATTATCAAAGTATTGCATAAATATCGACAACCCTAACATATAGTCGATCAGTCTTCAATGATGAATTTTGGGTAAAAATATTAAATAAATAATTTCTCTTTTCCGTAAAATTAAAGTTGAATGATAAAAATATATATAATTTTGAAATGATATGCTAAATTGAAGGAATAAAAGTTGATGTCGAACATTGCCGAAGGGGGCCGCGTTATGCGCTGCCAAAAGCCATTACACTGAATGAGCGGCCCAATTAACTTGTCTGTTTGTGCACGCTGAGCAAATTACTTTCAATTTAATCATACTCAATTTAAATTGTTTTAATATGTTATTACCCAACTCATTCTGGAGTTTACTGAGTTTAGCGATGTTTACGAAATTTTAAAATATAACTGTAAAGTGCCGTTCATTCTAGAACCTATGTATGAATAAAGGTACATTTTATTGTCACTTGTGTTTAGAATTTCTAAGGGATGACAGCATAAGACGAGGTTAAGGGCGGAGTAAAAACAACGGAAAATTAAGAAATCGAAAACTTAGCAGTGATCTCGCCTTAAGAAACACCGGCGTGTAGAAAATCTTTACGAAGCGTCAGATACCATTCCGATCCGATCTAACCGCCCTTACCTTGCCTTACCTTTCCTTGCTCTTCCATATAAAAAAGGCTACCAAGTACTTGAAACTTTTGATGAATGCGGATTCTGTCAAGTTAACTGCTTGCTAATTTGCCTCTCCCCCCTCATTATATTTAAAACAAACATATAAATATATTTAACGTGATTTAGATTCATAAGTGTGTACCACATACTTGATAAAGGAATAATATACAATGGAACACAATGTTACATTGCATGTAACCCGTTCGGGGAATTAATTTATGTGTAGGGAAAAAGGAGATATTGAAATATAAAGAAAACAAATATCAGTAAGCTGTTTTATATAAACGAAACGATATCATTTTGTTTTCATCTTATTTTGTTTTTGTTCCGCTTTTTATACGGCTTATATTTTATTACAACTTTAGGTAGATGATACTCCCTATATTTTTCTTTGATCGTAACATTTCGTTTTACGATATAATTTTTATTGCTAAACATAAAATATTGTATCGCCTTTGAGAGTAATTTAACTTTGATCGCTGCCTGTCGGCTCGGGGCATCAATTTTTCATGTTGAAGGACTGTAGTTAGTACACATGTCACTCTGCGATCTACAGATATGTTTTACGTTCTCTCCACTTTTAAATAACATTTTTAATTGAATTTCAAGTGGTGTTAAGTGACTGTTCGTCAAATTCTGCAACCATCAATTACGGCTGCGCTACCAACTACTCTACTGCGACAGTATTCTATGAAGTCGAGTTTATCCCCTATCAGTTTGGCCCACTTGTGCAAAAACTACTGATGCTTGCTACCCAAGTCCTAAACGATGGACTAAACTAAGGATAGGACGATGCAGAGTGTAATATAATTAGAAATCATTCATACTTCATTAGAATGAATAGCTGCAACGTAACTCGTACACTCTACTGACTCAGCACGCTCTGGAACCACATGGCCATACCATATAATATATATTGAAATTAGGAAGGAATGTTTCCTATAGTTTAATATTTATTTTTGAATAAACTTATTCCTGCAATATTGGCAATAACTAATTGTACGATGACGGGAAGTTAAACGTCGCAGATGTTTTTTACTAACGTGAGTAGCACTCGAACAAAATTTAATGTCTTTGAGCCATACTGGACTCAGAGACAAGAATTGTTATTTCCTTTTGCCACCTATAAACAATTATTTAAAAAGACTTTCGCTTGGTAGCAGGACCCTAAAACATCAGGTACGGTTTACACTGCCGGAGTCATTCACATAAAACATATTGCCTTCTAAGTTTTTGCAGAGGAAAGAGAAATCTTGTTTCGCGAAAAGTTTATACGCCAGTGGAAACCTACCTTAACTTTCTATTTAGTTAGGTATTTAAATTGATAAAGTTCGCCATTAAATTTGCAAAGTCTGTCAACTATTGCTATAGCAGACATTTCGACTCAGCATTTGTTACTTCGTTAATATTAACAACTCAAGCTACAATATTAGAATCTAACTATGTTTAGAACAGTTATTAAAAGTCGAACTATTCAGTTAAGTTCGCTGTCGGAGGCAACTGTACTGTGGTATCGAAAAGCTTGCGTTTATTGCAATTTATATCATACAAGCTGAACCCCGCCGTCTCACCCGACGTACAATTTTATTTAACCGACAATTGTCCAGCTCAAGCTGAACCCTGGCTGATATGGTTGTTGAGGTTGATACATCTGAGGTCAACTTGTGGTGGATTCTTCCATACAACATTCAAACTTTCATCGCCTACTTTGGGTTATGAATTTAGAATAATACTTTTTTAGTGCACGCCTACGCGGTAACAGAAATCTCTGTGTTAAATATGATATGTCAGTCAGTCTGTTTCTTCTTTTGTATATTTAAATACAGATTTACATAAGAAACATACCTTTTCTTCTTTTTTATTAGAAATGGGCGGACAATGGCATATTATCGCAGTAGTTTTCCAGTTCAACTTACTTGACAATACGTGAGAAATATATATTGTTAAATACTAAATGTGTACAGATAGAATATTTACATTTAAATCTATTTTAATAATTTTTTTAATTAACACACACAAATGTAATAAATGTATCTAGGATTTGTAGCTCGTTTTAATATTTGATTGTTGACTGTAGTTGTTTATTTTAAGGAACGTGAAAAAGTTTGCCAAATTTTAACTGACTTGTGTTTGCCAACTCCCAATAGTGTCATCCGCTTTTTTGCCAACGACAAAAATACTTTGTTGTTCTGTTACATTAGTTTATCTTCAAAATATTATGTGCCTGTATACTTTGTTCGTCTTGTGGCTTGACGGTTATCTCTGTTATTGATTCATTTTTATATTCTCGGTAAGGAAAACCAAAACAAATGAAAACAAACTATGTTTAAATTAAAACGTTTTGACGAATTTTTAACGAACAAACTGCATATTGCAATATTGTTAATTTATAGTCTGCTAGAGTTTAAGGTCCTACTGCCACTGTTTGAATAACATCTATTTAGCACTTTCCTTCGTTACAATACTTAAATTCACATTCTTCCTAGATCCCTTTGTGATATTTGACTTCAGTGCTTTTAGAACTGCCGACGTCACTTTTACATCCATATTGCATATACTATATTTCTTATTGTTAAACTATTGTGTGTCTTGACTTTGCTAATACAAGAGTAATCCCTTCAGTTCGTTGTTACACAACTTACGGAATTCTATAATGATTTAGTGGATACATTCAGACTTCATTTCAACATGTAGAGAATTTAATTAACTCGCCAAAACTTTAGGAAGACGAGTAATAACAACTCTGTTATACAGTACACTAAGAAATTGAAAATATTTTACTTCACTCCTCAAGAAGTTTGATCGTGGGTTATGGACAACTTGCAATATGAATTCTCTTATGGTAAAGTTCCTTACGGTTGTTTAGGATACATTTATATTATTCCGAAATAGTTAAAAAAAACATATTTGGGGAAAATCTAAAATGTTTTTACCTTTCCATAATTTAGATTTAGAAGATAACGGTTACTTACACGCTCGTCTCATTCTCATTTTATTTTTGAAACATTTTCGATAGCTTCCTACAGATTCATAAAACAATCAGTAACATTCTATACAGATAAATAAAATTGAAGTGTCTGTATGTAATATCAAAATAAAAAATCCATACTCAATACACATGATGTATTTACTTATAACAAAAATACAATTTTAAATTTTTTATTCTGTCTGTCCGGTTATTCCTGGTAATCTCTTTTCTGGACTTTTACTGAAAGATAGGTAATATTGTAAGGATTCAAATTAAAAAAAAATGGTTAAATTGTTTGTTATATTTTTTTATTTTGTACGGTAAAAACAAATAATGTAAAAATACGATTATAAAATGTTATTCTGCGAAGTGATATTTTTTTTATTTGATTCCACGCGGACGAAGTCGCGGGCAACAGTTAGTTTTAAATAAATTTGGGAATCAGTATCATCATTAATACGGTAATATAAGCAATAAAATTATGTTCATCGATGAATTATAACAGTAATGGTATAACGATCGGATTAAGAACATTTTGGATTATTTTTACATACGTCTTACATTACATCGTGCGTTAGTTTGTATAAGTCAATTTTTCTTTCACGTCCAGCTCAACATACATAGATAAAGACATTTGAAAGACTCGTTCATAGAGGAAGACGTTATCAAAGATAGATCAAAGACACATTGACCGAAACTTTGGGGGTAATGAGAATTTCATTACATCAGAAACAAATTTAAGCTAAGAAAGTTTGATATCGAGAAACTAACGTATTTTGACGACACTGCTTTTGTTGGCGACCTTATTATTAGTTGTAAAAGTACTGGATGATTGATTAAATTCCACGTCGACAAAAAATTATATTATGTTCTTCAAAAAACTCGGATCGTTTCGATACATCAATCTACATTGCTGGCTTGGTGTTACTTCCATCCAATCTTTACCAACCAACCAGCAATGTATATCGAATCAGTCATTCATCCTCGCTTAGATGTAATATCTCCCCTTAAGTTATATTAACTGTGGATAGCAATCAATATCCGTGTACTACAATAGAATCAAATGTATTCTGTTATCAGTCAACGTACAATGTTAGTCAATTTGTACTAAAACGTGACATCAGCGATTGTCCCAAATGGTTATGCTACATCTAATGATTAGTCTCCAATATGGTTATTTGTAGTAGCTTTCTCGTTATATAAATGACCGCCCACAACGAGGAACGATTCAAATTATCAACCAGCGAGGTCTTACTGATCGACTTGACCCCGCTCAGGTCCCTTTGCATTACCTACTGCCAGTTCTATGAGGAGTCTTCTGAAGAATTGTTTAGAGAAACTCCTGCTGCTGAGTTTCTTCACCATTAATTACGACAGAGCTCCAAGCTCCATTTACACCGCTTTGATGGTTGGTATATGACCTATTATGTGATTTAAACTGAAACAGTAATATATAGGAGTTCCTATTTCTTATGGCTGATGCGCATTTGTACTAGTATGTATGTACTACCAAAAAGTTTCTCAGTCACGTAGTTAGCGGAACAATGGCGAGTTAAATTTGATTATCGCTACGTGTCTCCACCGAGACATGTCTCCACCGAGACATGTCTCCTAAAGTTGTACCGAGCCATGTTATCACGACGACCTTATTACTTACATGCAATCATGTTTACTTAACAGATATTTTCAAAAAGATAATATTATATCAAATTAAATCTTAGAATACGTTGTGTTTGAGGTAACAAGTTAATAAAAAATAAAATAAAACTTATTACCCGAGTTACATAAAAAGAGTGAGAGAGATAAAAAAAGAAAAATCACAATAAGTTTAGGGTAAAGGGAAGAGGTTCAGCTGATGCTGCTTCCAGCTTGACACTGGAAGCCGCACTGATTTTCAGCCTTCCCGTTCTAACTGTGACCAATCACAGCATTCGTGTTTAAAAATAAATTCCATTTCTAGATTATGTTTTTTTTTTCATTTAATTAACTGGTACGAACGCTCGTGTACCACATTAGTAGTAATTAATAGGTTTTATTTTTCTTTCCGGTACTTTGTACAAAAGTAACGCTCTGTCTACAAATCTGAAGACATGCAGTATGCAGCTATCTTGAGCTATAACTATATATCTTGACAAATTTATCGGAAAACAGAACCCAAACATATTAAAAGATAATCTATGTAGTACGTTGTCGTATAAAAACCGTGTATTAAAGTGAGTCGAGCGCCGCACGCCCGGCCGACTAATACTGCAATATATTCAAGTTATCTCCAATAATGCATCGAGCTACGTTCACGCCTGGAATGAATTTTAAATGGAATCTTTAATATTCAGGAAGCTAACGTTTATAAATTATGTCAAACGATACGCAAGGACGGCAGCCATGCTCTGTAGAGACAAGGGAATATATTACAGGTTTTTAGTTAAAATAAACATCTAGGAATAACATTGGCTTCCTCTCGATTACAAGCGCACATTACACAAAACTGCAGTTTTGTTGTTAGGTTATTGGCAGTTCGTACAAACAGGCTAAGTATGAAATGGCAAATAATAATTCAACATAACGAAGTTATAACTTGTGTTAGGATATATTTCAAGCTTTGCGTCGAATTTTCTGCTTAGTTTTTGTCATAAATTGGAAGGTAAAGGAAATGTAAACTAATAAATTTTTAATCAAGCGCACTTATTACTGTTTGCGAGATCTGATCGAAACTGTTCTTTTTCTTTGTCCATACCAGGGCCTGTTATTACGTCCGGGTGTTCTTACTACACTTGCATTATGTGTATTTATTCAGGGATTGGTTTTTATTTGAGAATAGGGAACAATTAATGTCTAAAAGTTTTATTAAGATTTTTATTTTTATAAATATGCATTTTTCTTGATTAAAATCGATAATATGCCCAATATTGGCCCCGATCAGTTGTATTGTCACACCGGTCAACTTATAATCCTCAAATTTTAGTATAAATGAACAAGTAGATAATAGAATTAATGTCTGTACAAACGAATGTATAATTAATTTTAAGTCACCATCAGCTGCCAAAAAACTTATGTAGTCGAATAACTTATTCAAGTTAAATTAAAACTTTTTAATTGTGCGATGTTTTATAACGAGAACTCGACGTTCTCGTGCCCCAGTCTAGTTCAGTAATAAACACAAATACATTATTCGATAAACATTTTACGTATGTAATAAAATATTTATATTAAAATTATTATTGTTAGGTTAGTATTGTGGATAATGTCCGTGGTTTTGTGAATGTTACGTTGATGTTTCAAAAATTTATACACTTTTTTTTCATTGTAACCATTTTCTTGTTAAAAATATAATATTTCGACAAAGGAAAGTGATTTTAAAAACATAAAAAAAGTTTGTTTTCTAAGTCACAGTTGCGTATTTGTCCGTGAGAATAAACAATAAAATGAGTTATTAAAAGATATATATTTTACTTACAAACTTTCGCAGTTATAATATTAGTAGGATTGAAATGTTCGTCCAGCTAATGTACCAAAAAAAAGGTTGGTCTTGTCTAACGTACTATGTTCTTTGCTTAACAATTCTGTTGCCTTTCCGTACCACACGCAACATTGACACGACACGACATCATAAGTTCGTGTGCTCGCACGATACAAAGAGGCTTGTTAAAAGTTAGGCAATAATTAAAAGTTTTATCAAGTACGTGATCCTTGAGCACAGAGTATACAGCACTCTCAGCGCCATTGATTGGTTACGTTCTATACAAATCAAAATATACTACGATATATACTATGAATGTGAAAACATTTTTTATGACAGACTTCTCACTGTTAGCCAAAAATAGGCTTTTTAAGATTCACCGGGTTTGAGGAGGCAGACAGAGGGCGCTTAGCCTAATCCTCTTTGTGAAAAAAAAATTTAGTAGCTTTAATTTTGTTTCAAACACTTCAACATCTACCGTGTTTCATTAAAAGATATGATTGTTGTAAACAAACAAACGTCATTTGCAATACATGGCGGCCATTACACATTTTATACTTTCATGGGAAATGTAATTTTGTGGATATCGTGAGATAAAATGAAGTGAAATTGTGTTAAATGGATAGCTAATGTTATAAGGTAATATGAGAAAAAGTTTTTTTCGAATTCACCAATTCTAACATAAAACCTTTGTTTACAAAAATCACATATTGCTGTGAAACAAGGCATACATACAGACAAATCAAGTTCATAGCCTCGACACTATCTATATGTTATTGTCCTAGATCGTGTATTAATGTAATCTTGAATGTTAACGTCCCGTTATATTGTTTACTTCTAGACATATCTACTGAGGTATAATGTTATAGTTTTGCGTCAGCTCCAGAAAATAGACGATTAGAGTTAACTTATTCAGTAAACTTTAACAAATACTCCACGTATTGACTTTCACTATATTTCTTTTGAACATTTTCAATAAGAGTCTCGACGTCTTATATAATTTATTCCTCTAGAATGAAATCAAGTCTTAGTTTATGGAATTAAAGCACTAAGCAGAGAGACAATTTGCATAAAAGCTTACTTAATATGACAACAAGTATCAAAAACATTATCATCATCATTAATATTAAATTTTACAACTTGTTCTTCATTTTTACTTTATAAGTTATCACAATAGATATTTATAAAGCCAATTTACTTTTAGTTAAAACTTTTACAAGGCGATAGTTTTGTATATAATGAAAGAAGGGTTAGAAGGACTTTGGGCCAACGAAAAATAAACTAAACGTTACTTAGGTTCGGTTTGTATAATGTAAGAAAACCAATTGAAAAGCCCCTGAAAGCTGTAAAATTGTAATTCTCTTTTGAATCTAATTAGGAGGAAGTTTACTGTTAAACATCGTTGTAACTCCTAATTAATGGAATACTTTAGTAATAAATTCAAAACGAGACTGTTACACAAATTGCCAGTCGTAATAGGATATAGATCGACTCATTTATGAGAAGATATTGCCTTTGACGACGACGACGACCAATTTTGTGCTAATTATGTCACATAACATTTCGAACCTATATATTTTTATACTTTAAGTACTGAGAAAAGTGCGGTTAATGTGATCGGTGTTTTATATTCTTAGAGCGACTCCATTGTTCAAACTATTGGAGCAAGGTACCGTGGTCAGCGTCACCGTCCAATCATGACGTCGTACCTTCAAGAAAAAAGGAATAAAGATAATTTACATCATTCAATTTAACAATGTTGGAGCACGCAACAACAACATCTGTTGCAGGTATGCGTCGACTCGACCGGTGCTATACCACCTCACATGCTAGCTTGAGACCTGTTCTGCGTTTCATCTGATGAGTGTAGTGCCGGAGGTCTAATTCTAGTCCTCTTCCCCTTCCTATCTTTTGTTAAGGAAGGGTGAGAAGGGGAAGAGGACCTAACGGATGAGAAGATAAATAGGAAAAGGATATAAACATTTTCTGTCTATTAAAGCTAGGCAACACATCTGCAACTCATTTGCTTGTTGCAGATGCCTATGGGTAGCGGCCACTCAATATCAAGTGACCTTGGTCGTTTACCACCTTCTTCCATTAAAAAAAATCCTGACAACACTCCAGTCTAAGCTGAACCCTGTTTGATATGAGTTATCCTAGTGATCAGAGGTTAACTTACATTGGATTTTTAACCTTTTTTACATACAAACATTCATTCCCTACTTTAGACCTTTAGGGGATGAATTTAGAAAAAATCTTTTTTAGTACTCGCCTACGTAATAACAGAAATCTCTGTGCAAAATTGCAAGTCTCTAGGCCCAGTAGTACGGATAGCCCGTACTACGCATTGCTATATGCAGACAGTCAGACAGTTTGTTATTTTATGATAATAGATAAAGCGAAGGTCATAAAACTTTACGCAGATTAAAACAAGAGTTAATAAAATGAAACGGCGCGTATCTTTTAGTATAAACAAAGGCATTCAACTCTCGCGAACAGGACTGCGAGCGAGGCAATGTTACACTTAACGGTTTTAGTAATATTTGACACGGCCTGGCAATTTTCTGTTACAAAATTTCCTCTTATTATATAAAAAAAATAATTAACTATATGTCAAACAATATGTACGTAGACATATTATATGTTGATTTAGTATCGACATACCTATATATTTTCTTCGTAAGGAAAAAGGTTTTTCTCGTACGCCAGTTCTAATTTTTTTCAATTATTTGGTTTATATTATAGCCGGTTATTTTTCAAGAAAAAACATTCAGATGAAGTATACAAATAATCTATAGCTTTGTCTTAAAAAATACGATAGTTGTAATTGTAAAATATGATATTTTATGAACACCTACATATATTTTAATTACGACGGAGTAGGATTGGCGGCAGGCAAGTGGCGGGCCATAAGAAATTGTAACCCAAACCTATTACAATATGATCTAAGCTGGGGAAAGGATTGGGAGACAGATAAAGACACGTAACAACGCTTTAAGAGAATGCTTTAGAGTTACTTCGTGGAAAGTTTATAAGGCTAAGCGCATAAGCTTAGAATACTTGTTGGAGTATCGATATTACTTAGTAAATGTGTTTTGATCTTACAAAAGATTACAAAATATTAATACTTTTAAAGTTATAACTTTACAGTCTTTAACATTTATTTCATCGTATTCAAGTCAACTTTGAGCTTAACACTAACTAAAGTTATATTTTATTTACGAAGCAAATAGTAGAATGTATGAGTTAGTTTAAAGATTGTTGAAGCGAGTAAGTCGAGAGTTCAGGTCCCTTTGCTCAACGAGCTTCAGCGAGTGGAATAACAATTGTGTTTAAAGGCCTCTGCACGAACAAATCACAGAAAGAAATAACTCGTACAATGGACACTCGTACTGTCGACTTTCTGACAAACAAACTACGTACTGAATAGGTATTCGTT